>CM024754.1:58282536-58335483 GCA_014218235.1 Colocasia esculenta
TGAGATAGCACAGTCACAGTCAGTTGATGATATCTCAGTGTCAGAGACACACCACAGACGCAGTCAGAGATAGGGGTTGATGCTCAGAGTGAGATATAAAAGCAGCGTCGTGGTCGAGGATCTAGAGAGGGCAAGCAGATTGGGTTTCCACAGTTCTTTTGATCTATATACTTATGTACTTGTTGATTTTGATGTATGTAGTTTGGACATGTTATTTTGATGTACTTGTAGTTCAGATATATTATTTTGATGTAATTGTAAATTATTTGATGTACTCATGATTTGGATATATTATTTTGATATACTTGTAATTTGAGCATGTTAAATATAAACAGGTGTTGACCAATTTTGGACTTATTTGGATGTACTTGTGGTTTTGACATGTTGATGGGCTTGACACAACACCTCTAATTAAGGTGATGGTATGAGAAGTTAATGACTAAAAATTTATAGAAAATGAGGGGATGAAGTTACTTCAGGACTTGCACTTAAAATGGCTAGGGCACCTCTCAATTCTATCTTATTTTCTTAAAAAAAAAAAACATTAAACTAGTTGAGTCTAACATGAGTCTTACACACACACTTGAGATTAGTATTAATTATTATTGTTGTTTCTCCTCCTCTTCTTCTACATCTTCTTCTTCTATTTCTGATTCATAGATGCTCACTCGCCAAATGAGTTCTTAGATTTTTTATTTATTTTTGGTTTAAAATAGTGTCGCCGTTGGATCTGCTCCTCTCCTTCTCCTACTTCTTTTATTCTTTTTATTTCGTTGGTTGACACTTGGTCGCATGGTCTCAAATTTTTTTAGGTCAAAATGTTGTCGATGTTGGTAATGTCGAACTTGTATCGATGTTGTTGATGTCAACACTAGACAACACCGACACTTGCATCAGGTTTGGAAATGTCGACACTAATGTCAGCTTCTCCAACGCCATAATTGTATATCGATTTTGGTAAAGCCAATGCTAATCTTGCCTCCTCCCAATCAATCGCCCGGTCACTAACTTCGTGGACAAGTTTGTTAATTATTTTGATAAATAAATTTTAAATATGATTTATTTAAGTAATAAAATAATAAAAATATAATTATTTTAAGAAAATCCCATATTTCTCATATGAATTTGTATAGGCTATTTGGCGAGCACGAGGACGTGCACAGTTTCGGTGCGTACGGTCTGTAAGAAGGACGAAATAGTGAGTTAGACTGACCGCCCCGTGAGCATATCCTGACACCAGAGCCGCGAGAAGGGCAGGCGGGAGGACCTGGAGAGCGTTAGGGGAGGAGAGCAAAACAGGCGTTTAGGGTCCTCGGTGCCATTCCCCCCTCCCTCTCGACGGGGCAGCCCCCTTCGCCATGGATTTGCTCCCGGCGGAGACGCCGTCGATCGCGCAGCGGCATGGGTTCAGGTCCCTCAAGCTCATCAACGTGGCCATGGACGAGCCGCTGGCGGCGGAGCCCGTAGGAGTGGACTACGGCGTGCTGGAGAATGGTTTAACCTACTACGTGCGCGTCAATTCCAAGCCGCGGATGCGCGCCGCTCTCGCCCTTGCCGTCAAGGTCGGGTATGTTGTTCTGCTTGATCTCGATCTCGTGTCCCTTCCTAGGCTTCGGGCTTGCACGAACAGTAATTTTCTTATGCGGATGGGATATAAAAACCAAGTTTGAATAAGTAGAGGAAGTTGTCCAAAGGAATGGGTGTAGTGTTGGGCTCGCACTGTAGATTAGAGCAAAGAGATCACGAAATAACCAGAAAAGAAATTATTCTGTCGTGGACTTCTTGCTTGTATTTTATCCTCCACCTGTGTTAAGTGTAATGGGTTTATATGGAACATGGCAAGATCCAATATGGATCGGATGGTAGAATATGCCTTACATTGTTTAGGGGACAAGATAAAACATGCTTAAATAATAGGGGCCCTCTCCATTCAACGTCTTTTGCCGAATTTGAAATGTTTGCTTCTTATGTTTCTAGAGCGCAGGGTATCAGTATTGTAGTTAATATTAGAAGAACCTGAATGGCTGCAGTTAAGGGAGAATGAGAGGGAAGAGGCAAGAGGCAGTTTGAGACTTTCAAAACTTGGATGGTAACATTTAAATACAAGTGTATATCTATATTGAGTTTGTTATAACTGTAAGTTACTCCAATACATTAACATCAGTTTTGAAGAATACAATAAAAACCTAGTAACACTATCAGAATCGGTTTAGGGTTAGCATGGCAACTAAACATTTAATTGAGATTTTGAATTGGTTTACCTTCAAAAAACACAATCAGATTTGGTGTTGATATAGGTATTTAGCAAAGCAACAAAACACCCATTAAGATTTTGAATTGGTTGACCAGATAATTTAGCCCGATATCTTAATCCACAGTCATGTTCAAGGCATTCATGTGGCTACTTTTTTTCAAGAACAGGTTACCACCACCATCTGTAAAATGCACAGAATAGTAATTCTAGCTGCCCTTCGTGCAGTTCAGCAAAGGAGGATGCCGATAGCCTTTTTTGTCTCACACAGTGTTAGCAGCAAATCTGATCCATCTTTGGAACAATTCTAAAATTTCATCCCACTTTTGTGAGTGTTCAGGAGCTTTGAATTTTTTTTCAGGACAATGAGCTCCAAGATTGACATTCCCCACAATTTTGTCCTGAATTCAGATGCAGATGTTTGCTTATGGCCGTTACCCAAAAAAGTCTAAGATACAGATATGGGACTCCCTGGTCACATTCTTTACATATCACAATGTGCAAATTTCCACCTCCCATCATCCTTCGCTGCCCTTTGGATGTTATTTCTATACTATTATTCTATCTCAAGTTTTTTTCTTGCGACATTTGCATGTATGTGTTTTGACCTTGCATATCTTCCTCTTTTTATACATGTTGTAAGTAAGTCGCTTCATTGTGGCAGCTCAGTTTTGGAAGAGGAAGAGGAGCGTGGTGTTGCTCACATAGTGGAACACCTTGCCTTCAGTGCAACAAAGAAATATACAAATCATGATATTGTTAAGTTCCTAGAGAGCATTGGCGCTGAGTTTGGTGCTTGTCAGAATGCATTGACATCTTCAGATGAAACCATATTTGAGCTGCTTGTTCCTGTTGACAAGCCTGGTCTCTTGTCTCTGGCGATATCTGTTTTGGCAGAATTTAGCTCTGAGGTACAAGCACTTTCCTATCCTGTTGATGCAATTTGGTCGTTCATGGTTTCTCATCAATTACATATTTTGGATTCCAGGTTCGAGTTTCTGCAAGTGATCTAGAGAAAGAAAGAGGGGCTGTCTTGGAAGAATACAGAGGTGGGCGGAATGCTACTGGAAGGATGCAGGATGCCCACTGGATTTTAATGTTTGAAGGGTCAAAGGTAGTTCGTGCTGATTTACTAGCAATCTCCTGTCATGGTTGCACCTTTGTTCTTTCGGTTTCAAAGCTATTCACATATTTCTCTCTTTATACATTCTGTACAGAAATTGGAATATGCTGAGTGCTTATGCAGATTTTGTTTCATCAGTTTGCAAGTTATAATACTTGACGTACACTGTTTATGTTGTGTTTTCTCAATTATACCTGTCGTAGAAATTCATTGTATAAAACAAAAATGAGCTTAGTAGAAGATAAAACGATGGCCAAGGGTTAACCCTACATTTCAAAGTATTCATTAAAACCTCCGTAAGATGGAGCATCTTCTAAAAAAGGTATCTCCATGAAAATGGATCTTTGACTCTTAAGAAAGCATGGTGCCCAGTTCAACAAAGCATGAATAATTTCTACAAAACTTCATGATCATATGCAATGTCAACTCGTTAAGTTTGATAGTAATTTTTGCAACCCATCAGATGAGATGCAATAATGCAAGTATTTGTTTAACCTGTCTTTCTTAGTTAATCCTGTCCTTTTTCTGACATATAAGAACTCTTTTTTAATTGTCATAATTCTGAAACAAATGAAATGGTAAGTCAGTTCTAGCTGATATTTTAGTCAGGATTTGGTCGTCTGTTAAATAAGTATAGTATATTTTGTCCTGGCATGACTGCACTCTGTTTGTTTTGGTTATTCTGTTTTTCATAAACTTGTGCCTATTGCAGTATGCGGAACGTTTGCCCATTGGATTAGAAAAGGTGATTCGTACCGTTAGTGCTGAGACAGTCAAGCAGTTTTACCAGAAGTGGTATCACTTGCACAACATGGCAGTTGTCTGTGTAGGAGATTTTGAGAATACGCAGGTTTAAAGCATTCTATTTTCAGGTTACTCCTCTTATCATTGTGCTGCTGTCTTTAATGGCCCATCTATGCTTTTACTCTCTTTTGCAGAGTGTGGTTGAATTGATCAGGACCCATTTTGGTCAGAAAATTTCTTTACCCAGTTCTCCTCCAGTTATACCTGACTTTCCTGTTCCATCTCATGAAGAGCCACGCTTTTCCTGCTTTGTTGAATCTGAGGCTGCTGGGGTTAGTACCTTAATCCATGGATACTTAATGCTCATGCATGTTCGAACAAATTCACATTTTTTTTGAAAAGAACAAATTGACAACTTCACATACTGACAACTAAAGTAAATTGCATGCACATATATAGGAAAATGGTTTACATGGATCATTACCAAGTGGTGAGACAAAAAGTTTTATATGCAACTATGTGAAGTACTAGTGAAAAAGCCATTTATGACTTTGATCTCTTGGTTTCTGACAGTCTGCAGTGATGGTGAGCTGCAAGCTCCCAGTAGCTGAGATGAGAACGGTGAAGGACTACAGGAGTTCACTTGCAGAAGCAATGTTTCACTGTGCCTTGAACCAAAGGTTCTTTAAGATCTCTCGCAGGAAAGATCCCCCATTCTTTTCTTGTTCATCGACTGCCGATATTCTTGTTCGTCCTGTGAAGGCCTATATAATGACTTCCAGTTGTAGAGAAGGGGGAACAGTAGAAGCCCTTGAGTCCATGCTTATGGAGGTACCAAATTTTGTGCTTATGGAAATTTTGCTTGTTACATTTCTTTCTCCAATGGCTACCATATTTTCCAGGTTGCTAGGGTGAGGCTTCATGGCTTCTCAGAGCGAGAAGTGGCCATAGTGCGTGCTCTTATGATGTCAGAGATTGAATCTGCCTACCTAGAAAGAGATCAGATGCAGTCAACAAGTCTCCGTGATGAATATCTGCAGGTATGTGTAAATATGTCCTTTTTGTCTTTTTTCTAACATCAGCACACTTTAGTTATATTTTCTTCTGAGCTTAATGTGATAGCAGGAATTGATTAACCCTATGTTCCACTTATCAAATTTTCAACTGGAGTGTTTGGGTCTTGATTTTTATTTTATTGATATTCCTCTCCAAGTTGCTCTTCTGTCTTGTTTATGCTCGATCATTGAAAGCTTTATGGATTAGACAGAATAACACAATTGTTAAACATCAAAATTATTCTCTTTTCTACCCCCCCCCCCCCCCCCCAAAAAAAAAAAACACATGGGCAAGGAGATATGCATCTTTCAAGCCACCTCCTTTTATGAACCCTCCTTTCCATCATCATCATGCATGTGTTGGAAGAAGGGAGACATTGGTGAGATATGGAAGCTTGTGAAGTTATTCCAAGATTATGAGTCATTATCTGTTCTAACCAGGATAAGAGAGAGCAAAGCACCCATTTCCATCATTGATCATAAGTTTCAGTTAGCAAGTCCTTTCACCCTTTTTGTAAACATTCAGCGATCAACAATCATTTGCTTCTATTCCATTCTGTTCTCTTAAACTCCCATTAGTATTGCAACAATCTTGAAACATTTTGTCATGGGGTACTCATTTATGACTCTTCAGGTTCACAGTGATCCCTTCCATCTGGGCATCAAAAGTTGATGAATTTATACTACTAATTGACCAGGGAAGTTTCTAATTTGTGTTGCTTGGTCTTTGCAGCATTTTTTCCGCAAGGAGCCTGTTGTAGGGATAGAGTATGAAGCCCAGCTGCAAAAATCCATCTTACCCTGTGAGTGTACTTCACCGAAACTAGCCAAACCCCTAAGCTTTGGAATGGGCTTATGATGCTGATTTTGAATATCATAAGTACCTCAATTGTTTTACATTCGAGCAATGCTTACACATCAAGAAAAAAAAATGGCAATATCAATAGTAGTTATTGTTAGTGGAAATATTTTATGAGAACATGTTCATTAATGCTTAAGATGATGCTGTCCACCATGTTAGTGCCATTTATTTGTCATAAAAGTCATCTAGTTGCTCTCATTATCGTTAGCAGAATGATAAAAGCTAGCTTGTATGTGGCCATTATTTTCTCAACGTGTGTAGATATTACATAGTCATTATTGCCCATATCCGTCATATGACATTTGTATACATGTATCTAGGATATGGCTTCCATTAGTAGTCTACTACATACACACAAGCATCTCAGTATTCGTATGCTTATTGGATGAGATATGAGATATTCTGTGATAACTGACACCCACAGATCTGGTTATTGGCCTACCCGATTCCCTGGAAGTTGGAAAATTACATGATGTTCCATTCACCATTTTACCTATAAGATCTTGTTTTTGTTTGAATTCCTAATTGTGTTCAAGCACTTGGGGTCTGCTTTACGAGTTGCAATTCAAACAAAAATTGCATAAAATTTCTTTGAAAATCTTTTTTGTAGTTTATAAAATCATGCAGATAACACAAAATTGATATGAACTGGATGTCTTATATCTAGATGATCTTGTGATTGTTGATAAGTATTTGTGCAGATATCTCAGCAGAAGAGGTATCCACATTTGCTGTGAATTTCTCCACATCATGTAGCTGTGTGATAAAGATAGTTGAACCTCGAGCCCGTGCAACACTGGATGATCTGAAATCTGCAGTCTTAAAAATAAAAAAGTTGGAAGAAGAAAGTGGTATTCCACCCTGGGATGATGAGCATGTTCCTGAAGAAATCGTTTCCAACAAGCCAAATCCAGGGTAGGATTCTTTGTTTTGTTATCTCAGCATGTGCCTCTTTAAAGAACTTACATTGCTGATAATATTTTTAAAGGTTGGGTACATCTTAATACGCATCATATTATATCCAGCCTGATAATGTGCGATACATTGATATGGCCCAATATGGTTGATTTGGCCAATTGCAGTGCCTTCTGCATGAAATTGATATGGTCAGAGACGGCCTCATTTGGTGTGATTCTTGAAACCATAATACAGTACAATACATCCAATATGGTCTGATTAAATGCACTTTGAACCATGATTCTCTATTAAGTTTGTCTTCTGTACTGAATCCAGAAACCATGCAGTGCATTGTTTACACATACAGGGAAAGTGAGGCGAGAGGTAAGACTACAGAGTGTGCTTTATAAGTACATATTCAGAGAGAGCAAAGTAAGTAGATGAGGTCGGTGAGTGAATTAGGTGAGAAAATAGAGAGGGATGGGAGGTGAAGAATCCACTTGGGGGGGGGGATCTGTAATACACCCCTAGAATATCATCATGACTGATAGTTACAAGAGGAAGAAATAGAAAGCAGAGAAAAAAGTAAGTTAGCAAATTGAGCAGGGAAAGAGAGACGATTGGAGGAACCCTGCGAACCGGGGCCTGGCCATCCCATCCCGGTCGACGTTCCAGCAAAGTTTGTCCGTCTGTTTCAACTCAGTATGTCATGATCTATAGCTACAAGATCCTATGATTAGTAACAGCAGGTTTACTTGAGTATCATTACTTTTCCTCTCCTACTCCATTTTCAGAACTTCTGAATATAGTATGTTTTTGATATGATTTCTAAAATCATCCTTCAACAAAGTAACTATAGTGCATGCCAGCGTATCCTTTTTTCAAGAGCTTACTTTACATATTGAATATGATTAGTGAAACACTTTTGGGAGGCTTATTCAGCTTGGCCATCCCCTCCAGAAGCTCAGTGGGACTATTGACACTTGATATCAGTTTGCAGAACATGCTCTTATTTTGGGAACTGGCATGGCCACAACAAAGAAGCCAAGGGGATGAGTGGCTGGATATGCAGTCGGCATGTCATCTACCTCTGTTGACCATATAGGATAACCATATATGGGACAACACCTATGTTGCATCCTTATTTTTCTCGATTTAATCGAGACATATCTTCCTTGAATATGTCGAGGTAATTTATATCTGGAAATGGATGGAATACGGCACATAGCCAACACTGCCACTCCGTGGAGTATCTTCACATTTTGGGGTCTACGGATCCAACACCATCTTAATTTAAACCCCTCGTAGCAGACGAGGTGATTTAGATACAAACAATACTCAAGCCAGTTAAAAGGCTTATAGCCAAGTGTCTTGTGGTTCTAAATGAATTCTTGGATTTTGGCAGGTCCTACGGACATCCGGGGTGGAAGAAATTACTGTCGCAGGAAAGGTAGTAAGGGGAGCAGTTATGTTTATGCACTTATGAATAGTTAGGGAACGTGTATCATACTATCACGTGGCCCGGACAGGTGTAAAACTCCTCCATGCTAGCTGATGGCGCAGAAAAAACGACAGGCAGACCCACAGGCGATCTTCCCTCGACCTTCAACACGCATTCTGATCGTTATGACAGAGGAGACCCGGAAGGGAATTTATAGGGAGCCACCTCCCTGTTCTGGTCCGGGGTGTCAACCTGCTGGCCGAACAGGGGGGTCCCAAGGTTAACAGGCTCCGCAGGGGCTTAGTTGACCCCGGTGGGCCATATCCTGGGGTCAGTTGGGCCCCCGCGGGTTTGTTTGACCCCGGTGGGTCCATCCAGGGTCAAAAAGGTCCCCGCAGGGTCCATTGGACCCTGATCGGGGTCAAAGGCCTTTTTTCGGCCCTATTTCACCTCAGTGGAGCCACCAGGGTCAAATGGTCATTTTTGGCCCTATTTCACCTCGTTGGATCCACCAGGGGTACCCTCACTCCCGTTGAGGTCAAATGACCATTGTTTGCCCCATTTCACCTTGGTGGGACTCCACTGGGGTCAATCGGCCATTTTTGTCACTCAGGTTGTCAACATGGGGGTCCAAATTCCTTGGTTTTTGTCAAGGTGGGGTCTGGCCACCTCTATAAATATACCCTTGAGGTGAGAGAATTGGTAGGTGGATGGGAATTGAAGGAAGTTGGTGCCTGTTCGTTTGCTCGTCTGTACGTTTGTGTAAACCCACTAAGGTTATGAAATTGTATAAATACCCCTAGCTTTTTACAATTATGTCTCTGTGTCTTGATGATGTTCGTCATGTAATGTCCTTGAATGGCAGAAGTATGTAACTCTTAGAAGTTAAAAAAATGGCCCTTCTTGTAGGCTGGGAATATCCAAGTCTTGTAAATTGCAGTTTTACCCTATACCTTTCCAAATTGTGGCTATGCCCTCATATCCATGTTAGTGTGGAACTCTGTTGTGTACAGTCGAAAATATGCCAACAACATCTTGTATTTCTACAAATGATAAATATAAAGGCTCCTTGAAAAATTATGCATATACCCCTATGATCCAAAAATTTTGTCAAATCCCAAGTCTCCCAAAAATTGCCTTTGTGCCCTTGGAAGTCAAGGATTGCACCAAAACTCCTTTCCAGCTCAGAATTTGTACCAAATCTCTCTGGTCTGGCCAAATTACCAAAATACTCTTACAATCCCGGCATAGTCAAATTACTCATAAACTATCTAGAAATTGCCCCAGTGCCCTCGGAAGTTAAGGATTGCACCAAAACCCCTCTCTAGCCCAGAACTTGTACCAAGTCCCTCTAGCCTAGCCAAATTACTAAAACGCCTTTGGAACTAAAAAAATACCAAAATATCCCTGGAGTTTAGAAATCATCATAACTCTCTAAAATGCCCTGGCTTTTGCATATTGCACCTATACCCTCGGATCATAGGGTTTTGCCCAATTTGATGTGGCCTTTGATGCAATTCCATCAATCGTATGGTGGTAAATGAGAATTAAGAGTGAGCTATGCAAGTGAGCCTGCCCTTAGTGTCATAATCCCTGTAGAAGGATCCTAAAGTTTCTTTGACAGTTAATCAAGAGTGTTTGGGCTTTATGCCGATGTAAATCAACACTGGCCACGATCAGTGGGGAAATATTCGACACTCGAACCCTATTTGTCTGATTCAAAATCCAGTTCACAGAATAAACCACGCACAGGCTATCCATACAGCTGTCGGACGCAGAAAAATATATTCACCCTCTCTTTTCTCTCTCTTTCTTTCTTTTCTTTCTGTTTTGTTTTGCGGGCGTGCCAGTCTGTACAACAGACAAATTTGGGGTGTCCATTTATTGGACATCATTTATTCCGCGCATTTATTTTTATTAGACTATTAGGGTTTCGAGTACTGGACCTTTCCCTACCGACCAAAGTCGGTGTTATTTACATCGAGTTAAACTCGAACACCTTTGATTCTCTGTCAAAGAAAGCATTTTGTCTCTGTTTGTTGTGACAACAATGACCTTAATGGTCGCCCTTTATGGGAACACACTCTTGCAAAGAAAATTAAAAGCTTTAATATTTGTACAAATGTAATTTAAATTACAATTGGTCTTTCAAGACCTATACAAAGGGGTCCCGATTATATAATCGGGTCTTCAACACTTCATTTGGTCACGATATGATTCTTCTGAATTTGCTTCAGTCACGATCAGACCGTTGACTTGGATTCCATCACAATGAGAATGTTGGATCGCCAAGATGATCACTGCCAGTCCATTGTGTTTGCTTCATGGTCACCATCACCATTTGATTGTGACGGGACCTTTGAGCGGTCTTGCCAGGTTTCTGCCAGCTTGTACCATTTCTGGGTGCTTCTGTTATTTTCGGCATCCCGAGGTCTTTTTAGTCATTCAATGACTTCTCGGGGTACACTTGTCATTTCTTGGCTCTCTGGGGCTTTATGATCATTTCTTGACCTCCCAGGGCTTTTCAGCCACTTCCTGACCTTTAACAGGGGTTCCTGCCATTTCTTGGCGATCCCAAGGTCGGGGATGGCCAGCCATAAGCTGAGCCCAGGAGAGCGCACACCGCTTTAGGGAAGTGATGTGGGTACCGTTCCACCGAGCCGTGCAAACAACATGCACCATATGGTTTTCTCCCTTTAAATGGATTTTTTTTGCTATTTCTTGCTTTTGAGGAGTTTACTGCAGTTTCTGGCCCTGCAAGGACTTTTCCGCAGTTCTCCGCCCTTTGAAGGATTTCGCTGCAACTCTCTGCCCTTTCTGGGACTTCTGCAACTTTTCCTTATCAGGATATTTCTGCAAGCATCGGCCGCCATGATCAGAGAATGGAAAACTTGGCCAATGTTGTCTTTTGAAGAAAAAATTTGGAGGAGGCATAAACAACATTATATTCATAACTGTCCTAGGGGCCCCTTGTCATTTACTAACATTTCCAAGTACTTCTGCCATTTCCTAGCCTTTCCTGACCTTCTGCCATTAGCTGACATCTTCGGGTTCTTTCCGTCACTTCTGGACTCCCTCGAGTAATTCCCGGTATCCCCGTCATTAATTGACTTTTCCGGATGCTTCTGCCATTTCTTGGTTTGCTTGGACATCTCTGCCATTTCCTGGATTTCTCGGACATTCCTGCCATTTTCTGGCTTTCTCGGACATCCCTGCCATTTCTTGGCTTTCTCGGACATCCCTGCCATTTTCCGGACATTCCTGCCATTTCCTGGCTTTCTTGGACATCCCTGCCATTTCCTGGCTTTCTCGGGCATTCCTACTATTTCCTGACTTTCTGGGACATCCCTGCCATTTCTTGGCTTTCTCGGACATCCCTGCCATTTCGTGGCTTTCTCGGACATCCCTGCCATTTCTTGGCTTTCCCGGACATTCCTGCCATTTCCTGGCTTTCTTGGACATCCCTGCAATTTCCTGGCTTTCTCGGACATTCCTACCATTTCCTGGCTTTCTGGGACATTTCTTGGCTTTCTCGGACGTTCCTGTCATTTCCTGACTTTCTCGGACGTTCCTGCCATTTCCTGGCTTTCTCAAACATCCCAGCCATTTCCTGGCTTTCTCGGACATCCCTGCCATTTCCTAGCTTTCTGGGACATCCCTGCCATTTTCTGGCTTTCTCGAACGCTCCTGCCATTTCCTGGCTTTCTCGGACATCCTTGCCATTTTCTGGCTTTCTCGGACGTTCCTGCCATTTCCTGGCTTTCTCGGACATCCCTGCCATTTCTTGGCTTTCTCGGACATTCCTGCCATTTCCTGGCTTTCTGAGGCATTTCTTGGCTTTCTCGGACGTTCCTGTCATTTTTTGGCTTTCTCGAACATCCCTGCCATTTCCTGGCTTTCTGGGACATTCCTGCCATTTCCTGGCTTTCTCGGACATCCCTGCCATTTCTTGGCTTTCTCGGACATTCCCATCATTAACTGACTCTTTCGAGCCTCTCTAGCAAGTGGGGTTAACCCAGGCCCGACCCAGGAGAGCGCTCGCCACTTCAGAGAGGTGACGTGAGTACCGCTCCACCGAGTCGTGCCAACGGCATTCCCGCCTTGAGCTCTGTCGCCTTTGGAGCTTGCCAGGGGTTTCGTGTCATTTTCTGGTCCGACCAAAGGCTTCCATGCAATTCTTGAACTACGTGAGGGTTTACATGTGGTTTTCCCTTAAATCAGAGTATTTCTGCTATTTTTCCAACGGCAGGGGTATTTCTGCAAATTTCCCCACAACTGGGACATTTATGCAATTTTTGCACCTTTCAGGGGTCTTTTTGCAATTTTCTGGGCAGCAGAGGGATCTCCTTGCAATTTTACACCCTTTGGGGACTTTCCTGCAATTTCCAACCCTCCAGGAGCGTTTTTGCACTTTTCCCTGTAAACTGGGGTATTTCTGCAATTTTCTGCTCTTTAAAGACTTTTCTGCGATGTCCCACAAATTGGGGGTTTCTATGCAACTTCTCAAGACAGCAGGGGTTCGTTTGCAATTTTTTTTACCTTTCCGGGGGTTTTCTGCAATTTCTACATCTTCTAGGGTTTTTCTGCAATTTTCCCATCCCGGAGGTATTTCTGCAATTTTCTGCTCTTCGTGGGGCCTTTGTGACGTTTCCCACAAATTGAGGACTTCTGTGCAATTTCCCAGACAGTAGGGATATTTCTGTCATTTTCCCCCTTCGCTGGGACATTCCTGCAATTTTGGACGGCAGAGGGTCTTTTTTTGCAATTTTTTCACCTTTTGGTGGTATTTCTGCAATTTTCCCCAAACATGGGTATATTTGCAATTTTTCCCATCCAAAGGGCCCAAGGGAGATGAGGGGGACTAAGGGCCAAGGACCCCAAGGGGCCAAAGGGGAGAGGGTCAAAAAGACCCCTCTTAAGAGAGGGTCCAAGGACCCCAAAGGGGCCAAGGGGGAGCTCCCACCCCTAAGGAGAGGGAGAGAGGGTCCAAGACCCCTCCTCCTAACACCCCTCCCTCCTTTTATAGAGGTGAGAGGGGTGAAGAGGAGGGGGACCGGAGGTGGGGGCAGCTTCGGTTTGGAAGGAGGTGGGGGGGGGGGGCTCCGGTTGGAGCTCCAACCTGAGGTACCCACCTCCGGTTGGGCTCCAACCGGAGGTACCCACCTCCTGTTGGTTAGGATGTTTGGGGTTTTTTTGGTGGGGTTTTTTTTTTGGAATTTTCTGGGAATTTCTGGGGGGGGGGGTTGTGTGAGAATTTTGGGGTTTTTTCTGGAATTGGGTTTTTGAGGATTTCTGTGATTTTTTGGGAGATTTTGGGAATTTCTGGGGTTTTTTTTTGGGGTTTTGAGAATTTTTGGGGATTTACAGATTTGGGTATTTTACAGGATTTTTGGGTTTTGTGGAGTTCTCTTTGGGGATTTTGAATATTTTCAAAAATGGGTATTTTTTTAGAATTTTAGGTTTGGAAATGTTTGGTGTTTTTTGCGTTTTGAGAAATTGAGGTTTTGGGATTTTTGGAGAATTTAGGGGATTTTGGCTTTTTATGGAGGTTTGGGTATTTGTGGTTTTTTTTTGGGTTGAATATTTTTTGTATCAACAAATGCCCCCCATGGGATGTGCGCCGAAGCCGTTGGCGAAGGCGGACGTCCCGTGCGATTTTCAAACTTTACCCTTGGTCTTAATGACTTGGTGGGGAATTGGGTTGAAAACCACAACAATAGTTGATGCGCCTTAACATTTGTGCAGTGTCGCCAGTAACTTGGACAACAGTTTGTTGTTGCAGTTTGGGTTGGCGACTAATTTTGCGATGCATATTGCGCTGAGCGATTGGCTCCTATTGCCTGCACACACCTCTTTTTTTTTAACTCAAGAGTTCCCAAAAGAGGACTTAGGAGAGCGTACATCACTTCAGAGAAGTGACATGGACCCGCTCCACCAAGTCAACTCTACGGGTGAGTTTCATTGAAGAGCCGCTCTATGGCTTTACTCGGAGCTGACTTCGGCCTTCTTCGTCTGAGTCTTGTCTTTCTGACTTTACTCAGAGACTTGATTTCGACATCCTCCTTCTAAGACTTGCCTTCCTGGCTTTTCTCGAAGACTTGATTGGGTTGGAGATTTGACCGACGAGACTTGCCTTTCTGACTTTGCTCAACGACTTGATTTAGAATTTTCTCTTGAGACTCGTCTTTCTGACTTTGCTCAAGGTTAGGTTGGAGCCCGACTGTTGAGTCTTGTTTTTTTGGCTTCGCTCAACGGCTTATTATTTGGTCGATGAGGCCTGTCTTTCTGACTTTGCTCTTCGACCTGATCTGGTACCTTCTTCCCAAGACTTGCCTTTCTGGCTTTTCTCGAGATTCAATTTGACCTCTTCCTCCTGAATCTTGCTTTTTCTAGCTTTATTCAGAGTTCGGTGGGAGATTCTGTTGTTGAGACTGGCCTTCTTGGCTGTGCTCAACAATTTGTCTTTGACATTTGGTTGATAAAGCCTGCTTTTTTTGGCTTTGCCCTTCGATCTGACTTGGTACCTTTCTCTCGAGACTTGCCTTCCTGGTTTTTCTCGAGATTTGAGTTGACATCCTCCTCTTGAATCCTATTTTTCTGACTTTATCCAAGATTTGATGTGGAATTCTGCTGCTGAAGTTGACCTTCTTGGCTTCGCTCAACAGTTGGTTCGTATTCGAATTGCTTGACTGGGATGGCCCGTTTGCTTGTTGGTTTTTTCTTCAATAAGAACGACTCCCTTTCCTTTGGGGGATTTGTGGAGTCGTCGTCTTCTTCTTTGTCTTTCTTTTCTTCTCTCGTCATTTTTCATTTTTTTTATCATCTCATTCTTTTTTTTTATCTCTTTACTAGCATTAGTGCATTTTCGGGTTTTCACCATACTAACCCCTTTTAGCTTTTTTCGGCACGCCCTTGCGGGTTTTCACGCCGAGGGGTTACCCATTTTTTGCCAGAGGCGCCCTTTCGGGTTTTCACCTTTGTCGAGTTTTTTTATCTTTTTACTCTTAAGTACACGGAAATTGTGCACTCAAGTCTGTCGGGGCACCTCTATTTTAAGCCTCAAATTTTTTTTTGAAATTAGACGTTTGATTTTGGGGTTTTGGAATATTTCGTTATTTGGGCTATTTTTTGTGGCTTGGTGGCCGAGTATTTGGGTTTCGAGGTTTGCCGTATGGGTATATAGTTGGAGGGCTTGTTTGACTCGGTCGGCTTTTGTAGCTTGGGGGCCGAGGGTTTCAAGGTTTGGAACTTGGAATTTTTGGTTAGCCTACCTTTGTGGTTTGCTGGCTAAGGTTTGATATTTTTGGGTTTGGTTTAACCTACTTTTATGGTTTGCTTGTTAGGGTTTGGGTTTTTGGTTTAGCCTACCTTGATGGTTTGCTGGCTAGGGTTTGAGTTTTTGATTTAGCTAACCTTTATGGTTTACTAGCTAAGGTTTGGATTTGGCCTACCTTGATGGTTTGTTTGACAAGGTTTGGGTTTTGGGTTTGAAATTTGGGATTTGGTATTTGGCTTACCTTGATGGTTTGTGTCGTGATTTGCAAGTTTGGAGGTGGCTGACCTTGGTGGTTTGTGCCAAGGAGAACTTTGAAGCGGGAGCACTGACCCTCTTCCTTTTCCTTTCTTCTCTCTTCTTTTCTTCCTTTTTTTTCACATTACCAACTCCAGCGCCCTTTCGGGTTTTCGCCAAAAGCTGGCCCCCTTTAGCTTTTTCCAGTGCTCTCTTTCAGATTTTCGCACTGAGGGGTAATCTAATTTTGCTTGAGACGCCCTTTTGGGTTTTCACCTCAGTCGGATTTTTTTGACATTTTTACCCTTAAGTACACGGGAATTGTGCACTTAAGTCCGTCGGGGCACCTTTATTTTGAGCCCTAATTTTCTTTTTTCCTTTTTTCTCCTCCTCTTTTTTTTTAAGTGGAGGAACTATATATTTGAATTTTTGGGTTTGAAATTTGGGTTTATGATTCGGGAATTGTCTTGGCTCGGCTAGTCTCTATGGCTATGGAGTTGAGGTTTTTTTGGAATTTGGATATTGTCTTGACCTACCTTGGTGGTTTGTTGGTCAAGGGTTTGACTTTTGTTTTTTTTTTTTTTTTTGGCTCAGCCTACTTTTGTGGTTTACTGGCAAAGGATTTGAGATTTTGTCTTGACCTACCTTCGTGGTTTGTTGGTCTAGGGTTTGAGATTGGATTTGACTTATCCTACCTTTATGGTTTGCTGGCTAAGGGTGGGGTTTTATTTTTTTGTTTTAGCCTACCTTTGAGGTTTATTGGCTAAAGTTTTGGGGTTTTGCCTTGGTCTACCTATGTGGTTTGCTGGCTAAGGCTTGGGATTTTGGTTTTGACTTAACCTATCTTTGTGGTTCGCTGGCTAAGGGTTGAGATTTTGGTTTTGGGTTTGACCTACGTTTATGGTTTATTGGCCACAGTAGGAGAAGCCCACAATAAAAAGGAGTCATAAATAATATATATATATATATATATATATATTTTTTTTTTTTTTTTTACGTTACCAATCTAAGTGCCCTTTCGAGTTTTCATTGAAACTAGCCCCCTTTAGCTTTCTCCAACACGCCCCGCGTTGAGGAGTTAGTCATTTTTGTTTGAGACGCCCTTTCGGGTTTTCGCCTCAACAGAGCTTTTAGGCCTTTTTGCCCTTAGCCACTCGTAAAATGGGGGCAACTAAGTCCGCCAGGGCACCTCTATTTTAAGCCCCTTTTTTTTGCACTTTTTTTTTTTTGAGAAGGTGATGACTAGTTGGCCTTTCACGGTGTAGGAGTGAATGTCTTGAACTTTAATGTTGAACAAGTATGGGGTTTTGTATTTGGGATTTAATATTCATCTAACATTTATGGTTTGATAGCTAAATGTTTAAATTTTGGGTTTGGGATTTGGCTGACCTTTGTGGTTTGATAGCCAAGGTTTGGAGTTTTGATTTCGGTTTAGCCTACCTTTATGGTTTGATGGCTAAGGGTTTGATTTTGGATTTTGGTTTAGCCTACCTTTGTGGTTTGCTAGCTAAGGGGGAAATTCGGTTTGGGCTTAGCCTATCTTTGTGGTTTACTGGCTAAGGGAGAGGATTCTGGTTATGGTTTAGCCTACCTTTGTGGTTTGTTGGCTAAGGATTTGGATTTTGATTTTGAATTAGCCTACCTTTGTGGTTGGCTAAGGGTGAACTTGGTTTGGGCTTAGCCCATAGTTGTCAAGGCGTCAAGGCGACCAGGCATAGGTGGGGTCTCGGATCGCCTAAGCGCTTAGGCGCTCGCCTAAGCGGTGCCTAGGCGTTTAGGACGGAACCAAGTATGAGTTATTTTCAAGTGTCCCTCTTACATGATATTTATGTATCTATAAATATATATAATGATGAAAATTCAATAAAAAATATCATAATATGACAGACATAAAGACAATGAAAGCAACAAAAATTAAACTCCAAGTAAACAAACTCACATTATATATCATAAAGTCATAAAAAATCTAAATTGACATCTTCAAATAAATAAGCACACTAAATAAGAACAAGAAGTGCAAATATCATTCTATCATCAGAAAACTAATTTTCAACTTTTAAAACAAGCAATACACATACATGTAAATATGTTAATAAAAATAAGAAGTGCAATATCTTAACACACTTAAAACAAGTAAAAACTAATGAGTCCATTACATAATCCCACAATATGCCTAAAAATTGAAAAGAAACTAGAAAATGACAAGTCTCATGTGTATGGGTGATGATAGTTTAAGTTTGACCAAATCCTGAGAGATCTCAAACAGACTAAGTGCTGTCAGTAGGAGAGCGGCTCCCTTGGAGAAGTCATATGCACGTTTGACTTTTTTTACCGGACTTTGGATTTTTAGTGTTCCATATAGTTTATTTGAATTATCAAATTTTTAGATAGGTCAAATTATGAGAGATTAGAAAGTTAGCATTTCGCTAAAATCATCGAAATCGTGATTTTCTTCTTCGATGGGAGAGTTGACTTTTTTTTGGTAAGAGATATGATTTTTTTGATATTTTTATTGGATTCAAATGGGGGGTACTTCCTTATTTACATGTATATCTTAAGTAAATGAAACAACAATTTATAACATTTACTTAAATGATATTCAGGTAAATAAGATGTTACCTGGAATCGGGCTGGACTCAGCCCTGAAAACCGACCTGAATCTACTGTCTAAGTGGGATATTGCGGACCCCTAAAGGGTCTAGGCACGCCCAAGCGCCCTTGGTGTGCGCCTTGGCCGCCTTAGCGGCGCCTTGGGGCGCCTTTTCTCCTCTTAGAAAGGCGAGGTGTTTTAAGGCGGCTGAGGAAGCGCCTTGGCGCTTAAGCGGCGCCTAGGCGCCGCCTTAACAACTATGATTTAGCCTACCTTTGTGGTTTACTAGCTAAGGAGGGAATTTGGTTATGATTTAGCCTACCTTTGTGGTTTACTGGCTAAGGATTTGAATTTTGGTTTTTGAATTTGGCCGACCATGAGGCATGCTAGCCAAGAACTTGGTAAATATATATATATATTTTTTCACAATACCAACCCTAGTGCCCTTTTGGGTTTTCACTAGAGTTAGCCCCCTCTAGTTTTTTCCAATGCGCCTTTATGGGTTTTCGCGTTGAGGGGTTACTCATTTTTGCCTGAGATGCCCTTTTGGGTTTTCATCTCAGCTGAGTTTTTTAGGCTTTTTTGTCCTTAGCTTTCCTGAAAACGGGAGAAGCCAAGTCTGCCGGGGCACCTCTATTTTAAGCCCCAATTTTCTTTTCTTCTTTTTTTTTTATTGGGAGTTGGTGTGTTTATCAAGAATTGGTGAAGGCGTTGCTTTCCCACGTTGCGGCGTCAATGTGTCGCTATGGTGGTTCCGCCCTCGGTCTTTGTGGTGCCATGTTGACTTTGTTGGTGAAGGGTCTCTTGTTTTTGGGTGGAGGCCTTCAGATTTGGGGTTGCCATATTGGGCTCCCCTTTTGAGGAGCTTAGGTTGATGACGCTTTTCAAAGTCGCGTCGACCCAGTCAACTTCCTTTTGGTGAATTTGGACCGCAACATTGATTGCTCGCTCGATTACTTCGAGCAGTAAGTCTTCGAATTTGGCCATAAAATGGCCAAAGTGTCGGAGGGCTGATTTTGCCGCCGACTTCTTGTTTTGTTCATCCTCTGGTTTATCCAGAACTTGACTTCAGGGACGGGTGCTGCCCCACCTTGTTGGGTTCGCATGACATCAGGTCTAATGTGCTTGTGTTGAGCTAGCCTTCTTGCCCTTTTATGAGGATTGATTTGACATCCTCTTGCCGAGACTTGCCTTTCTGGTCCCGATCGATGTTTGGCTTGAGACCCCTTTTCCCTTTGTCTTGCTTTTTTAGCCTGGCTCGCAGCTTGACTTGATATTTGATCTTGGCATTGGCCTCTCTGGCTCGGTCCAAAGCTTGATTCACCTCTTAGTCACCGCTTATTGGCGTTGGCCTGACAGACTTCATTCAGAAATTTGTTTGACATTTTATTTCTGTAGCCCACTTTTCTGGTTTAATCCGGGGCTTGAGCTGACGTTTTTTGTTGGCACTGGCCTTGCTGGCTTCATCTAGAGCTTTGATTTGACATTTGCTTTTTAGAGTTGGCCTTCCTGGCTTGGTCCAAAGACTGATTTAACATTTGGTGTTTGGAACCGACCTTTCCAGCTCGGTCCAAAGCTTGACTTAGCATTTGACATTTGCTCATAGAACTGGCCTTTTTGGCTCGGTCCAGAGCTTGGATTGACATTTTGCTTTTGGAGCTGGCCTTCCTGGCTTGGTCCAAAACTTGGATTGACATTTCGCTTCCGAAACTTGCCTTTCTGGCTTGGTCCAGATCTTGACTTGACATTTGAGTTTCCGGAGCTGGCCTTTCTGGCTTGGTCCAGAGCTTGGTTAGACATTTGCTTCCGGAACTGACCTTCTTGGCTTGGTCCAGAACTTAGCTTGACATTTCGCTTTAAAGCTGGCCTTTCTGGCTTGGTCCGAAACTTGCAATGACATTTGCTTCTGGAACTGGCCTTCTTGGCTTCGTCCAGAACTTGTATTGACATTTCACTTCTGGAGCTGGCCTTTCTGGCTTGGTCCGAAGCTTGATTTGATATTTACTTCCGGAACTGGCCTTCTTGGCTTCGTCCAGAACTTGTATTGACATTTCACTTCTGGAGCTGGCCTTTCTGGCTTGGTCCGAAGCTTGATTTGACATTTGGGATTTCTGGAGCTGGCCTTCTTGGCTTGGTCCAGATCTTCACTTGACATTCTGTTTCTAGAGCCGACCATTCTTGGTTGCAAGAGGCCGAGTTTTGATTGTGTGGGGTCTTTACGAGACTGCTTTAGCCTAATGTACCCCTTGCTGCCTTGTGAAGATTCTTTCTTGTCACCGGCTTTTCTCAGGCTTCTGTCTACGTGGATTAAATTAGCTGATTGGTAGACCATGCTGGCCGATTAGTTCGACTGCTTCCACTTATGAAGTTGTGATGGGTCGGCTTAGCCATTTTGCATTGTGACGAGGCAGCTCTGAATTATCTTCTCCACCCCATGTTTGAAGATATCAGCAGTCTTGGGTAATATGTCCCAATATCAATTGGGTCTCTTTTGACTTACATCTGTCTGCGGCTTCTTTAGATTTGACAGACCTTTGGACGATCTACTGCTTCTTTAGAAGTTGTGCGCCTGGGTGAGACGGTACCTCCAGTCTGTCAAAGACAGAGACACGCGTCATTGAGACCCACGCTTGATTCCCTTCTCCCACTCGGATTAGTTCCGAGGTTTGAGGTGTGAAGTTGGGCTTCCGGCCCACGACTGCCCTTGCGGACATTGGGGTTGCGCACCTTAGAATGTAGCTTGTTGCTACCCTGGCACTCTGGTGGGTTTGCCTGTCCGCACTTTTTTGATTACACAGGTCTCCTTCTTGGGGACTCTGTGCTTGGACTTTAAGGCCTTGGCTTCCCGCCACAACGCTTTTGCTTTGCGTGACTTGGGCGCCATCTCTTTTCATTTTTACCTTGACTTGATGCAGGCAATGATAGGGTTGCCCCCTTTGCTTGAGCTTGAAGGCTTTGGGTTTCCACCAATGCACTAGCTTCGAGATTCGAGACTTAGGCACTGGCGTTCTTTCATTGCCATCGTTACTTGACGTAATTGGCGGACTATGCTGATGTGTTTGCACAGTAGGGACATAACGGTCCCACGACAAGATTGACCGACCTTCGTCGAGCCATATGTGTATCCTCCTCCTTTCATTTTTTGACGAGGATGTGCTTTGTCAGGCTTGGGCATGGCTGCAACAAGTTTTCTATCTTGGCGGTGGCCTTGCCTCTGCCCAGCAGGAACAACCCCTACATTTTGTTGGCACCTAACTTCATGAAGATGCCTTCACTTTAATATTTCGGGCAACCACAACCAACGTTGAGGTGCTGTTGTGTCTTGTCGGCAAGAGTGAATTCGGACACATGCCGCGTTGACATTTTGGTTTCAAAAGGAAGCACTTAGCCTTGATGCCCCCGACGGAAGCCAATTGTTCAGTCCGTTTCTTCAGCCTTCTTTCAAGAATTTTTTACTTGCAGCACGATGTCTTCAACTGCTGAAGCTTGAGGGGAATGGGAGTTTGGACCCTAATATGACCGCCCCTGATTTAGCAACACGATCATTTGGCATAACCATTTGTTGGTTGACCATCGGTGCATCACCAGGCTGCTGCTCTTTTCGAACACTTTGGTTTCTGGTGCTGGCTTGATGGGACATTGAGCATTTGTGCCCATTTACTGCCTCATATCCAGTACGGGATTGGTCATCTCAGCATGTCAACACTGCATGACTTTATATTCGATGTCACCTAACATTGCCTGGAAGGTGGCCCCGGGTCTGCTGTATGAAGGTTGGATTGGTATGCTCCATGCCGACAGGAAGACGTCTTCCCTGTCATGAAGGCTTGCAACTTCATCTTCATTAGCGTTTCCTTGCTGATCATTTGAGTTGGGCTCCAGAAACTACACATGGCCACGTTCTTGTAGTTGATTGGAGGCTCGGCCTGACTTGATGTCCAGGCTTGACCACTATGCTGCCCTTGGGTCCTTTCCAGAGGCTTAGTTGGAGAAGATTTTCATATCGCTACCCTCTTTAGGAGTTTGCAGCACCCTTCACTTTTTTTAGCTTTTGAATGCCTGGGTGAAGTACTGCCCCCAGCTTTTCGAAGATCGAGTTCTTCAACCTGTCGGAGATTGCAACTCGCGATGCTGGGTCTTTATGGCAACCCTTGTCTCTCGCTGGGATTGATTCCGCCTGAGAGGAGACAAAATTAGACTTGCGATATGCACCCCTCCTCTTCTATCGACGAGGATGAAGGAGCTTAGGGCTCTAAGCTTTATGTGGCTCAAATTGTTGTTCTTCTGGTTTTGTGGGGGTTCACCCACACTTCCTTCTTTTGTCTTGTGGGCCTCTTTTTTAGGTGACCCAGATTTGCTTCATGTCGCGAGACCGTCGTCGTATTGAAATGCCCGCTTTTTTGGACTGCGACCCCTTTCTGAAGTCACATGCTCATCCCTCGGCACGATCGGTTCGCTCCCGCCAGGCCAAATGCAAAGATTGCTAACAAGTACAGTCTTGCTAGAATTGGAGACGATTATCATGGGCTTTTTTTTTGCTTTCGCGACTCTGGCGTCATCCTTTCTTTGCCAAGCTTGTATTTCTAGCTTTGCCCGGAGCTTGGTTTAGAGCTGGAAGTTGCCGCCTCGGGCTTGATGCCTTTGCGGGCCTGGCGGTGCCCCCTCTTTGTGGAGACAGCGGTACAGAAGATGGTGTTTACCGAGAAAACTCGGCCTTGGATCTGGCGAGGCTTGGTGCCCTCCGTCCTGTCGCCTCCCTTGAAGGGGTTGGTGACGTCCGCCCTAGGCTTTGTGCCTTTACGGCCCTGGTGCCGTCCCCTCTTTGTGGGGACGGCAATGCAGAAGACTGCATTCACTGAGAAAACTCGGCCTTGGGTTTAGCGTGGCTTGATGCCCTCAGCAGCAGCATACTTTGGTGTTGTTGCCGACGCCTTTGCCAAGTTGGACATGCAGATTGTCGATGGCGATCGTCTTACCAGACCTTAAGGTGACCGCCAACGGCTTCTTGCTTTTGTGGCCTTTGGGTTGCCTTTGTTGAGCAAGGGCGACGCCAGAGGACGTTGCTTGACCGAGTAAACTCGGCCTTAGGAAGCATGGGGCTTGATGCCCCCAGCAGCATTGGCGGTGATGCATCCACTATATCCGGCATCAGCAAACTCGTCGCCCCGCAGGGGTGGGTTTGTGCTCCCTATGTGGTTGTAGGTTCGGTGCTTCCAACGCAGGCTTGTTGTCCTTTGTAGCCGTGGGCTTGATGCCCCCAGTGATGGGCTTGCTACCCTTTGTAGCAGCGGGCTTGATGCCCCTGGCAGCAGTAGTATCGGCTGGAGCGACGTCTCTTTTCAGCAGCAACAACTTTAGACGGGCCTTGTGCCAACTTTCTGGCCTCAGAAGAGAGCTTTTTCTTTAATGCCCCCAGCATCAGCTTTGGTTGGGGTAGCTTTAGCAGCAAGGATTTTCCCCTTTGAATTTCTTGTAAGAGTGTGAAGGAGTCGCAACTTTTCCCAGAGACCAGGCTATTTCTTTGACAGAGAGATGAAAGGTAGGAAAGGTCCCACCGGACGTGCCAGATTGTCGGACGCGGAAAAATATATTCACCCTCTCTTTTCTCTCTCTTTCTTTCTTTTCTTTCTATTTTGTTTTGCGGACGTGCCACTCCGTACAACAGACAAATTTGGGGTGCCCATTTATTGGACAACATTTATTCCGCGCATGTATTTTTATTAGACGATTAGGGTTTCGAGTACTGGACCTTTTCCCACTGACCAAAGTCGGTGTTAATTTACATCGAGTTAAACTCAAACACCTTTGATTCTCTGTCAAAGAAAGCCTTTTGTCTCTGTTTGTTGTCACAACAATGACCTTAATGGTCGCCCTTTATGGGTACACACTCTTGCAAAGAAAATTGAAAGCTTTAATATTTGTACAAATGTAATTTAAATTACAATTGGTTTTTCAAGACCTGTACAAAGGGGTCCCGATTAGATAATCGGGTCTTCAACACTTCATTTGGTCACAATATGATTCTTCTAAATTTGCTTCAGTCACGATCAGACCGTTGACTTGGATTCCATCACAATGAGATTGCTGGATCGCCAAGATGATCACTGCCAGTCCATTGTGTTTGCTTCATGGTCACCGTCACCATTTGATTGTGACGGGACCTTTGAGCGGTCTTGCCAGGTTTCTGCCAGCTTGTACCCTTTCTGGGTGCTTCT
Organism: Colocasia esculenta; assembly: GCA_014218235.1. Classification (NCBI taxonomy): domain Eukaryota; kingdom Viridiplantae; phylum Streptophyta; class Magnoliopsida; order Alismatales; family Araceae; genus Colocasia; species Colocasia esculenta. Next base: position 58,307,225 of record CM024754.1, read on the forward strand.
GTTATTTTCGGTATCCCGAGGTCTTTTTAGTCATTCAATGACTTTTCGAGGTACACTTGTCATTTCTTGGCTCCCTGGGGCTTTAGGATCATTTCTTGACCTCCCAGGGCTTTTCAGCCACTTCCTGACCTTTAACAGGGGTTCCTGCCATTTCTTGGCGATCCCAAGGTCGGGGATGGCCAGCCATAAGCTGAGCTCAGGAGAGCGCACACCGCTTCAGGGAAGTGATGTGGGTACCGCTCCACCGAGCCGTGTAAACAGCATGCACCATATGGTTTCCTCCCTTTAAAGGGATTTTCTGCTATTTCTTGCTTTTGAGGAGTTTTCTACAGTTTCTGGCCCTGCAAGGACTTTTCCGCAGTTCTCCGCCCTTTGAAGGATTTCGCTGCAACTCTCTGCCCTTTCTGGGACTTCTACAACTTTTCCTTATCAGGATACTTCTGCAAGCATCAGCCGCCATGATCAGAGAATGGAAAACTTGGCCAATGTTGTCTTTTGAAGAAGAAATTTGGAGGAGGCATGGACATCATTATATTCATAACTGTCCTGGGGGCCCCTTGTCATTTACTAACATTTCCAAGTACTTCTGCCATTTCCTGGCCTTTCCTGACCTTCTGCCATTAGCTGACATCTTCGGGTTCTTTCATCAGTTCTGGACTCCCCCGAGTAATTCCCGATATCCCCGTCATTAATTGACTTTTCCGGATGCTTCTGCCGTTTTTTGGTCTGCTTGGACATCTCTGCCATTTCCTGGCTTTCTCGGACATTCCTGCCATTTCCTGGCTTTCTCGGACATCCCTGCCATTTCCTGGCTTTCTCGGACATCCCTACCATTTCCTGGCTTTCTCGGACATTCCTGCCATTTCCTGGCTTTCTTGGACATCCCTGCCATTTCTTGGCTTTCCCGGACATTCCTGCCATTTCTTGGCTTTTTGGGACATCCCTGCCATTTCTTGGCTTTCTCGGACATCCCTGCCATTTCTTGGCTTTCTCGGACATCCCTGCCATTTTCTGGCTTTCCTGGACATTCCTGCCATTTCCTGGCTTTCTTGGACATCCCTGCCATTTCCTGGCTTTCTCGGACATTCCTGCCATTTCCTGGCTTTCTGGGACATTTCTTGGCTTTCTCGGATGTTCCTGCAATTTCCTAGCTTTCTCAGACATCCTTGTCATTTTCTGACTTTCTCGGACATCCCTGCCATTTTTGGCTTTCTGGGACATCCCTGCCATTTTCTGGCTTTCTCGGACGTTCTTGCCATTTCCTGGCTTTCTCGGACATCCCTGTGATTTTCTAGTTTTCTCGGACGTTCCTGCCATTTTCTGGCTTTCTCGGACATCCCTGGCATTTCTTGGCTTTCTCGAACATTCCTGCCATTTCTTGGCTTTCTCAGACGTTCCTGCCATTTCCTGGCTTTCTCGGACGTTCCTGCCATTTCTTGGCTTTCTCGGACGTCCCTGCCATTTCTTGGTTTTCTGGGACATCCCTGCCATTTCCTGGTTTTCTCGGACATCCCTGCCATTTCTTGACTTTCTCGGACATTCCCATCATTAACTAACTCTTTCGAGCCTCTCTGGCAAGTGGGGTTAACTCAGGGCCGACCCAAGAGAGCGCACGCCGCTTCAGAGAAGTGACGTGGGTACCGCTCCACCGAGTCGTGCCAACGGCATTCCCGCCTTGAGCTCTGTTACCTTTGGAGCTTGCCAGGGGCTTCGTAGCATTTTCTGGTCCGACCAAAGGCTTCCATGCAATTCTTGAACTCCGTGAGGGTTTACACGTGGTTTTCCCCTAAACCGGAGTATTTCTGCTATTTTTCCAACGACAGGGGCATTTCTGCAAATTTCCCCACAACCGGGACATTTATGCAATTTTTGCACATTTTAGGGGTTTTTTTGTAATCTTCTGGGCAGCAGAGGGACCTCCTTGCAATTTTACACCCTTCGGGGACTTTCCTGCAATTTCCAACCCTCCAGGGGCGTTTCTGCACTTTTCCCCACAAACTGGGGTATTTCTGCAATTTTCTGCTCTTCAAGGACTTTTCTGCGATTTCCCATAAATTGGGGGCTTCTATGCAACTTCTCAGGGCAGCAGGGGTTCTTTTGCATTTTTTTTACCTTTCCGGGGGTTTTCTGCAATTTCTACATCTTCTAGGGTTTTTCTGCAATTTTCCCATCCCGGAGGTATTTCTGCAATTTTCTGCTCTTCCTGGGCCCTTCGTGACATTTCCCACAAACCGGGGACTTCTGTGCAATTTCCCAGACAGTAGGGATATTTCTGTCATTTTTCCCCTTTGCTGGGACATTCCTGCAATTTTGGATAGTAGAGGGTCTTTTCTGCAATTTCGTCACCTTTTGGTGGTATTTCTGCAATTTTCCCCAAACAGGGGTATATTTGCAATTTTCCCCATCCAAAGGGCCCAAGGGAGATGAGGGGGACTAAGGGCCAAGGACCCCAAGGGGCCAAAGGGGAGAGGGTAAAAAAGACCCCTCCTAAGAGAGGGTCCAAGGACCCCAAATGGGCCAAGGGGTAGCTCCCACCCCCAAGGAGAGGGAGAGAGGGTCCAAGACCCCCTCCTCCTAACACCCCTCCCTCCTTTTATAGAGGTGAGGGGGGTGAAGAGGTTTGGAAGGAGGCGGGGGCACCTCCGGTTGGGGGTGCCAACCGGAGGTACCCCCCTCCGGTTTGGAAGGAGGTGGGGGCGGGGGCTCCGGTTGGAGCTCCAACCGAGGCACCCACCTCCGTTGGTGTTCAAACCGGAGGTACCTCCGGTTGGGCTCCAACCGGCATGGATGGCAAAATCGGCCGACTTGGAGCGGAGTCGGCTGACTCGGAGCGGAATCGGCCAATGGCGACCCGATTTGGGGGGGGGGGGGGACAACCACCCACCCATGGTATAAGGTGGAATCAGGGTGGATCGACCGGAATCGGGTGGAGTCGGGCCGGCTCAGCCCGACTCCACCCCGATTCCACCTCGACTCCATCTGATGTAGGCCGATTCCCTTAGCTTACTTTACGTACGTCTGATCCCCTCCACTTACCTTATTTTTATTTACCTGAACATCATTTAAGTAAATGTTATATTGTAGTTTCATTTACTTAAGATATTACATGTAAATAAGGAAGTACCCCTATTTGAATCCAATAAAAATATCAAAAAAATTATATCTCTTACCAGTAAAAAGTCAACTCTCCCATCGAAGAAGAAAATCGGGATTTCGGTGATTTTAGTGAAATGCTAACTTTCTAATCTCTCATAATTTGACCTATTTAAAAATTTGATAATTCAAATAAACCATATGGAACACTAAAATTCAAAGTCTGATAAAAAGTCAAACGTGCATATGACTTCTCCAAGGGAGCCACTCTCCTACTGACAACACAGTCTGTTTGAGACCTCTCAAGATTGGTCAAACCTAAGCTATCATCACCTAAACTCATGAGATTTTTCACTTTTTCTAGAAAGTGACAATTCTTATGACTTTGAGTGATGATAGTTTAGGATTGTCGGGATTTTGTATAATCACATGTAATTACTGGCCATTGCAATTCAAAATCATGGGGGAGATCCGGATCTGCCCGTTTGGAGCAGAACCGAATCTGTTGTGGCCGATTCCGCTTTGGATTGGGTGATTCCGCAATCCATGCTTTGAATTGGTGAAATTCCAGTGGAATCAGCCGGAATTGGACCAAATTGTTTTGGATTGGTTAGATCGGCCAGTTCGATCTGGCCGATTCTGCCACACAAAATTTTTATATGTATAGTGTCATATATGTATATACATTAACCATATATATGTATATATTATTATTATATTTACATTAATGTATGTACAACCATTTACATTCATTGTCATATATATATATAAAGTATATATATGTACATATTATATTATCTTTACATTAATACAGGGTTGTATGTACATGAACACACACATATATGTATAAGGTGTTCATTAATATGATATATATATATATATTATAAAGATATAATATTATTTATGGTTGCACATGTAAGAGATATGTATGTGATTACATATATATTGTATACATATACGAATGTGTAAATTTATTTATATAATTTTATATATCATAACCACATGTATAAACATATACTCAGTTTTTGGGCCATTTATTTTGTACGATGAGTTACCATAACTCTTCACTCTTTTTGTATTTGTGGAGTTAGGTGGCCGCACTATCTTAGTGTGGAGTTTCTTTATATATGTGATGATTGGCCATCTTTGTAAATTCCTTTTTACTTTAATATACTTATGGTACCATCCACGTTTCAAAAAAACAACCACATATATATAAATAAATGAGATTTGTCCCTTTGCTTGGCAACTTAAAATTTTCTTTCTGAGGGCGTTGCCTCGTTCAAACCCCCGCTAGGGGACTGCCCCCTTACCTTGTGATTTGACCACTCAAGTCGATCCATATGATCTGTCTGCATAGGTCGATTCGTGTGTGCGTACACCCACATTAGAGAATTTGAGGCCTCAACCTCCATATTCCAATGCTTATCACTATTCTAATGATTGTGATATATGTAATATATACATTATAAGGGTCATCATCATCATCAGACCCTTATCCCATTATTTGGGGTCGGCTACATGAATCTTTTTTCGCCAAAGATTTCTATCAAGTGCTATAGCCGTGTTTAAACTTAAGAAGTCCAAGTCCTTCCTAATAACATCACACCATCTCATTTTAGGTCTTCCCCTAGCTCTTTTACTGGCATCCACTAAGATTTGGTCACATCTTTTAATCAGCGTTGAGGTAGGGCGACAATATACGTGTCCAAACCACCTAAGTCTATTTTCTCATATTTTTTTATCAATTGGAGTTATCCCCAAATCCTCACGGAAGCTCTCATTTCTTATCTTATCTTTCTTAATCTACTACACATCTATCTCAACATTCTCATCTCTGCTACATACATTTTGTTAATGTGTTCTTTTCACACTGTCCAACACTCGGTACCATATAATAAAGCAGGCCTCACTGCGTTCTATAATAAAACTTTTCTTTAAGTTTCACTAGTATATGACGATCCTAGAGGACTCCTAATGCACTTCTCCATTTTAGCCATCCTGCCTTAATCTTGTGTGCCACATCGTCATAAATCTCCCCATTCTCATGGATGATAGATTCTAATATCGAAAGCTACTACTCTTAATTGTGTTTGTACATTAATATGATGTGTGTATATTTTATATGATTACATGATATTGTGTCTGTGTGTGTGTTTTTTTTTTTAAATTGTGTAACACCCCATATAAGAATATGTTAAATAGACTAAATCAGTGGACTATCAATAACTTGGACTGATCATTTTTAGAATTCGAGCAGGAAAAGAAATTTGAAGTTAAGCATGTTCAGTTGGGAGTAGTCCCAGGATGGGTGACCTTCATGGGAAGTCTACCAACTAGTATGGTTGTTGGGCCAGTTTGCTGGTTGGTCGTCACAAATAGTATCAGAACCTTCTCCAGCCAGAAGTGTAGGAGCTAAGTGCCACACATAGCAAAGTGCTACGCTATGAGAGTCTCCTCTTGAGGCTATAATGGCGCAAAGTGCTACATTGCGGGAACCACCTTTTGAATCTGTGGGGGCCAGCCCCCACTGTAGAGTCACTGCCTGAGGTTTGACTGTGTGCTATATGTGAACAGCGATGAAGACGTCGCTTATATAAGATGGGTAAATTGTAACACCCCATATAAGAATATTTTAAAGGGAATAAATCAGTAGACTAACAACAACTTGGACTAGTCATTTTCAGAGTTCAAGCAGAAAAAGAACTCTGAAGTTAAGCGTGCTTAGTTGAGAGTAGTCCCAGGATGGGTGACTTTTCTGGGAAGTCTACCAACTAAAAGGTTGTTGGGCTAGTTTGCTAGTTGGGTCGTCACAAACGTGGCAGACCCAACACATATCATCAGTCATGAGAATTTAGACCTCCAACCAAATCTGTCAGTAGAAGAAAATCTAGTTAAATTACTAGACAGAAAAGAGCAGATATTGAGGAATAAGAAGATTTCCATAGTGAAGGTGCTGTGGAGAAATGCGAATATAGAAGAAGAAACTTGGGAGCCAGAGCATGATTTGAAGAAGGCCTCCAACTTTTTGGTAAGTAAATTATATAATTTCGAGGGTGAAATTTATAGTAGGGGGGGGGGGGGGGTACATTGTAACATTCTATATAAGAATATGTTCAGTGGACTAAATCAACTGACTACTAACAACTCGGACTAGTCATTTTCGGAGTTCGAGCAGGAAAAAAATCCGAAGTTAAGCATGCTCAGGTGGGAGTAATCCCAGGACGGGTGACCTTTCTGAGAAGTCTACCAACTAGCATGGTTGTTGGGCCAATTAGCTAGTTGAGTTGTCACAAATTGGCTCAAGCCACAGGCAAACGCCCCACTTGGACTCGAACCCCCAATCCCCCCAATGTCCATCCCACCTACAAATGGGGGACATGATGATGATGATGGTGTGTTTGTGTAAACTTATAATTATATATATTGAAGGCATTTTTCCTCCGATCCTTTTTTCCATTAACAACCCAAACTTCCCATCACTTTGGGGATAGGAAAAAGTGGTATCTGGTGAATGTTCTGGCTATTCTAGGGAAACTAATATTAATGTGCTGGAGTACTTAAATTGAGAGATTATGGCAAATAGATGTAGTTAGCAGATAACACATAATTGTGTGGCTGGGATTTCTGATAATTAATCTATTGACTAATACTCTCTCATCAAATGGGATTGAAAGAGAAGATTCTCTTATATCTGCTTTGTAGAAGAGCTCTTGTTTAATCTAGTGGATATATTCAATTGGGCAGCTAATAAGGGCCCACTAAAGTCATCATGCACAAGGACCATTTTTTGTTTGATCTGCTCAGGAAGCACCCTGTGTTTCCCATGCTTCTTGTCTTGGCCCATTTAGTTCTTGCGTAACATCTTTGTTTTGAATATGGCACTCATATACCATGATAGAAATATAGATCTAAGCTATATACTCTGGTGTTCTTCACAGAAAGACGAACAATGTTAAATTCTTCAAATCTTGTGCTAATAGCCTAATACAAATAATGTGGATTCTTGGGTTGTGATTGAAGATGCTTCTTGTCATGCATAGCTTCACAATTAAATAAATATGTTTTGATTTAACAAATATGGATTCCTCCTCACAAATGTCAGATACAAATGTCTTAAAAAATGAGTTAATGTTGAAACTTTATTGCTGATCTTCATATGCTCTATCACTTATGCTCAGGAAATGCAAAAGCAGATCAATTGCTATGGAACAAGTATAATGAGAGTGTATACAGGATTAAGATAAAAAACACAAGGTACAGCATCAGTTACCCAGTTGGAGTTGGTACCATGGGTGGGAGGGAGGAGGAGATCAGGTTTCAAACCTGTGGTGTTGTGTGTTTATCATTTAATTGAACTGTGCACTACCATTATGATAGAGGCCTCAAGAAACATTGATTGCTATATGGCCTCGCTAAATTATTAACATGCAAAAAACCATTTGGAATTGACAAATATACATCCAAGTTGATCATGTTTCATATGCTTGAACTTTATGGACAATCCATTGGGGTCTTCTCCAAGTAGTCCAATTTAGCATTATTCTAAAGAATAAAGATGATGGGATGTTGTTGAAATTTTAAAGTTCCAACATATTTGCCTTTCATCTCCCTGCAAAGTGAGAGTGTCAAGCATCCCCATCCTGGTCTATTTCTGCATCTTGTCAGTGTCTGGAATGTGCAGCCATATCCCCTGTTCTCCCCCTCCAATTACTGTGTTTGTTCCTTTTTTTTTTCTTTTGCAAAAGCATTCTATTTGCCCTTAAGACAATCCTGCAAGAATTTCATTCAAATAATAATCTTGATTTTCCTTGATCTGCAGTATACACTCTGATTAATCTGTTACTCTTATGAGATAGATGTACACCTATGTAGACGAAGGCCATCCAACCTTAATAGGCATACCACAACATGAACTGGGCTATGATCATCCATATTGAGAAGCCAAGGAAGAGAGAAAGAAAGAGAATGAAGCGAATATCAAACCTATACTTGACTTGGTAACTATACTGACTGTTAACTCTCTTCTGCTTTTCAGGTTTATTGTACAGGAGTCAGAGTTTTCAAGTATTGGAGCTATTGAACTGACTTTGTCAAATGGAATGAGGGTCTGCTATAAGCGCACTGACTTTCTTGATGACCAGGTGGGTACTGGTAGAACTATTTCAGAACACAAAGCATGATTCTGTGGAAAATGTTGTGGTCTTACTGCATAAGGCCATTGGAAATTACTACCTGTTCGAAAGGAACTTTCGCATGCTCCTAATATTGTTTCTTTTCTTCGATATTAGTTTTGTTCTTTTCTTGATATATGTATCTATCAACACATGGAAAATATGAATATGAGACCCCTATGCATACAGTTGGTTGTTCGTCACCATCATCCACATGTGAAGTTCAGGTGATTAGGAGCAAGGTTCAAAAACCCGGGGATCGGGATCGGATCGGTCGGCCCAAAACCGATCCGACCCGGCGATCCCGACCCCGGCTTGGCCGAGCCGGGCTGAGCCAGGGGTGGGTGGATCGGCCCATTATACAGGTGTATATCTTATACAGGCTGAGTTCAGGCCGAGTCCACTGCGATTTCAAGTCTTATTTACCTGAATATCATTTAAGTAAATGAAACTTACTTAAGATATTACATGTAAATAAGGAAGTACCCCCCATTTGAATCCAATAAAAATATTAAAAAAATCATATCTCTTACCAATAAAAAGTCAACTCTCCCACCGAAGAAGAAAATCGTGATTTTGTTGATTTTAGCAAAATGCTAACTTTTTAATCTCTCATAATTTAGCATATCTAAAATTTGATAATTCAAATAAACCATATAGAACACTAAAAATCCAAAGTCCGGTAAAAAAAGTCAAACGTGCATATGACTTCTCCAAGGAAGTCACTCTCCTACTGACAACACTTAGTCTACTTGAGACCTCTCAGGATTTGGTCAAACTTAAACTATCATCACTCAAAGTCATGAGAATTGTCACTTTCTAATTTCTTTTCAATTAAAAAGTGAAAAATCTCATGAGTTTAGATAATGATAGCTTAGGTTTGACCAATCCTGAGAGGTCTCAAACAGACTAAATGCTGTCAGTAGGAGAGTGGCTCCCTTGGAGAAGTCATATGTACGTTTGATTTTTTTTACCGGACTTTAGATTTTTAGTGTTCCATATGGTTTATTTGAATTATCAAATTTTTAGATAAGCTAAATTATGAGAGATTAGAAAGTTAGCATTTCGCTAAAATTAACAAAATCGCGATTTTCTTCTTCGGTGGGAGAGTTGACTTTTTATTGGTAAGAGATATGATTTTTTTTGATATTTTTATTGGATTCAAATGGGGGGTACTTCCTTATTTACATGTAATATCTTAAGTAAATGATAACATTACTTAAATGATATTCAGGTAAATAAAGCCTGAAATCGCAGTGGACTCAGCCTGAACTCAGCCTGGGATTGGCCTGGACTCAGCCCATGACAAGGTTGAACAGGATCGGCCCGGCTAGGTTACCCCGGCTCGGATCGGGAGGCCCAAAACCGAGCCGACTCGGCCGATCCGATCCCGATCCGGCCGAGTTTTTGAACCATGATTAGGAGTGCGCTGGACCACTCCCCGCCGATCAAATCGACATTTCTTTTACATCGAGGAGAACTCAAAGACCTTTGATACATGTCTAGACCTTTAATTGTAGCAAGTAATTTATGAAAGAAAACACCGTTCAAATAGTTTGAGGGTTATTCATAGCCTCATCATTTGTCTTTTCAAATGAGACTAGAATTGATTCATCAAAATACTTCCTCAAAACAGGGGCTGATTTATTAAATCTCCCTTTGAATGGGGACTGATTTGTGAATTTCCCCTTTTGTTGGGACTGATTCATGAATTTCCCTCTTTTTAGGGACTGACTTAGAAATTTCCTCATATTTAAGGACTGATTTGTCATTCTTTGTCATATGAGGATTAAACTTGTAGTTTTCCTCATGAACGGGACTGTTTAATGATTTTCTTGGATGTTATTCCTTAAAACGTCATTCCTGAAGTTTTCAGAATAATTATTTGCATCCAGAAACATTAATTTCAGATGGTTCCATATTTTTTTTGGTTTTTTATACAAATAAACAAAGTTCAGGGGTTTATTTGTAAATTTTTTTGATGTCAAAATACAGAAATAATGTCCCTATCATGTGTGCGCCAAGTAAACACATTTGGTAATCTTCTTCCTTCATTTGTTTTGTATAAACATAGATTTTGACAAGAATAATCTTTCAGGGATATTTCTAAACCCACAAGGGCTTTTTTACAAAAGTACATGGCTTATATGTAGCCTTGCTTGTAGCAAACAGAACACAACACTTCAAGCCACAGCAGGGAAGTCTTGGGCGATTTCTGAAAGCTCCAAGACTTGGTGAAAAAATCCTCTCCTTTCTTCTTGGAGGTGTCCTCCTTTTATAGGAGTTTGGGTGGAGACTGGAGAGTTGGGGTCCAACGGGTTTCCCTTTCGTGCCCCAACGGAGCAGATATCTGCGCCCCAATGGAACCTCGCCATCAATGTGAGCCTCCCCATGCTGTCTGTTTTTTTTTGTTTTGTTTTTTTGTTTTAGTCAGGGGGCAATCCTACCAGAACCGCTGTGGACCCCAGTGGCCTCCGGTGGGAGTCCCACTGGGTCGCAGGTCCCGGTGGGACCTCCCACCGGTCTGCTGACCCAGTGGGAACCCCCCCCCCGGGTGTGGGGTCCCGGTGGGAGCTCCCACCGGGCGCGGGGTCCCGGTGGGACTCCTACCAGACAACGGGTTCCGGTGGGAACTCCCACCGGTCCGCGGACCCCCTGGTGGGGTTTCCTTCGGTTCACGGGTCCCGGTGGGACTTCCCACCGGTCCGCGCACCACGGTGGGGGTTCCCACCTGTCCGTGGGACCACAGTGGAGGCCCCCCACTGGTCCGTGAGGCCCCTAATGGGGATCCCACCGGGTGCGGGGTCCCGGTGAGAACCCCCCCACCAGGGTGTCACTCGGCCCACCGCGGGTGGCCCCCGGTGGGAAAGCGCCCCCGTTGGGAGTACCAACGGGGCACGGTTCCCATTGGGATCTCCAACGGGGATTCTCTCTTCTTATAAATTCACACCACGTGTCATTTTCACCATGTGGTCTGTTCTGAGGGTGGGATCTCTATCGTTTGTCTGTTGTGCAAGGCTCCATGCCGTCCGTGCCACGCCGTTTTCTCATTGACATGGGTATTGGATAGGCCCTTACACATATTGATGCGCGTGCCACATATGACGACTTTCATCGGGATATTCTGGGGGATTAAAATTGTTCACTCGGAGGGGATTTTTATTCCGAAAACACCGGGGATTCATTGGTTTATGCTCTGGCTGAACCTGGAACAAATTTTCTTCAAAATTCCAAGATGTGCAGAAATATTTCTTTTTCTACTGTTAATTTATTCCGAAAATTCAGAATAAATAATTTTCTTTCATTCATTCATTCTGAAAATTCTGAATAAATAGATTTGAGGGTTATCTCTTATCCGGCACTCCAAATAAATATTTTCCTCTTCATACACTTGCTCTAAATATCTAATAGGGTGTTTGAGAGCAATTTTAAAAAAACTATTTCTACCTAAAAAATCATATTGTGTCCGTTTTTAACTTTAAATTTAAAATTATGAAAATGTGATGTTATCTGTTTGGTAAAAATATCAAAAAATTTAAAATTTATATTGATGTGTTTGGTAGAAAAGACAGGGGGTTCTAATGACTAGGGGGGGGGGGAGATCGGAAAAGTTGAACTGGCAGCACGCACCCCCCCGACGACCAGTGCATCTACACGTACATCTCCACGGCCTCCCATTCGGATCCAACGCGGGCCAGCACTATGATCATGGTGTTCCACGACACGACGTCGCGCTCGCAGGTGGAGGTGGACGTGGCGGGCGAGGGGCAGGGCACCGGAGCGGAGGCATTGGTGGAGGAGGGCGAGGGAGCAGGTGTCAGGGCGGATGCCGTGGCGAGCGAGGGCGGGGAGGGCGTCGACGGCGTGCAAGAGGGTGCTGTTGGAGCAGAGGCGGAGGAAGGAGTCGGCGAGGCAGGGGTGGGGGCCGTGGGGCATCTGGGGGAGGGGGGAGGATGGGGCGATGGGGGCAGCAGCGCCGCCTTCATCGAGAGATCGGTTTGACCAGCCGACGGTGGGAGGAGGAGGAGGGTGCAGGGGGGGGGGGGGTTGGAGGAGGAGGAGGAGGGGGTGGAGGAGGAGGAGGGAGGCACGGGGGGGGGGGGGGTGCGGCGCAGGGGAGGGAGAGGAGAAGGAGGGGGCGCCGGCGGGGGAAGGAGGAGGGAGGCGTAGGGGGGGCGCCGGCGGGGGGGGGGGGGGGGGGGGAGGAGGAGGAGGAGGGGGCACAGGGGGCGGGGGGGGGGAGGGCGCGGCGCAGGGGGGGTGGAGGAGGAGGAGGGGCCACGGGGAGGGGGGCAGCGCGGAGAGTTTTAAAAAAAAATTGGTAGAGAGTTGTTTTTTTCTCGAGAGAGTTTTAGATAGGTGGGATTCTTTCCCTAAAAAAAGATATGTCTTAACAAACGTGTGTTAGTGAACATCTTCTCTCTTTTTTAAAATTTAGAGAAAAAAGAGATAAAAAAACTGCAACCAAACACCCTATAAAACAAGTATTTCTAATTTGATATTATTCATGAGGGGAATTTTTTTTTTTTTTGGTTCAACACTACCTTGTGTTTTTGCTTGTAGACATGCTACTGTCATTTCTTTTGTTAAATGTAAGAATCCAATCAGATGGGCTTGTCAGACATGACAATGCTTCTTGTATTATTCAACCTTATTTTAGGTTACTATGCTCTGGTAGACATGGATGGCAAGATCGGAATCGGGGTCTAGATCGGCTATGGCTGTTCCCGAAACGAATCGGATCGGATCGAGGGATCTGGTCGATTCTTAGGGAATCTGGCAGATCCGGATCGGACAGGTTAAAAAATGAAGAAAAATTGTGGAAAATCACGAAAAATTGGAGAAAATCATGAACAATCAGAAAAAAAATCACAAAAAATTTAGGAAAATACATACAAAATTCATTGAATATAAACATAATGAAATTCAATTCTTATCATGTACATGCATTTGAATGTAAATAAATTGGATTAATGAGAAATTGCAGTTTACTTGAACATCATCTCGAGGCATGGTTATTTACCTGAACATTATTTAAGTAAATGTTAGTATTTGTAGTTTCATTTACTTAAGATGTTACATGTAAATAAGGAAGTACCTCCCATTTGAATCCAATAAAAATATCAAAAAAATCATCTCTCTTACTAATAAGAAGTCAACTTTCCCATCCAAGAAGAAAATCGCGATTTTGGTAATTCCATCAAAATAACGTCTTTCTAATCTCTCATAATTTGTTCTATCTAAAAATTTCTTAATTCAAATAAACCTACAGAACACTAAAAATCCATTGGAGAAGTCACATGCACGTTTGACTTTTTTTCATCAGACTTTAGATTTTTAGTGTTCTATGGGGTTTATTTGAATTATGAATTTTTTAGATAAACCAAATTATGAGGAATTAGAAAGACGTTATTTTGATGAAATCACCAAAATCGTGATTTTCTTCTTAGATGAAAGAGTTGACTTTTTATTGATAAGAGATATGATTTTTTAGATATTTTTATTGGATTCGAATGGGGGGTACTTCCTTATTTACATGTAATATCTTAAGTCATTTACTTAAATGATGTTCAGGTAAATAAGGTAAGTGGAGGGAATCAGACTACAGCGGGTGAAATTGGGGTGGATCGTGCGGAATCGGACGATCCGGGTCCATCTAGTTTGATTTCACCTTACATGTGGATTGTGGGTGGGTCAGCATCCCCCCCCCCCCCCCCCCCCACCCCCCCCCTCCGAAAAAAAAAAGGATCGACATAGGCCAATTCCAAGTCGAATCGGCCGATTCTGATCCGAGTCGGCCGATTTGCGATCCATGCTGGCCGACAGTCATTGAATCTGTGATATTGCACAATATGGAATGAAAATTTTAAATTCATGCTTGCAAACTCATGAGCTTGAGTGGTTATTTGATTGCTGTGTAACTGCTTAGCACCTTCTTCCCTAAAGGGGTGGTGACAACCTCAAAAAAGTACATGTAGAGAGCCATTTGGAGCACCAGACATTGTTGTAACCATTACATAAGCGGGAAATAAATGAGTCTGTCCATCTTCTTCAAAGTGAAACAAAAAATATATTTGTGTCATAGCTTGCCTCAGAAAAATTCAGCGCTGATTTGTTTGAGAAAGTGCCAATATAAAAATTAAAATATCTAAAAAGTTTAGCTCCCTAAGAGTAATAGTAACCCTGTTCTTACAACATCGATCTGTTGAATGCTTGACATGCGGTGATGTTTTCCCTTCTAGAAATTGTTAACTTGCCTTGTGTCTTTCCTGCATTGTTGTTGAGCAACACATAGGGGGTAAGGAGTCTTGGTCTGCTTTGCTAATCTGATCTACCTTACTCTCTTAAAACTTTAGCTATCTTTTTTGGACTGTGATTTGCTGCTGTATGTCTTTTGCTTAATGTCTATTTTATTTTTACTGATAATCTGAGCTATCTTGGGCCGGTTTGATAACTGGTTAAACACTGCTATAGGGTCTTCAACAGGTCTGCTAGCTTAAAAGCAGTTTGGAGGTCCTGATTGCTTAAACAGATTTAAGAAAGGAGCCACCCAAACAAGGTGTTATCCTAGATTCCTAGGCAGCTCCTGGAGATGGGCTAGCGTATAATCCTGATAACTGGCCTGTCCAAAAAAATGTATACCATTAGGATCTCTGACTAAGCAATCCCGAGATAGGTCACTCGGGGATTACTTAGTTATCAATTGGTACCTTATATACTAAATGTTCCTTTTTATTGTTCCAAGCATCACTAGCTCAGTTTTTTATTTTTTGCTGATGCACTTGGCAGGTGGTTTTCACTGGTTTTGCCTACGGTGGACTATCAGAACTTTCGGAAAGTGACTACATTTCATGTTCAATGGGATCCACTATTTCTGGAGAAATTGGTGTTTTTGGTTACAAGCCATCTGTGCTTATGGATATGCTTGCTGGTAAGAGAGCTGAAGTTGGTACAAAAGTTGGAGCATACATGAGGACCTTTTCTGGTGATTGCTCACCATCTGATCTTGAAACCGCATTGCAGGTATCTGCTTCTTACTTTTTTTTTAAAACTTTTTCCCCTTTCATCTTGCAACGTAATGTCCATGCATTTGCTCTACAACCCACTGTATCTGATTAATTTGTTTATGGTTTTTGTTTTGATGCTCATGCAGTTTTTGTGCTTTTTTCTGCTCAAAGATGGGTTGTATTTGTCATCATTAAAATCTCATCTCCAACTTGCTATAGATGTGTTTCTATAGCAAAATCATACTTTTTACAGCAAGAATTACTGATCTAGCTGAGATGTTTCGAGGACATGTAGTGCAACTGAGAATAGGGGGTCAAAGGAAATATCCTTTCCTAGTAAGAGATAAAATAAACAATAAAAGAAATGTTATATGACCAAGAGTGGCAGAATCATAATGGGTCTTGGGATCTACCATTCTTGATTCTATCTGGATAGGGATTTGAATTGGCTGCTCTTTGACCAATTCTATCTGATTCAACATGATCCATATTTTTTTTCTTTTATTTAGATTGAATGAGGAATCAAGTTTCCCTCTTGGAATTGGATCCAGAGGCTGATCCCAATCTGAATCCATTGAATGGGATCAGAAATGGCCACTCCTGCAAACTATGTCTATAACAAAAGCATACATGCTGGGTCTAGTCCAAATTCAATCAACTGTGAATAAATGGGCCTTATTTTTTTCTCTTGTGGTAGCAAAACTCTCAAAGCATGTCGGATTACTAAAAGTTTTTTTTCTTGGTTTCTGATTTCTTTATTTTTTGTTTGTGTAGGCTCTCTTGGCTCATATAGAGAAAAATAATAGTCTTTTTTTTGGACTATTGAGAGAAATAATAGTTAGTTCGATGATTTTATGACCTGATAAATGTGAAAAATATTTCTCTGAAGAGTTCAGGGACCTATCTTCCATGTGCTTTTTCTTCATTGATTTTCTCAGTTGATGAGATGAAGATCAGCTATTGTTCCCTGAAATCTTTTAATGTTTAAATATTTTAGCCCTTTACTGGGGCTGAACTGCAGTCCAGTTGGTGTGAATAGAGGGGTCAGAAAGGGAACCCCTAAGCTTCAAACCTGGATGGGCTGGGTTTTCTGAGTTTTCTGCGAACTGACTCCTGCTGCAGCAGAGACCCTCAAAAGAATATTAGCCATTACCTTCATGCTATGCTTGTTGACTTCTTTGCTTCTGTTTTTTAATTTTGGTTGTGCTACCCTCATGCTGCTGGATTAAAGGTTAAGCTTATGATTGATTGATCCTGTATCACTTGTGCACCCTGGAATTAATCAGTACCTTCACTTTTTCAAAGTTCAATGTCCTAGTGATATATGGAACTGACGCATTAGTGCTTTACAGCTGCATCTTGCTTTTGAGTTCATTATTGAGGATGATGCCTTTTGGTTCCTTTCTTCTTTTAATCCATTTGATATTGCAAGTAATTTGCAGCTTGTCTACCAACTGTTCACCACAAATGTTAGACCAGGTGATGAAGAAGTAAAGATTGTAATGCAAATGACAGAAGAAGCCATTCTTGCACAAGAAAGGGATCCATACACTGCATTTGCTAACCGAGTGCGGGAACTAAACTATGGGAACTCCTATTTCTTCCGGGTACCCCTTTTTCAGACTTGCCAGCTAATAGCTTCTTTTTATTTTTTCAAGAAAAATATAATTTCTAGAGTAGCTTCTTTTTTTTGATCATTTCTCATTACTTTTAAATCATGTATGTGGTGCAGCCAATACGAATTTGTGACCTTAAGATGGTGGATCCTTTGAAAGCTTGTGAATATTTTAACAACTGCTTCAAGGATCCCTCTAGTTTTACAGTTGTCCTAGTCGGGAAAATAGATCCAGCCACAGCCCTTCCTTTAGTTTTGCAGTATTTGGTAAGTTCACCTCTAATGTGATATGCAGTGACCTGTACATAAGAAATACTAACGGCTTATCTATGTAGGGTGGAATACCGAAACCATCTGAACCTGTCCTGCATTTCAATCGTGATGACCTGAAAGGCCTGCCATTCACATTTCCTGCAACTGTCATTAGGTAACTATTTCCAGTGACCGCTTTGAGAAACCATTGGAATCATTTTCAACATTTTTGTTCATCTAAGCTAATTTACTAGGGATAGTTATTGTAAGCCTATATACTTAAGTTGACTTTCATTGTGTAGAGAAGTAGTTCGTAGCCCTATGGTGGAAGCACAGTGCTCTGTCCAGCTAGCCTTTCCTGTATTGCTCAAGAACACATCTATGGTACGTACCACCTGATATATACATATCATATACATGTGTTATCCTTTTTTGCTTCATGTGGAAGTTGACACTCTCATGATGTTGCTAACTAATGATGGAAAGGTTAGCTCATCAAGTGGAGCTTTGTCTCTTTGTTCCCCTTATTTTGCTCTGTGTTTCTTATTTCAAGATGGAGGAAATTCACTTCGTTGGATTCCTGAGCAAAATTCTGGAGACAAAAATTATGCAGGTTCTGAGATTCAAACATGGGCAGGTATTCCCTTTTAGAAGAAATTGTATTCATGAAATGCTATTTATACCATGTAGTTATATCTGTTCTTTTCTTTTCTCAGATCTACTCTGTAGGCGTATCTGTCTTTCTTGGAGGTAATAAACCTTCAAGGACTGGAGATGTGCGCGGTGATATAAGCGTGAACTTTTCATGTGATCCAGCCATCTCATGGAAACTTGTATGTCTTTCTTGTTAAATGAGTACCACTCTAGCAGAGCTCCCATTTCAGGACAAAAAGCCATATAATCATTCTTTGAAGATTTTAGCTCTGTAAATTTGTTATCTTGTCAAGTGCCCAAATAATTTTCTAAGTGAAGTGGCTTTTATAGGTTGATCTTGCCCTGGATGAGATCCTGCATCTTCAGGAGCATGGCCCTTCAGATCAGGATGTATCAACTGTACTTGAAATTGAACAACGAGCCCATGAAAATGGTTTGCAGGTTCTGTTGAACACCTATGCTGGCATAATTAACATCTAGATTATGTTTATTCTCCTGAGAAACATATCTAAAATTTAATATATGGCAATTTTTGATATACGTTTCTTTTGCAGGAAAATTATTATTGGATGGACCGAATTCTTCGCAGCTACCAGTCTAGATCATATTTTGGTGATGTCAGTGAATCCTTTAAGGTAGTACTTTTCCTCTTATATTTTACTATTGCTTATTTCAACTTGCCTTGTAGATTGCACATTTCATCCATGATATACTGAAAGATGGATTTTCATACAGGAAGACTGGTATAGAGTCCATGATATGAAATAAGGTTCGCCGCATTGGGGAATCGAGGCGAATCGGTTTTTTCCTGATCCGCCACGATTTTCCAGAATCGGACCGATTCGCACGGGAATCGGATGATAATCGGTCCGATTCGATGGGAATCGGGCGAATCGGGTTTCTCCTGATTCGATCCGATTTGGCCGAATCGGACCGATTCGATCCGATCTGGCAAACCATGTTATGAATAATATATTATGTTTATGATTGTTTGTCTTGTTTAGTTAATTTATCTTAGTCAATCTTGTTTCATACTTATGTTTAGGTTATAATTATGGGGTCATGTTTGCCTTAACTATTTTGCTCTTCACTGTTCCTTCCCTCTCCTTTTCCGTCTACTTGTGGCATACCTATTTAGGCGTGGAATTATCTAGTCTGATGCTTCTGCATTATGATAGTGCTACGTGATTGCTCGGCAATTTTCTGTATTGTCTTACTAATACTTGTGTCTGAATTTGTTAACAACATCCTTTCTCCAGGAATAAAAGAGGAACATACAACAATCTGAGTTAGAGTTAACCCTATCAATGGTTGACCGCAGAACTAAGGTGTAATGAGTGGCCGACATGTGCCTCTCCTTGTAGGCAGTTGCCCTGCTTGGCACCAGTTCTGCACCCCCGTGGGTACATGAGCGGTAGCCTGGCAGTTCTTGCAGGCTTCATCTGATACATGTTTTTTGTTGGAGTCCTTAGAAGGAAAGTGCAAATGTGTTAAAATGAGGTGCAATTCATTAAAACCAGAGAGGGATCAGTACTGAATCTACTGATCCCTTAACAACTTAAATGCCTTTTTGAGATAATTGGCCTACTCAAGGTGACTAACGGCCACACTATCTGCAGAAAAGGGCCATGGGGAGTAAAGGGTCTTGGTAAGAAGCCATTGATGGTAACTAAATTTCATGTGGTGAATTGGTCTTTTGTCTAGATAGTCGACAACCTCTCTCTTGCAATAATGGTGGGTACAAAAGTAGACAGAGAATAGTAGTGCCCTTTCCTTTGACTAGGGATTGGCTTGGTAGGTCCGAATTTGTTCAGGTTTTTTTTCCAGGCTTATTTGTTTGCTGCAAGTATGCTTTTACTCCATAATGACAAATCTACTTATTCGTAATGGATCTCTTTATAAGGAAGAATCTTTGCTGTTTGATGATTTAAGGTTTTCGAACTATTTCCAGAATGCTCACTGTAACGGCCCTGGATATCCATACCCAATAAGGGTCCATATCCAGATCCGTCTCCCGCGAACGGACCGAAGTCTCGCAAGGGATATCACAACCACATGTCCAGTACGAATATAAAAGACCACAATTACAGTATATAACACAGGAAAGTCAATGTATATAACTGTAACCACAAAGTACAATAGTCCACAATTACAATATTACATGTCTAATTAAAGAGAAACTACCGGGGGCATACTCCAAGGGAGCACAAGCTCAATGACTCCACTACTCTACTGTTGTGGTACAAGTCTGCACTACTCTGCTAACCACGCCGAAGTCAGCCAACACCTGAAACAGACTGTAAGGGTGAGCCTCACAAATCACTGGCTCAGTAGGGACCTCCCACAAAGAACCAACTACACAAGGAAACCTCAACCCCAAAAGATCTCACTGGCAACACCGGTAGCCGAAACATAACTGCACACAACATCAAGCATGTAAACTACAACTAATCATAACACACCAGTTAAAACCCGGTCCTTGAAAAGTAAAGGGAAACACAATACTAGCTAAACACCGCTAGTCCATCCTTCAACTAACACCTTGACCACAAGCCTCACCGGCAAACACATTGCCTAGGCTACGGTCTCACAGGCTAACCACACACACGAAGCATCGAGTTTGGCGACAACTAGCCAACACCCGTAAACTACATCATAATCGGAAACCAATCTATTTAACACGTGGAGAGTCATGCCACAAGACCTCCACAGTACGCACGGTCTCACCTCAATACCAATTGAGGTCGGACTCATGTACCACAACACAACTCTACCTACGAGGGGTACATGTACCTGCTACCATGAGGTACAACACTGAACCACAGAACTATACCACCCCAAGGGCACACCATAACGGTTAACAGTTTCACGGTTATAATCTTAACCAGCGGTTCACAACACAACCACACCAGTGGTCAAACACGAGTCGGTACGGAGACGACGCCACCACTCGGGAACGGACTACTGGTTCATGACGCCAGTATCCAACCCGGACAACAAAGCACAAGAATGCCTCCTAGTCTTGCAGTCACGGATGGAAGGTCCAACTGCCGCTCCACAACAACAACCAAGAACAGTGGAGACTAACTAACTAACCACCACAACCTGTAGGTCACACACCCCACAGGCCAAGCCTGACACCTTTAGGGACTCCGGCCGAGAACCCTAAAGTGAGGCACTGGAACAGGACTAGCTGGGGACCAGTGTCAACTACTGGTGTCCGTCCCCCCAACCACGAGCGCGCTATAAGCGACTGCAACCCACACACAAGTCGCTGCCCCCAGTCGTCTTTCCCCTCACCCAGACGTACTACTCAAGCACAAGAGGAGGGTGTCCAGAAAGACGACTCAGACCTCTACGGTACACGTACCGGACAAGCCCTAAGCACCCGGTGCTAAGGTAACCGACTAGAGAGGTATTCCGGATTAGACGCCGGAACCACCAGACTCGGTAAGCACACAAAGCACGATATACGATTCTGTATCATAAACCACGGTATACAAGTGTCGAGCTTAGCTTGTCAACGATCACCATGTGACCTTCAAGCCAACCAACGCCGACACATACACAATTCACAATACTTAAGTGTAAGGAACGGCTTATCATTCGGTCACCTTGTGACCCTCAAGCCATCCTACACTCTACCGCTCATTAACGGGGTCATCACATGACCGCCAAGACCACACGTAAGATCTATACACCTTACCATATCGGAACACAATCTTAAAACATAAGCATGCTTAGCACAACACATAAGCATACCGATACCGGAACATAAGTTCGCCTGTCATTGGTCACTTCGTGACCTCCATGGCAACTCACACTACATAACACATATTAAACATTACCACAGACCCAAGCTAGGTCCACATCAGACCTTCACTGCCCAACACCCAACGCAGAAAGACTACAGAAGTCAAAGCGCATGGACAACAGTCGACGCCTTACAAAACACGTCGACCGGTTTGGACGCCATTCCAAACCTTGTCGCGGCAGGGCCAAGGACCGCGACCATATCGCGTCGGCCCCTTCAGATGCTATACAAAAGGCTGTCGCGACAGGCCTTAGTGACGCAATCAGGTCGCGTCGGCCCGACACGACGCCACCACACCCAAGCCGGTCAAACCTTCGGTCAACCTATAATCGCGTCCGACCTTGTTGCCGCGTTTAACGCTAACGCGATAGACCACAAGGTCGCGACCCGACAACCGACTCAACAAACATAACGGAAAGCAGAACGCTTCGGCTCAGCGCGTCGCGTTCACATGAACGCGTCCGCTGTCCTGGCCGCGTTTCAATGCTCACAACAGGGGCCAGCGCACAGGCCAAACCCCACCTTCCACACAGACATGCCATGCACAACCCATCGATGCAAACCTCGTTTAAAACAATAACATGATGTTTAACTCGTAGCAAGCATCCACACATGATCCATCCCTTAATCCCCAATCATTCATGCTTTAAAATAGTAACACAAGGTAGGAAGTCTCCCTACCAACTAGAAGACGCCAAAACCTCCCCGCCGACGGCACACCCACGCTCCGAGCGTTGTCCTCGCGTGGTTCCCGCGCCGCACGGACCGCCGGAAGCCGAAATCGCCGGAAATTCGCCGGAGAAGCCACAACAGCCCCTCCCCTGTGCCGGACAGAGCCTCCTCTGCTCTGTCTGGCCGAAACAAAGCTCTTAAAACTCTGATTGAAATCACGTCTAGGGCAAAAGCCGCGTTTAAACCCTTTAAACGCGTCCCCCCTGTCCGACGCCAAACGGAAACCCGAGCCACGTGTCACAGAGGCGGTTCCTGGAATCGCGTCCAGCAAGGCCGCCGCATTCATATCGCATCGCCTTCCTCCGCCGCGATTACAGACAGTGAACCGGCAGTGCAAATGGGCTGGAATAACCGGCCCACACTGCTCACCCTGTGCACAAACCACGGAAACAGCCCATTGACCATCTCTTGGTCAAGAGCACCACACATAGACCCGATAAACCCGGATCCGAACGACTGTACTATTACACTAACCACCTCTGAAACGACTACCATAATGATTCTTTTAGAGGATTACCAAAACAGCAGATGGCTGCATAGCTGCTAGTAGCTCTTAGCAGATGGCCATGCTTTATAATTCCTTATGATTTATGTTGATTTTGTTCTCGGCCTTGAGAAGTGAAGATGTAGACCTGCTCTCAGAAGAAGCTACAAAGCCTTCATTTAACTGGTTATTAATATCCATCAGAAAAGATATTCCACTTCTTTCTCTTTTCACCCTCGGCCTCGGTTGACCATTCTGTTTACTTCATGTGTTGTGCAAAGAAAGCTTTTTGGTCATCATTCCACACCAAGTCTAACAACATGTGTTGCAGAGGATTCTGAGAAGTGGCCATTTTTGCGTTTCTATGATTCATAATGCAGTTAAAGGCAATAATATGGAAGTTCAGCTTTGCAGTCTAGTGAGTCAAGGTGCTTCTATGGATGAGTGAAGCAACAAAACAAAGGAGACGGGGAGAGCTTAACATGCAATAAGGTTTGGTCCTGTTGTTGCATCAATGAGAAAGACATGCCACTGTAGGTCATGGAAGGCAGGATCGAAATCGAATCGGGATCGCCCAGGCCCGATCCCGATCCGAGCCGGCCGATTCCCAAGCAGAATCGGCCAGAATCGGAGGAATTGGCCTGGATCGGCCATGGCCGATCCGATCCAGAATCGACTGATTCCGATCCGATCCGGCCGATTCTGCCTTCCATGCTGTAGGTAGTGATAACTCATCCCTTACGTAGGCATCATTGCAGCACTACCATTCTGCCTCCAGATCCAGATTGTGGTCTTCCAGACAAGCTGTAATTCGTACATATTTGAGCTGCTGTTGCTTACCCCTTGAGATCTACTTCCCAGCAGGAAAAACGGACTGGATCTCAAGCTGGTGCCTTCATTTCAACTGTTTCCATTCTGAGTGGAGTGTTTTCACTGTGTCCATTTAATGCCAAAGCAGAGGAGGAATATCGAACCTTGTTACAACTATACACTTAAAATACCTGATGTCTGCATGCCAATCAGAAGATCTCTTTTCTTCTGTGGCTGTGGTTCATTGAACCTGTGTCTCACATTCTGAGATGGATTTCACAGTCAGCTGCATAAAGATGTGCCATTTGTTTATATTTTTTTGAGGCACCATAAAAGACTACAGGCCTTCTCAACAAGGTGCTATTCCATTTATGCCCATCCTTTTCCCACAGAACTTTTAGCTGATTGAAAAATGAACCATGCTGCAATATCATGTGTTACAGCTGATTTTTAGCCATGCAAAAGATGGTTTGTCTCTTGATAAAAAATTGGATGTCCCACTGTATTCTTGTTTTACATTCAAAGTCAACATTTCTTGGGATTGTTCCCCACTTGTCTGCTTCTTAGTGAGTAGGAATGCCTAAGTTTATGGCTTCCTTTTGCTGCTGTCCAAACAAATTGCCTCCTTCCTGTTGCAGGTTCAAGATGAGGGACGTACTAAAGTTAGAGAATCCCTGACAAAATCAACAGCACAATCATCACTACAAAGGATACTGCCTTTACCATGCAAGAACCAATACACTGTTGTAGTTCTTATGCCCCAGTTTTCTTGGTTGAAGGTGCTCAAGTCATTCAAACTGTCAGGGTCGGTAGGATTTAGCCAAGATACAAAGGTATGGTGTAAATCCTTTTGTTTACTTGAACAAATGGAGAAAGACTTAATACTTGCTCAGCCGAGCCATCTGCTCTCACAAGTGGAGGGCTCCACTGCCATGTTGGCAGTGGGACCCACACCTGCTTGTGAGAGTGGGTAATGCTCGGCCGAGGATTAAGTCTTTCTCGAACAGTCATTTTTAGTCCCTTTCCTACTGAGCACATTTTTTCACTCTTAAAGGCTACAGCCAAATTTTAGCACCAATCAAAAACATCTTGGCTATTATATTAATTCCAAATTCAGTGGTTTAGATCTGATTTAAGCGTGGGCTGCAAGATGGATGCCTTTTAATGATTAATTTTTAAAATTATTTTTATGGTGCTTCCCTCTGTAATTACGTCAAAGATTTTCTTTTTTTTTATGTTTCTTTATTAATCACACTCAGAACATGGCTTTGATGTGGCTAGTCTCTCAGAGAATCTTATTTTGCTGGATATCACTTAATCAACTTTGACCTTCTGAAGTGGTCAGTCATTTAACTTTCAGAACGTTTGGTAAAAAATCTGAACCAATATAACTGAGTAAAACTATATTTTCTGAAAATTAGAGTAAATGAGATGCTACTATTTCCCCCCTTTTTTCTTTCAGATGTCCCTAGATGAGGGAACACTAGCACCCCCTAAAACTCCTGCTCCCCCCCCTCCATTCTCCCACTGTCTTCATGGAGCCCGACTATTGGTGCTCAAATCCACAAAAGTGCCTCCCTAGACATCACCGAGGCTGTCTGCGGCCTTTCCCAACACTGTCCCTGCTGCTGCTTCTGGAGGGCCCTTGCTGCATCTTCCCACTGCAGCCATGACATGATGGTGGACCAAGTTGCAGCCCACTCTGGTGCCCTCCGTCTATCCCCTCTTCCCCCCTCCCCAATGCCCCTGATCTGTCTCTGCCTCTCTCTCTGGTTCTGGAAACGAACTTGGTGTCTGATCCTGCTGTGGATACCTTCTGGGTACAATGAGGTGATTTAGCATGCTTGATGCTGCCTGCTGTCACATGGATCTTGCCGCTGTTGTTACCCTGCTAGTCGGCTGTTGCACCGCTGCCTACATTCCTACTGCTATCTCCATCCATCCTCTACCACATCGTTGTCACCATTCCCTGGCACTTGGAGATCATGGTCATCCCCTTTCCTGTCCCTGTCCACACCCTGACATCAGAGAGCACACCATCAACATCGTGTTGGCTGTTACCTCTCCACCACCACAGATCTGGTGAGATTACTCTTGGACATCACAATCATCCCGCCCGTCTCCCTCACCCTCTGACCCTCTGCCACCGCTGATGGATATATTTCAAGACAGGGTCAAATTGGGGTTGCATAAAAAGATGTTTATTTAGATTTCAGTTAAGCCACTTACCGGAGAAGTTTTCTGTAAACATCTTCATTTAAAATACCTTTTAGGTTGCAGATGCAGATAATAGATGGAGAGAGACTTGAGAGATCTAAAATAACTTCTATCAAATGCCACCTAAGTTAGGTAATCTTTTGGTAGACTTGTCATGCATAATTCTTCTTTCTTCCCCTGTGGATGAATTCATAGGAGTGTGGCATGTTTTTCTTTTGGTATTTCTTTGTGTTTTTTGTGAATCTGGAGTACTAGCATTTGTGCGTCAGTGACATAATGATCTGAAAACTTGCAGATTCTGGCGGGGACAGCGGGTGCCGTAGTTCTTGCAGTTGGTCTGTGGAGATACTCCCGGAGGTCTCTAAGCACGTAGCATCCGTCTCTTGCTTCTCTGACATGGTTCCCTAACTGGAGCATAGACATGTCCATCCAGAGATCAGCTCCTGTGTGAAGACTAATTGGGCCTGAGAAAGGGCAAAAAGGAGTTTCGACGAATGCCGACATCCATTCTTTACATCTGTTGGAGCAACCACATTTGTTTTTGTGGATGGACATGCCATCCAGGATCGTTCTTGTGAGATCACTTAAAATCTCTTGTGTTTTTTGTTTTGTTTTTTTGGGAAGAGAGGGGGGGGGGGGGGGGGGTGGCGTGCGCAAATAGTCGAAGGGAAAATAGATTTTGTCTTCCTGACAAATAAACATGATATCCAGGGTGGATGGTAATTAGCCATCTGTAGGGAAATTTAAATGTTTCTTTTGTTTTCTACAAGATTTGAGTGTTTAGTAGTCCCTCCTCCTTCATTCCCCATGTGTATGGGCCTGTAGTACTCGCCTTTTGAGCGTAGAGTGCGTCCATCGTTGTTGGCAACTGCATAGATTGACTTTGTGCTTGCAAGAAAACAGTCATCCATATCTGAAAAATTAGGTCCATGAAAAGTTTGGTTGTCAAAGCTGTTGGTTCACTTGGTTACCCAAATTGGGTCAAGTTCATGTTTTCCCCACCCGATGGAATCACGATGTCCCACCCAAAGGCACATGATATTTTATCTAAAAATGGAATTGCATATTTATATATATTGTCCTTTTTTAAGTCCGTCCGTGGGATGGAATTCCATTATCTACGGTCTCAATTGCATCGAGTTTCGTACCTTTAACTGTCCTGACTTTCTATTCACATGAAACCTTAGAATACCTGAGAAAATTATCATAGTCTTTTATTTCTGAAAAAATAAATTGATGTTAGTTGTTTGGCATTTTTCTTTCCTGACGTAACTATTAAAAAAATTTGGCACAACCAGGACTTTCCAGATCCCCTCTCCCAATCCATCTAAACGGTTCAGCATGCAAAAAATCTAGATATTATTGGTCCTAAAGAGAATCAATCGATACTTATTTCGTATCCTCTCACAATTTAATTCGATCTGTCAGTGGATTTTTTTTACCATTTATTTTTTTTAAAACGTTGAACTAGGAAATATGTGTAATTGTGTGGTTTCGTCATGATTGGACATTTAAACAATTAAAAAAGAATAAGCCTACTAGTTAAGACATTAAAATATTTTACTTTATTATCTATTTAATAATAATTACATACAATATAATTTAAAAATATAATGGGATAAGGCTCTGATGATATATTATATATATATATATATATATATATATATATGGTGTGTTGGCTATTTCTAGCCACCTTCTGTGCGCAAGGCTCATCATGGCCCAAACCCAATTCAGCAGGTAAATGTGGTCCTTCCGCATGATGCCACGTCTCTCAAGAGCAGCTTTCAAGGTCCGAGGCCGGTCCCTGCATTCGGGTATCAGCAGGACCAAGAGCCGCCTCCGGATACCTTATAACATGTTCGGGCCAAAGGCCCTCTCTTCCGAGCAGGGACTGCTCGGCGTGTGCCGAAACCTCTTCGGCACGAGCAACATTTCCTTGCATCAAGACATCCGGCAGTAAGCTATGCCTCGGGCACCAGGCACCGAACAGCGGGCTCGGCTACTGAATGGCAGGTTGGCTTATCGAGCAGGCTGCCTGCTCGGTACCTTCCGACCAGGAAAATCCAAGCAGGCCTTTCATCCCTCGTGGCGGTTATAATGGCTACACCACACTCGCCCCTGATCAAGTGTGATTAACTGCAGAGCTCCTCAACGGATCGCCTCAACGCGTAACCCGCGCTGAGGACGCTAAGGGCGCGTCCTTTACGACATTGATCATGGACGTTCTGTCCCTATCTCTCAACACTTCTGCCTATAAAAGGCTCCGGTAAGCCTCCATGCAGAGGTACGCAATCTAAGACACATCTCTCCTGCACAACACTGAACCTTCTTCTTCCAAGCCTTTGAGTCCACCTCTAACTTAGGCATCGGAGGGTTCTCCCCAGTTCTTCAACGGGCCCCCCTGATT
>CM024754.1:58335583-58626634 GCA_014218235.1 Colocasia esculenta
TGACTTTCTCTTCTTGCAGATCTGGGGGTACACCCGCTTCCCCATGGGCGCGGGACACTTGCAGGGGGCGCCAGATGATGGTGCCTCTCATGACGAGGTGGGAGTTGGCCCCGGACCCCAGGGTCACCGACAGGAGGGCAGGGGATGTGCGGGTCGCACTTGACCACATACCCGCACGACCGGTATGAAACCCTCAACTAATTTTGCATTCTTTCATTACTGCTGCATTTGACGTTACTGGACCAGTGCCTTCTGTTCTTCTCAGGTGGTGTGGACCCATATCGGGGTGAGGAGACGCCTCGCACCCGGCGGTGGCGGCAGGTCGCCCTTGTTCGACCGCCACATCCTTTTACTGTGCCTCGGGGACATGTGAGGTACTGTATTTGGAGTTGGTGGTACGGACCCTGGGCTGGCACCAGCCGGCCATCGAGGTGCCCTCCCTCGGGAGAGAGGGCACTCATGCCGGCGGTTCTTTGCCGAGGACCGCGACGGGGGGCAGATCATGGCAGCACCGTCGCGTACTGGCGCGATGGAGGAGAGCAGGTGGTACGAAGTGACGACCTCCAGGACAGCTCGGCTTATATGGAGGACTACCAGGCACGATACGCCGGGCGACTCCGGCTTGACCGACGAGTGGTAAGTGAAACTCCTAACTCTAAGCCTTGGTCGGATCTGAATTTGAATTGATTCTAACTTGAAGCATTTTGCAGCTGCCGGAGACAGGCCATCCGCCTCTTGGAGGGGCGAATGCCGAGCAGGAGGTGGAGCTGACGAGGCTCCGGACCGAGGTCAGGACCTCTGGTGAGTATCTTCAACCGTTGATCTGAAATTGCCATGATTTGATTTGATTCTGATCAAGATGTTGTGCATGCAGGAGGGAGAGCTATTGAGGGCACAGGCGAGTCGGGATGCGGGGGCGAGCTCGTCCGCCCAGCCGGCGGAGGGGACCTGGCGGTCCGCTTGCAGAGGGCCTGGACCGAGCGGAGGCGAGAGTCCGGGAGCTGAGGAGCAGGCTCGAGAGATTGGGGCTCAGGTAAAACACCAAACTAGTACTTCTTTCAAAGTCTATTGAATGTTTAATATGCTTGCCCTTGACATGCAGCGGCAGGGAGGAGATGTG
The DNA here is from genome assembly GCA_014218235.1 of Colocasia esculenta. Taxonomy (NCBI): domain Eukaryota; kingdom Viridiplantae; phylum Streptophyta; class Magnoliopsida; order Alismatales; family Araceae; genus Colocasia; species Colocasia esculenta. The sequence continues at coordinate 58,336,704 of CM024754.1, forward strand.
GCTACTCTCCAGGCACAGATGGAGAGTTTGCGGCTGGAGTTTGTGAGGGTGGAGGGTGGCCTGCTCGAGGCACGGGAGCGGGAGAGGGAGGCGAGAGACCGCGAGCGAGACGCGGACAGGGCTCGGGCGGACATCGCGAGGGATTACGAGATCTGGAAGGATCGGGTCCTTCGGAGGCGCCGGGAGCAGCAGAGGACAGCCCAGCAGGAGGCCCGCGAGGACCGCGTCGGCATTCGCCTCCCTAGATGACATCGTGTCACTAGGGGACCCCTCCGTAGTGCGAGGAGGCTGCCGCGGCCGGAGGCTTCTACGGCTTCGAGACCACTCTCCCAGACCGGCGTCGGGGAGAGGGAAGAGGAGGAGGTGAGCAGCTCCGTAGGCAGAGGCCTACAGAGGGGGAGCAGAGAGAGAGAGAGAGCGAGGCTCCTAGTTGTACCACCAGGGGTATGCCCTGTTTATGAGACGTACAAACTATTATCAAGTGGAATTTGTGAATTTTTATGACTTTTGTGCTGAGTGGTTTGCTTCTTTGTGCTTGATACCTGCGTTCACAACACTTGAAGGAAAAACGTTAGTGTAGATTGCTTTAGCCCTTGCTCAACGATGTACCTTTCTTGAGATCTGGTCAAGGGGCTAATATCTAATAAAGATGTAAATGAATTTAAATGACCGAAGGGAAATATGTACATGCATTTTTTTTGTGTTGTTTTTCTTGATTTTTTTTTTGTTGTTTTGATTTTGAAAATAAGTAAATAAGCAAATAGGCAAAATGTTAGTGTATAACACAGTACCACTAATTTTTTTGGATTTGGAAATAAGGGAGAAACAATATATACAAATAGTACATTGGAAAAGTATATATCAAAAGACTCTTTTTGTTGTTTTCTACATTTTTTGCATTTTTTTTGGTTTTTTGGACTCTAAGACACATATCATCACATGTCGGGGTATAGGATTTACGCGATCCATTTAACCACCACAAAGGTCACGAATAAGGAGGGACGTGCATAAATCCTTGATGTGGATATTGCCCCTAGCCTTCTGATGTTTTCCACTACAGAGGTCTTATACGGCCAAATTGCCCTTAGAGGGAAATGGGAAGAAATGTATAGGAAGTCATGTCGACTTGGTTCAACACTTTTTGTTTCCAAACCGACATCCATATCAAGCAGACTTGGTCAACCATTGGGAGAATTTTTCATTTGTCATTTCTTTTCTTTCCTGGGGTGGAGGCACGTACTTTTTGCTACCTCCTTGAGTTGGTCAGCCTTTTTCCGGGTACGTACTTTTTGCTACCCTTTTTGGACCTTCGGGCTTTTCTTTCCCCATTGAGGCTTGATTTGACATTTGCCCCTTGCTCTTATTAGTTGCCCCTGTTTTATGGTGACCTTGTCCTTTTGAAAGAGAGTGGGTGGTCCCTACTCGTAGTTGTTCCGCTTCCAGACACGACCGAGGGGGAAAGAATAGGGGAAACTTATTGACCGGATTAGACTGCCTGAGTGTACTTGTGATTTTCCAGCCAAAGGGCAATATTAACATCGTGTGGTGTGTGAATAAGTCCTACCTCACTAGTGATCGAAATGGAAAGGTAGAGACTTAAACCCGAACCGTTGACAAGGGATGAATGACTGACCGACTGACTAAGGATAGAACTTCTTGAGGTAGACTGCGTTCCAAGGGTGCGTTACTTCGACTCCCTCGGCATCCACTAATCTATAAGCATTCCCTGAGTAAACCTCTTTGACAACGAACGGACCCTCCCAATTTTCTTGCAATTTGCTCCTGGGGACCTGGTGCCTTTATGATTTTACTTAAGGACCATCTCCCCACTTCGAACTTTCTCTCAAGAACTCTTTGGCAATAAACGTGCAATTCTCTGACGATAGACTTGTGCATGGTCAGCGCTATCATCGCCTCTCATCTAAGAGCTCAAGTTGTGCCAACAAGGCTTCCCGACGTCGATCAGGATCAAGTTCGGATCCAATTGAACTCTAAGTGGGGGACGAAGATCTCGTATGGTAGTATCGCATCCGATCCGTATGTCAAGGCATAGGGGGTTTGCCCCGTAGGAGTTCGGACCGAGGTGCGATAAGCCCAAAGAGCTTCAACCAAGCGATCTGGCCAGTCAGCATTATTGTGAGACTTGCATGTTTTCTTTATGATTTTGATGAGAGTTTTATTAGTAGCTTCCGCTTGTCCGTTACCTTGTGGATAGTATGGTGATGAATGATGCAAATTGATACCATATTTCACACATGTCGCGAAGCTCCTGTGAAGTGAAATGTGGTCCGTTGTCGGTGACGATGTCCCGAGGCACGCCAAACCTTGCAAGGATGTTGCGCTGATGAACTTGACAACCGTTGATGCTTTGACTTCTATGAACGCTTCTGCTTCAGCCACTTTGTGAAGTACTCTGTGGCGGTCAGAATGAAGGATTTCTTCCGGATTTCTCCAGTTCTATCCGCAAGGGGACCTACCACATCGAATGCCCACATGGCGAAAGGCCATGGAGCAATAAGGGGATGAAGAGAGGAAGAAGGAGCGTGAATTTTATCACCGTGCAATTGGCATTTAGCACAGTGACGGACGAAATGGGTGCAATCTTTCCATGGTAGGCCAGTAATAGTGTCGTAGCAACTTTTGGGCAATTGCTCTACCATTGACATGGCCACCACATTCACTAGAGTGAGCAGCTTCGACAATGCTTTCAGATTCGATTCATCAAGGCAACGGAGATAGACCCCATTGAGGGATTTCTTGTAGAGAACGCCACCTATGATCTTGTACCGTTCGGAGACACGGCGAATAGCCCGTCTATCGGCAGAAGTGCGTAATCCGGGAAGGATCCATCTTTGAGGTAGTTCTCGATGTCAAAATACCAGGGATGGCCATCATCGAGGTCGATTCAGGCTCTTTGAGAGTGCATTGATTTGATGGGAGGGAGATTGAAGTTGGATAAACCAGGGATCAGTATGAGAAGGGATTCTTAGCCTTTGAACGGAGATGGTTTCGGAGGACCTTTCTAAAGGGATGGGAATGGAAGAGGCCAGAGAGGCGAGGGAATCTGCTAGGATGTTTTGGGCCCTAGGGGTGTGGACAAGGGTGAGCTTCCTAAACTGCCGGATTACCTTTGCTACCAACTCTTGATATGGTTTCAACTTGGGGTCCCGGGTTTGGTACTTGCTGAGAGATTGCCGGAGTATCAACTGCGAATCTCCAATAATCCTTAATTCCTTGACTCCGAGCAACAACGCCATCTTCAACCCAACTAGGAGAGCCTCATACTCAGCCACATTGTTCGTGGCACGGAAGGTTAAATGGTAGGCGTGCGGAATGACTACCCCTTCGGAGGAGAGGAGAACTGCCCCTATCCCACACCTTTAGAATTGAGCGCCCATCGAAGTAAAGTACCCATGAAGGCTCACCATCGATGATGGCTCCTAACTCTTCATCGGGAAAACATTCATCGACGGGGGATATAAAGGTAAGGGGTGATGGGCTAGGTGCTCAGCTATGGCATGCCCCTTGATCGACTTCTGATTGACGTAGGTGATGTCAAATTGATTGAGAAAACTTTGCCACCTCATCAACGCTCAGTCAGGACGGGCTTCTCAAGCAAGAACCGAATTGGATCCATTCGCGCCAAAAGTTTCACTTCATGAGCCAAGAAATAGTGCTTTACTTTTGGGCAACCCAGACGACGGCGCGCATGTTCTTTCCATGGCGGTGTACTTCTTTTCAGCTTCATTGAACAATTGGATAAGTAGTACACCGCTCTCTCCTTCTTCTCGTCGTCGTATTGGGCCAAAACCGCTCCAGTGAATCTTCAGTAGTTGATACATAGAGCAATAAAGGCCGACCCGGGACGGAGGAGCGAGAACAGGGGGATTGAATAGGTAACTCTTCAACTCATCAAAGGCCTTTTGACACTTATCGTTCCAATCAAATTTTGCCTCCCCTTTTAGCATCTCGTAGAAGGGCTTACAACGGATTGAATGCTGGGAAATGAATCTCCTAATGAATTGAAGTCTGCCAATCAGCCCTCTGACTTCTCTGATGTTCCTAGGAGGAGGCATTTCGATTATGCTTTGGCCTTGTTGGGATCAATCTCAATCCCCCTTTTGCTAACTATGAACCCAAGCAATTTCCCCGAAGAGACTCCAAAGACACACTTCTTGGGGTTCATTTTAAGCTTATGCTCTCTAGACCTTGGAGAACTGCCCGGAGGACCTCAGCATGGCCATGTCGAGTCTTTGATTTTACCAAGACATCGTCCACATAAACCTCCATGTGCACATGCATCATGTCATGAAAAATTGCCATCATTGCCCTTTGATATGTTGCTCCTGCGTTCTTCAATCCGAAGGGCATGACGACGTAACAGTAAGTCCCCCAGGGTGTTGTGAAAGAGGTTTTCTCTTGGTCTTCCTCCGCCAGACGGATCTGGTTGTACCCCGAGAAACCATCCATGAAAGATAACATTTCAAACCCGGCAGTGTTGTCCACTAGGACATCTATGTGTGGGAGAGGGAAATCGTCCTTTGGGCAAGCACGATTAAGGTCTCGGAAATCTATGCAGATCCTAACCTTACCGTCTTTTCATTACGGGGACGATATTAGCTACCCAATGTGGATATAGCACAACCCTGATAAATTTGGCTTTATGCAATTTGTCAATCTCCTCTTTGATCTTGAGTGCTAGCTTGGGATGTAGCCTCCTTAGCTTTTGTTTGACGGCGGTTGCATCGGCTTTTAAGACTAACCGGTGTTCGACCAAAGAGGTGTCGAGTCCCGGCATGTCCTCGTAGGACCAAGCAAAACCGTCGGAGAATTCTTAAGGATAGCTACCAACGCATGCTCTTCTTCTTCACTCAAGTTGGCACTGACTAACACTGTCTTCGGGGATTCTTTGGTGCCAAGATTAACTTCTTTAGTAGGTTCGTCTGCAGCCGTGGTGGGCTCGTCGAACCTCTTCGTGCCATCCACATAGGAGCTCACTGGGTCTTCTCTTCTTCTGACCCAGATTCTCCTAACCCATCTTTCTCATTAAAATCTAGCAGATAGACCCTAGACCGTCATCTACAGAATCACCTTCTTCAAAATCAGTCTCCACGAGGGCAGGCTCCTCAAGAAATTCCGGGACTTGACTCAATTTGGCACACCTCTCGGCCAAGGCCATGACATATCGGGCAGGAACTTGCCTACCCTTCTCTTTGCGAATGCATGGTTGAGAGGGACCAGACTCTCCTAATCCTGACTCTAGACTGGACCCTAAACCTGACTCTAAACCCAAATCTAAACTAGGATCTAGACTGCTATGTACAGGACAACTATGTACATGGGAAGGGGTCCCAGAGGAATGAAAATCTAATGGGGAGAGCGTCGGCCCTTGGCCGAGCGGAAGAGATTCCAAAGAGGAAGGGTGCTCAATGGAGATCTCGCATTTCCAACTTTGATAATTGGCGTTTTTTTTTGGGAATCAAGGCCAAGAACCATGAGTTGCTGACTCAAGGCGGCCTCGACTGGATGGATGAGAGATAGAGATGGAGATGGGAGTGGAGTAGATGCGGATGGAAGATCAGAAGGAGATGAGGGTAGAGATGGTGAAGAGGGGGATTCGGACCCAAAGAGTGAGAGGAGGCCGAAGTCATCACAGACTTCCTCTATTTCTGCCATTTCCTCCTCTGATTCTTCTTCTTCTTCCTCACTCTCAGAGCAAGGCAGTTCCTCTATCAGTGGCTCTCGAGTTCCCAGCTGGGTGGCCCCTTGGACAAAATGTTCATTCAAGGTCCAAGTAAGAGGTTGGTAAGGTATGAATGGATCGGGATGGACAGGGTCTGGGTGAAAACCTAGACCGGCCTTAGGTAACATCCTCCTGATTGCCTGGACACTCTGGGTCTGCCCTTTTTCGTCCGTACCCAACCCGCGGCCATGAACGTAGCCGATGTTTGCCATCACTTCCCAACCTTTTCCCGGGAGACATGGGACACGAGGTTCTACGGCGGGCTTGGGAGGTTGGCTAAGCTCAGAGGGTGTGGGGAAGTCAAAGAGAGACATGACCGGCTTCTTCCCCTTATCCGGAACGAAAAGGTGTGGCATCTGCTCTGAAGTGATAGCGTTAAGAGTCTCCAGAGTGGGAATGCTCTTGATCTTGATAATCCGCCCATTGTAAGGGAATTTGAAACATTGATGGGCGGTGGAAGGGACTCCTAGAGTCTGTTCTAGCCAGGGACGACCGAGGATGGCTTTGTAAGCCGGATCGACATCTAGAACTAGAAAGTCAGTGGACATGGTGACGGGTCCGACTTCCAGCTTAAGAGCAATTTTGCCTTTGGCAACCCTTTTGGAGTTGTCATAGGCGGCGATAGTGGAACAACTCTTCTCCAATTTTCTTCCCCTAAACCCAATTGCTTAAGGGTTTCATCGGACAAACATTGATGGATGCTCCGGTGTCAATGAGAGTAGAGTCCACCGCAACCCCATTGAGGTTGATGGTGAGACAAAGAGGGAGAGACGACACTCGGGGGTGGCGAGATCCTTGTCCGAAAAGGAGATTGAGGGACCTTGAGTGAGGGAAAGGATGGCATTGGTGACCCCACTAGGAGGGAGGTCATCGTTAACCATGATTTTCTGAAGAAATTGGAAGAGAGTGGATTGATGTGACGGCGACCTCCGAATCAACTCTAAAATAGACACCCTTGCGGGCGTCTTATCAAGATGTTGGAGAATATCATATTCGGTGCCAGCCGGGGGCGGAGGAACATTATCCTCCTCATCCTGGGAAGGCCGCGGAGGTGGAGGAACGATGCGGTTCCGGAGTGTGACGTGGACGGCCTCCTGAGGCTGAGGGCGGATAAGCTGAAGGGGTCTAGTAGATGACTCAGAGGCAGAGGGGGTGAGGATGGTAGTGTAGGCATCTTGAGGGGGGCGGATCAACACTAAGGGTCTCTCCTCAAGGATGGCATCCACCGAGATGGGAGGTTCCTGGGACTCTACAGTGGGACATGGATACCACTCATCAAATCCCTCTACCCCCCATTGTTGTTCTCTCCTCACGACCGGGGTTCCGAACAAGTCATGGTGTGGACATTTCCTGGGATTTGGAGGAGGAGGGTTGGTGTTTTGGTGATTGGGGAGAGGGTTGCTAAAGATGCCGAGGTCCTTTTGGTGTACCTAGACTTGGCTATGGCCACCTTGACATCCTCCCAGTTGATTCTACCCTGGTCATTCATGTCATAGACCCAGTCACGAAAGGTAAAGCAAGTTGTAAATGAAAGTGACCATGGGCTCTATGTAGGGACAATATTTGGAGGTGTCAATCCTCGGGTTGTTATTCTCCCTTTGTGGGGGGAGTTGGATGGCATCACATGACATGAGGGCGAAGAACACGTCCTCAAGAGTCTCCGGGAGGGGAGGATAGTGCGACCTTTTGGGGCCAGGTCGGGTGTAGCCGGAAGAAGGGGGAGGAACAGCAGAGTAAGGCTTGGAAGGATGTGACGGAAATTGGTGAGGATTAGAGGGAGGATTGGACGGAGGGATAGAGGATTTGTTGGGAGGCCTCAAAGGCTGGCTGCAAGCACTTACAGACTCATTGACGGTCACCCCTTCGGTGGTAGGTGCCGCGGGAGCCTTACGTGCTTTTGGCTTTCCTTCAAGGAAGTGGGGGAGAGAGGAGTCCTTGATTTGATTTTCAACTACCCTGGCTCTGTTGTAAAGATGTGAGAAGGAGTGGAACTCACTTAGCATTAAGACGGAGCGGAGCACAGGAGTAGTGTTAGTAACCAAGAGGGTTATGGCTTGAGACTCCGGGATAGGAATGTCGGCTCTTGAAGCCATGGACCTCCATCGGTTGGCATAGGTTACAAAGTCTTCGTTCGACTTCATCTTTTCTGCCATCAAGTCGGAAAGTGTGGGGACTTGAGTGGCCATGTATGAAAAGTGCGAGATGAATCGCTCGGAGACTATGTCAAAATTAACAAGGTCAGATGCGGGTAGAGAGGTAAACCACCTCAAAGCTTCCCCTTCCAATGATTGTTGGAAAAGGTGAACTAAGAGGACCCGATCATATAACCACCGATGGGAATCCATGGTGAAGCCGGCGAGATGAAATTGGGGGTCGGAGGTCCCATCATACTTGCGGTATTTTGGGGCCTTGAAGTCGGGGGGAAAGTAAGCATTGGGGAGCTTGCAGTAGTTTAATAGCGAATGAGGTTTGGAATGGGATAAGGAATCCGCTACAAGCTTCCTAACGAGGCCTTCAACCTCCGAAAGGGGAACAGATTTAGATTGAATGGGGGGTGTGATTTGGATAGGTGGCGAATAGGCGGAAGGAGGAGTGGGAATTGGAGTATGTAAAGGAGCGGGAGTGACAGGAGGAATGAAAGCGGAGACGGGAACTCGGGGTGGAGTGACTGGTTTAGGAGTGGGCCTAGATGTGGAGGCATTGAATGGGGATAAAGATGGAGTGGAAGGGGAGGTAGCTGCCCGGATAGTATGCTTTGAAATCATAGAAATGATATCCTCGGGCGAATACCGGGACATGAGTCTAGCAAACTCGGGGTCTTCTTGGCTGTCTTGATCATGAATGGGATTGACCCTTAAACTCACTTCTTCATTATCAGCCTGAGAGGATGATTGGACTGACTCCTCAGGCTGGACATTGGTATTAATCATACCGACCATTTCATTGATATTATCATCATATTCAAAAGCCGGTTTGTTAGCCATGTCAATAGGATCCAACCAAGTGTCCATTAGCACACAACCTATGGATTTTAGAGTGGTTAAAGTTGATTAACTTTACTGTTTAGACAGAAATGTGGGTTTCTACCAAACAATGTTAGCAATCAACGTCCCCAAAATTTTAAAAATTACCAAAGTTGTGTGTTGAGTTAAGTTGATTGGTAAGACCGTCCTCTCAAAGCTCACTCGAATCCCGGTAAGTAGGTGACTAGACAAGGTGGGTAAAGGTCCTCCTGCCCCGTACCGTGAGGGAATCCACGGAATTTAGGGACTTATAGAGTTTTCTTCGGAACCAACCCGATTTACCCGAGCGGGAATCCCCGAGTAAAAGGTTGTGAACCGAAGAAGGGTGATCCTAGAAATGTGAGGGGAGGCTAGAAAAGAGGAGAAGAAGAACCCCCTGGAGACTGAGGACTGTTAGTGATAAACAGTAAGCAAACAAGAAATAAAAACAAGGCAAAACAAAACAAAAACAGAGAAAAACAGGCTTCTGTGAAACTAAACGGCAAGCCAGTTGACGCCAAGTTCAACAGAAATCAGTAAACGGCAAGATCGACTGACGCTAACAGACAATAAACGACACACTAGATGGACGCTAAGAAGTATTCAACGGCAGGAAGACTGGACGTTTACCTGGGTAGGCGGCAAGATCGCTTGCCGTCTACCTGGATGCACTCAGACCGCAGCAGCACTGTTGGTCCCACCGTGATCGCCAGAAAAGAGACTGTGGACGTCTCGTTCCGCCCCCGTCCTCGGATGCCGACTGGTGTGACCTTCTCCGACGGTGGCTCACGGACGTTCCGCTCCCTCGTTGGCAATGGAGAATGTGCCGGTTGACCTCGTTGACTTCTCGTTTGACCAGGTTGACCGAGGGAAAACAAGGAGAACCGGAAGGGAATGGGAGATGATTGTGATCGCCAGGGCCTTACCTGTGCCCAAGGAGTCGTGTGATCACGCCGGAGTGGTAGCCTCGCGTCGCGGGTGATGGTGAGACTTCGACTTCTTCTCCTTCAGCCGGCCAAAAGAGAAGAGCTCCGCGGTCTTCTTTGGATCGTTCCTGCCACAGAACAAGACTCTATTAGACCCTAAATAGTGCAGCAAATGCTCAAAACGAAATGTGGAGGGCCAAAAGGAGAGTCCCGTACCGGTTGCGGACTTGAGAAGAGGGGTGGCCAAGTGTTATGACCACCCTTCTTCCCTCCGTTTTTGGTTGGGAAACCCCTTTCTAGGTGTGTAGGAAGGTGCCCTACGTGCCTAGAGTGTGTGGGAAAGTGTGTGTGACATGTAAATATCTAAGAGAGAAAAGGAAGAAGAGAGGAAGAGTGGGGGAGGTGATCCTCGTTGCTGGTGATGCTAGCTCGTTGCAGAGGCTCCTTCAGCTCCAGAGAAGCCTCCTTGGACGTCCCAAAGGTTGAGAGGAAGTAGAGGATGACTTGGTGAAGCTTGGGTGGGATTTTCTCTCTCCTCTCTCAAAGCTTGAGCATATGGACGTCCAGCCTCTCCCCCCTTGTTCAGAGGGACCAAGGGGGAGTTATATAGACAGTGAGCTCGGGGTTGAGAGCATTGGATGCCCAAGTGTGAAGAAACACACTTGCACATGTGGCAATCCATGTGTTTAAGCTCCAACCAATGGGTAGAGGCCAAATGGGACTTTTACTGGGTCAAGGGACTGCCAAGGTGGCCCATATACCCGTTGGGAACGGCTATGTGCGTTGCATGGCCGAGACAAGGGCGCAAGTGGGCTATATTCCCGGGTTAGTTGCGCAGACCAGGTAAACGGTCTTGACGTCCAGGGATCAGGCCGCCAACCTCATGCAGACGTCCAACGATGTAGACGCCAACATGGGTCAGCGTCCAGGGGGCCTGACGCCAACCAGCAGTAGGCGGCCATCGATGATGCCGTCTACATGGGATCCGAGGCTGGTCAACACATGGTCAAACGAGGCTTAATGGGCCAAATAGCCTTGCGGGAGATGGGCCAAATCTCGCGTCTACACCATGCTCAATTTTGTTGAAGAATTCTTCAAAAACACTTAATGCTTCATTCTTGTGAGCCAGGAATTTTACCCAAGTGAACCTAGAGAAGTCATCCACAATGACAAAACCATAACGCTTGCCATTGAGACTGAGTGTTCTCGTAGGTCCAAATAGGTCCATGTGCAAGAGTTCATAAGCTTTGGAAGTACTTACCGGTGCCTTTGATTTGAAGGATTTCCGGGTTTGTTTTCCCTGTGCACATGCATCACAAAAATTTTCATTCTTGTTAAAGGAGATTTCAGGAAGACCACTTACCAACTTAAGCCTCATGATCTTGTGCAATACATTGTAACTAGCATGACCGAGCCTACGATGCCACAATGTAAGCTCGTCCTGTTTGTTTGCTACAAGACACAAATTGTTATTTTCTGGATCATCTAAGTCAACCATGTGGATGTTATTCATTTTTTTCCAGAAAATTTTAGGCTTCCTGTTTCCTTATTAAGAATTTGACATGAATTGGATTCAAAGACAATTTTATGACCTTTATCACACAATTGACTTATGCTAAGCAAATTGTGATGAAGGCCTCAACTAGTAGCACATTGTCTATAGAGTTAGAGGCAAACTTACCAACTTTACTTGAGCCGATGATCTGGCCTTTGTTGTTACCTTCAAAGATCACTTGACCTCCGTCTTTTCCACGAGCAAACTGAATTTAGCTTTGTCGCCCGTCATATGCCTCGAGCAGCCACTGTCCAGGTACCATTTGTTTTGATTGTGGGCTGCTAGGCATTCCTGCACATGTGGATCAGACGAGAGGTTTTGGTACCCAAATTACTTTGGGTCCCATTGTATCATTCATGCCAAATAACAAATGCTTAGGAATCCAAACTTGTTTGATTTCATTTGATTTGGGCTATTCCAGCATTGTTTTTCAGTGTGCCCAACCTTTTTACATATGTTGCATGATGGTGGTTTTTGAACAACATTGAGCTTTACCTTTGTGGGAGCATGCATTGGCATTTTTCCTTTTTGTTGCCTTGTAAATTTAGCTTTAGGAGTTTGCTGTTTGTCCTGTCTTGAGCTTGTTTCAAATTCCTTAGATTGGCCAGGCACAAGCTTGACCATTTTAGATTCTTGTTTCTTTCCCTTGGAAGGATTTTTCCTATTCATTGAAGGGGTTCGTTTGCTTGAACTTGGGCTGGTATCAATGAAGTTTGTCAACAGATTTTTGCCAATTTCCTTTGGCTTTGCTTTTTGAAACCCGATCCCATGTCTAGCAACATAAACATTTGAACCTAAAATAGCATCCAAATTTTGCTTACTTTGACTTACCTTTTAAGTCATTTTCAGCTTTTTCCAATTTCTCCTTTAGCTTTTCATGCTCACTATTAAGGCTTTCAAGAGAGTTCATTAAATCATCTCTTTCCTTTTGAACTTCTTGAAATTTAAGTTTCATGCTGTCCAATTCATCACTGTGTGTTTGTTCATCAAGTTTCATCATTTCAATTACCTTATTCAAGGATTCAATTTCATCATGGTTGTTTGACTCATGAATAAGGGAATTGAATTTTTTCTTGAGTGCTTTATTTTCAGACTTGAATTCACAGTATTTTTCAAATAGAACAGTGTAAGCTTCTTCCCATTGAATAATAGAGTATGTTTCAAAGGAAGAATTTACCTCATTCGAGTCATCACTTCTCGCCATGAGACAGTGGACTTCATCATCTCCGGAGGTAGCTTGGTTGTTCTGATCGTCATCCTCATCACTCCAAGTGGCCACCATTGCCTTGGCCTTCTTGAAGGTGAATTTGTCCTTCTTAAGCTTCTTTTTGAGCTCGGGGCATTCTCCTCTCATATGCCCTTGCTTCTTGCACTCATAGCAAACAATTTCAGACTTTTTGTTAGAATCAAACTTGTTAGAAAAGTCTTTCTTTTGGAAAGGTTTAGAGTTACCTGTACCTCTTCTCTTGAACTTCAGAAATTTCTTGAATTGTCTAGTGAGCATAGTCATTTCATCATTGTCACTCTCACTAGACGATTCACTGACTTCACTTTCCTGAATTAATTCCTTTTTGGAAACTGAAGAAGTCCTCCTGGAAGCCTTCAAGGCAAGTGGCTTCCTATGATTTTCTTCAGTTTCTTTTCTTTTAACATTCAACTCATAAGTCATCAAGGAGCCAATTAATTCATCCACTTTCATTTTTGAGAGGTCTTTGGAATCTTCAATGACAGTGGCTTTGGTGTTCCAAGAGGATGGAAGAGACCGAAGTATCTTCCTCACCAAGTCACTCTCCGAGTATTCCTTTTTGAGACCTTTCAATACATTTATGATTATCATGAATCTAGCAAACATGTCTGAAATGGTTTCATCATTATTCATTTTGAACATTTCATATTCTGAAACCAGCATGCTTACCTTTGATTCTCTTACCTCGGACGTACCTTCATAGATGAGCTCAAGCTTGTCCCACATCTCCTTAGCTGAGGTGCATGTGGAGACTCTTGAGTACTCCTTTGGGTGGACGGTGCATTGCATCATATTGAGGGCGCTCCAGTTGAGTGTCCCCTTTGTGATTTGGTCCTTCGTCCAGATATCCTCGTCCTCAGGCAGTACGTATGCTCCCTTTTTGACTATTTTCCATAGTTCGAAATTCTGTGCGCGGAGAAAAACCTTGCATCCGATTTTTCCAATAAGGATAGTCAGTGTCATCAAAGAAGGGTGGCCGGGTCACTGAGTGTCCCTCATCCATGTACCCCTTGTTAGACTCCATTTGACCGAGAGTCTCCTGATCGTAAGATCAAATATAAAGCAGTAAATCGGAGAAACCTGACTCTCTGATACCAATTGAAGAGATGCGGAATTTCCTAAATGGTAATCTAGAAGGGGGGTTGAATAGATTACGGACAATTTAAAAGCTTAACGCCCTCTTTTTGCAATAGCACAGACAATTAAAGTGTTAGCAATGATCAGACTATGTGTGGATGTGTGTGAGTGATTGATAGATGGATAAGCAAGTACTCAAACGTGTATAAATGTGTCGTGCCTACCAAACATCTAACGCAAATTCGTGCAAACCACGAGACACGTAGATTTACGTGGTTCGGAGTACACAACTCGTGTATCCTACATCCACGGGCCACACACACACGCAGAATCACCTGCTTATGAGCTAGTTCACGAACTACAACTCACACACGTGTTTATCTGATGTGAACTCACGATCAGATTAACACAGACACACGTGTATCAAGCACAACAACCGCTTGAAACACCACACACATACAAGTATGGAATAGAAAGAACAGGGAAGGGTTTGAGAGTTGAAGAACAAATCCAATAAGCAAACTCTTCCTCTGAACGTCCTCCTGGAGTCCAAGCTTCGACTTTGAGATCAGATATTGATGTAGATGCTTGAATCCAAGACGTCCGGACTTCACCTTCCGCTGCAAAAGTCTTCCGTTCTTGGTTCTGGGCGGTAGGTTGAAGCAAAGCAGCAGAACAGAGGTTTTCTGGAGAGCTCTTTAGGGTTCTTTGAAGGAGGCTGCTTGTGTACGAGATTTGTTGCAAAAGGTTGCTTATATATGAGTGTTAACATATGGAGAGTCGTACTCCATAGAAACACTAAGTTTGGCAACTTGCAAAACTTCCCGTAATGTGTTTTCCGTTTGTCTGTCGACAGGTCTTGCACCTGCTGTCGACAGGCGTAGACAATTTGTGAAGAACCAGAAGGCTGAAGGCTCTGACTGTGTGCATCTGTCGACAGGTGGTCTGCTGCTGTCGACAGGCGCAGGCCTTCCAGAGCTTTTGATCTTCGGACTGGTTGCATCTGTCGACAGGGGCACTCCTGCTGTCGACAGGCAATGCCTTGGCAGAACTAGTTACTTTCTGACTGGTTGTATCTGTCGACAGGTCCTTGCTTGCTGTCGACAGGTACCTTGTCTTTTGACTTTTTCTTGATCTTTCAAGCTTGTTTTTGGCACATGTCTTGCACGGTATATCTCCTACAAAAGTAAACATAATTAGTGAGATATTATGAGCATAAAATCAAGCATTGTACCAAGTTGTTATGACAAGTTATTGTTTGAAGATCTCATGCATTTAAAACTCAATTCACATTGTTTATCACTTGTTTGCATTGTACATCATTGCACATCAATGTTCATCATCAAAAACATGTTGTATTGATTAATTAGAATGTGAGCTCAATCTTCTCAACATGAGAACCCAACAAGTACAAATTGTACTGTTATGCTGCCAAATTTATCTCTCGACCATTGTTCTCATGAAATCATGTTCAATTTACTTGTTACATGTTCTCATCATCATCATGAACATGACATTACACATGCTTACTTATTGAAACTCTCATTGGCCATTATTAATAACTGTGGGTATCTACATTTAAAATTTAAGTGAGATGCTGACCGGGCACGGCGAGTGTCCAAGGGCTCCAGTCTAGCCCCAATGACGGAGAGTCATAAATATACTGTTAACCATGGGGTATAATGATTACTGGCGTTGCATCTGCGCTGGGAGTCGTGCGTGTCGTGTTGAATGATAGATACAATAACCACATACATGTGTCCTAGTGTACATTCTTGATGGATCTTTTCTTGGTGTACATTAGTGTCTACGTGCCTGATTAGTGTTACATTATCGTGCTCGTGCGTGCTTGCTTGTGTGATATGGCCATCCTGCATTTAATGCAATTAGTGATATCTTGCATTCTTGACATCAAGTGATATCTTGTGTGCTTGTACAAAGTGATATATTGCTAGTTCTATCTTGTTATATCGTTCTATATCTTGTTCTATCATGATCACTCTATCTAGCTTGTTTCATGTATCATGTTTTAACGAGTTTATTCGTACATGCATATCATGACATTCATCATGCTTACCTAGTTCTAAATTGCTAATCACTTATATCATTGTCCGCACATTGAGATATAAATCCTACTGGGCTAGTTTGCTCATCCCCTACTTTTACCCAATCTAGGTGACTGTGAAGTTCAAGAGGAAGAGCAAATCGAGGATGGGAATGCGTCCGAGTGATGAGCGTTCTAATTATGAGTCTATCTATAGTTAGTTTATTTTGAGTGTTAGAACAATGTAGTAGGAAGTGAGGTATTATGTACTTTTGTTTTTATTGAGTCTTAGTCCTGTAATAGTTTCCATTTGGAATACAATGAGTTGAGATTTGAATAAAAGATTAGTTGAGTTCAATATTTGGGCCCTATGATGATGTATGTTGTTATACATTTAGTGCGTGCTAGGTAGAGGCTTATTTACCGACTGTTCACGTCTCGGGATATCGACTCAAAATTATTCCCGAATAATTTATATCCGTTGCGTAATTCTCGGGACGTGACAATATAGGTGATTAACAATTTAGAACTAGGTAAGCACGATGAATGTCATAATATGCATGTACGAATAAAACTCGTTAAAACATGATACATGAAACAAGCTAGATAGAGTGATCATGATAGAACAAGATCTAGAAGGATATAACAAGATAGAACTAGCAATATTTCACTTTGTACAAGCACGCAAGATTTCACTTGATGTCAAGAACGCAAGATTTCACTAATTACATTAAATGCAGGATGGTCATATCACGCAAGCAAGCAAGCACGCACGAGCACGATCATGTAACACTAATTAGGCACGTAGACACTAATGTACACCAAAAAAGATCCATCAAGAATGTACACTAGGACACGTGTATGTGGTGATTGTATCTATCATTCAACACGCACGCACGACTCCAGCGAGATGCAACGCCAGTAATCATATACCCCATGGTTAACAGTATATTTATGACTCTCGTCATTGGGGCTAGACTGGAGCCTTGGACACTCGTCGTGCCCGGTCAGCATCTCACTTAAATTTTAAATGTAGATATCCACAGTCATTAATAATGGCCAATGAGAGTTTCAATATGTAAACATGTGTAATGTCATGTTCATGATGATGAGAACAAGAAATAAGTAAATTGAACATGATTTCATGAGAACAATGGTCAAGAGATAAATTTGGCAGCATAACGGTATGATTTATACTTTAATTCAATCTTTACATTAATGGCTTAGTCTAGATTGTAAATCACACTCACGAGAACAAGATGAGAGAGGAAGTGCACGCTATCTCCAGGGAACTTCAATGGTACAACCAACTCGTCGGCCATGTGGGAATCCATGGTCAGATGAGATTACGGAGGCCTTGGAGAAAAGGTCGCTAGTCTACCGATTCGAAATGACCGGTAGAGAGCTTCTAAATTCCCAAGAAAGGGGTGCCTATATGTGCAAGTGTGTAGTGATGTACGCGTGTCTCAATCCACAAACCATCGGTTCAAACTTGCGGAAAGCTCTTAACATGGGGGCATGCAATGAACAATGCATTTAACTACACATAGGTTGCAAGATTTTAAGATAATAATTATCATTTTAATCAAGTAGAATAGTAACAAGAGTGAATCATAATTTGCATGAATGACCACGTCATTAAGAAAGCAATTAGAATAATATTCACGTAATTATAACTTTTAAATGGGTTAAACACTTTTAAGCCATTAAATAAACATCATGTAATGATCAGACCCAAGACATGTGAATTACACACTAAATATCATGTTAAACAGGCCTGGTAAGCTTGGAATATGCGTCCAACACAGAGGACGCACTTAAAAATGCAGGGCACAGTCAAAACAGGCGAAACAGTGAAAAATCCAAATCGCGTCCACATGCCTGGAAGCGTCTACAAAAAACATTTAATAAAACGTGGGCGGGAAAAAACCTCTGAACGAGTCTGGGCCGGCCGCCGCGGTTCAAAGAGGCCCGGACTCCCAGGCGGCGCGCAGACCCACGCGGGCCATTGACGGGTCAAACACTTAAACGCGTCGGGGTCATCGGATGCCTTTCAGATGGTCACATCGCCCAGCAGCGTCACGACACCAGTGGCTTGAAACGCGTCCTCGGGACCGGACGCGTCTCAAGGAGCAGACCGAAAACGTCCAAAAACGCAGGAAACACAGGGTGCGGTTCATGCAACGCTTATAACTGTTAAACTAGGGCTTTTGGACAAATGTCTCAACATGAAAGTTGTTGGGAACGTGACAGAGGAGAGAACTATGATTTTTAAATAATTTTAAATGGCCCGAGATGCATGATAAATCAACACAAACGTAAAAAGTCTCAAACATGCGCGACTTGGCAAAACGCCTATAACTCTACATATACTCATTGGAATTCAATGAAATCAGTGGGAAACGAAAGTTAACTTGATGCTCTACACATTGGTATAGGAGTTGTTAAGGTTTGGCCGGAGAAAACTACCTTCTAGGTTAATGAAGTCTCATTCTTTAGAAATTTATTGTTCAGACCACTGTTTGAACAATGCTTAATACTTCGTGTATACTGCATGGCAATTGGGCATTCCACTTGGGTTAGAACGTAGACTTGACCCTCTTTCCAGGGGTGTAAGCCTTTCAAGGTTTGGTTATGGTTTGACTCACCTTTGGTCGACCACAAGAAGGGTTGTCTGCACAGGTTGAAGCAGAACGCAGCAGGGAAGAAGCTCCGAGTTGGGGCGGTTTCCTCTCCCTTGGGTGCTCAAGACCAGCCTCCCACGACCCCAACAATGTATATTTCATCCCTAGGGTTTGGTGGAGAGTATTTAAGCAACCATGGTGTTTAGGAGTCCTATTGTGACAAGGAAACTAGGGTTGCAGTTTTGACATATCACTTTCCTAATTTGAGGATTTCTTCCTCCATTAGAGTGTGTGAGGCTTTAGGAAACCTCCCACCATAGTTAAGCACGAATTTGGGTTGCCAAGAATGCATGTTCTCATCCCAATTCAACTCTAATTGCTCTTTCTAATTTCAGCTTATTTAAGCTACGAATTTCCATGCATTTTCTTGCTTCATTTGATTTTTGGGCCAAATGATGTACATTGGCCCAATTATGATATTGGGTAATTAATATATAATGTTAGAAGTCTCTCCAACATTTTTATTAATTTATGGTTGCGTCGTATTTCCGTGTTAACGGTTTTCCGACTTGTTTCCTAATTTAGATAATCGGTCACAATAACTCTTAAACCTAGCCCAAATAATTTTTATTGACCCAAATTTCTTGATGGGTCATTAGAGGATATTATTTAAAGTCCATATATAATTTTTATTTAATGTTTGACTCATCCAAGTACGTGTGATAATGATTTTCACTTATTCATGAATTATGATAATTAGTCGTAAACACTTTAAACTTGGCTAATCCGATTTTTCTTGGCACAAATTTCTTGTAAAACATTTAGTAATAATGTTTGGGTCGATTTATAATTTTTACAAAATTTTATGATGTGTTTTAGCACATACGATAGAGGTACGTATGTTTTAAATAATCTGATATTATAGAAATTATTTATTTCCATTTATTCAAATTTTTACTTATTAAATTTTTTGGGGTGCTACATCTGCATGTTTCTCTGCGCGTGACATGCAGCGCGCATGCAGACGACGACCGCTCAGCAACGGCAACAGGAACGCGACATGCAGGACTATCGCGTTCAGATCGCGACGTCCCTCACTGTCGCATTCACAGACAGTGAACGGGCTAGTGTTTTGGGCCCAGCCTGCCAGCCCACAAACACCCCAAACCTGCTCACACACTTGAAACATAACACATTTGCCACACACTGGCCACCACAACTACCAAACAAAGGATCCGTAAGGATCTGAAGGACGATCCACAAGGATCCGAAAAATGCGCGACGTTACACCCTTTCTCTCTGACTCAGACCATAATTTCTTACCTTGTGTAACACCCTCCTCCGACCGCACACACATATATACATATCACATATCACATAGTTCTTGATCGAAAGAGGGGTTACACTAACAAACTTCGTATGGACTGGCAAAATTGTGTAGTGCCCAAGATTAGCAAACTATTCCACCAAAGCATCTTTGGAAATATTATACCTCAACAAGGTAGCTTAGTATCAACACCCCTATTTACATAAAGCCAAACTTTCTTCTAGACCTTTAATAGTACAATAAAATCTCTAAAGAGTCACTAAAACTATGCTCTTCTACTTCCTCTTCTTCATCACCCAAAAGGTTGTAAATAATTGTAGCTGAGAATTGCATTCTCCTTCAATCTGAAAAGGGAGGGGGAATGGAGGAAACAAAGGCATGAGTCGGAGGGACTCAGTAGGTGAAAGTAAGCGTAAAGATATGAGTTTCAATTGCAGAGCTAAGTGAGTATCAGAAAAGTGCATACATGGATTCAACATATTTGCTCATGAACTTCATACTAACAGAAACATATAGCTCAAATTGATTTCATAATGAGCTCAAATAATTACAGAATAAGAGTCATATTGTCTTTCAAAATTCAGATCATATCTTGATTTCAGAACAAATTCGACAGGCATCACAGCTCTCAAGAGGTTACTAAATAGACGTAAATACATCCTCAGTGCCTAGGCGATTCCGGCACCTTGGATCTTGTTCATTGCACAAGAACGAGGTTTATTACCCACCATCGTCAGTCCATTGACTTGGATTTACCTACAAACTGTCACCCTCAGCTGATCACAAGTGGCTGGTGCTACCACAAGTGATCCTAAACCCTCTTTTGAAGAGAGCGCTGTCTTCAGATCATAAACTTCATTTCATGAGCACAATAGGAATGGAAAATCAAGGGTGGTTTAGATTGAGAATAAATTCAGATATCCTAAGGTTAAAACAACTCGGAATTCAAAAATATAAGAGATCACTTGGTTGGGACAACACTTAGAAAGGACCAGCTCTGATTGATGCAGGTTTGGTTCGAATCATAACAACCAGGCTGGTGGTTGTCGACAGCATAAACTGGAAGCGAATCATGTATAGACTAGAAGTCGAATGTATAAGTCGAATCATGTATAAATTGGAAGTCGAATGTATAAGTCGAATCATATATAAACTGGAAGTCGAATGTATAAGCGAATATATATAACTGGAAGTCGAATCATATATAAACTGGAAGTCGAATGTATAAGTCGAATCATGTATAAACTGGAAGTTGAATGTATAAGTTGAACATATATAAACTGGAAGTCGAATGTGTAAGGCCCTCAAATTTGTCCTTTTATTTTGTTGTGTGTGTAAATTGTGCTTGTGTGTAAATATTGTGTATGCATATGTAGATATCTACATACATATTAGCTAGGTGTATATGTGTGCATGTGTATGTTTAGATATAATTATTGTTGTTTGTATGGTGTAGTAGTGTATACACTATACTATATATATTGCATGTATATATATAGCGTATATAGGTTTTCTGCATGTTTTTAAGTTCTGGCGAAGAGTAAATGGCGTCATATGGATAGACGTCCATGGGAAGTCAGCGTCCATATCGACGGACGCCAACCCTAAAGTAAATGGCCATGGATGTAGACGTCTACTTCTCTGATTTTCTGTGCACAGCAGACCCCGAAATCCAGGTTGAGCTTGCTCACTGATTGGGGAGATGTCTCCCAACGGCTCTCAACTCCCATCAGACCCTGCCCAAGCATGCCCCAAGCCTAGACTTATATAGAAACATCCCTTGCAACCTGAAAGAGCTTCTTGGCTCTTGCAAAGAGGGAAACCTAGTTGTGAGGAACAAGAGAAAACCTGATCTTTGAGAGCTCAGATCCGGAGATTTGAGGCTTCTTCCGGCGATCTACTTCGACAAGGAGGAACCCTTGACATCAGGCTACACTCCTCGGCTCTGGTGTGCTGCGAGGATCATCCCAGAAGCGGAGTGGAGGTGTTTGGAGGCTTCTTGGCTTTGGCCGAGGAGGGCTTCTCCGACCTTGTAATCCATTTGTAGTAGATTATTCAAAGGCAAGTAACCCTTACCCGTTGTCCATGTGTATGTCTAGTAGGTCTTAGGTATTTTATGGGATTTATTCGTGTCCTGGAACCTCAACATTTCTCCTATCTTTGGAGTTCGGTCTGTGTTTCTGCACAGACAGGAACTTAACGGCAAGATCTCTGCCGTTAAGATCTTCATTTGGCGGGACGATGATGCCGTTAACCTCTGTGAACGGCCAGCCTTTGCCGTTTAGTTCTTTAGGCCAAAACAGGGAACTGTTCTTCCTTATATATGATTATTTTCCAGATTTCTTCACATGAGGATATATTTTAAATGCTATATGCTATGTAATATAGATAATGGAATGCATTGTGAGATTTTTGTAAATTTTGTAATTAGTATAAATTGTTAGGTTTATGTGAAATGCATGTTAGATAAAGATCTTTGATAGGATAGCTTGTTGTTCACCTGATTCGTTGAAGAATTTGAATGTCATAATTTTTCTAGATCATGCGTAAGTATGTCAATCTCTGTCCCAAAAATTTGAAAATTTTCCCATGATCATGGGATTATTACAATTTCTGTACTGAAATAGAAACCATGTGTAGGTTCTTGTAAAACTCACAGTAATTGTATGATATGAAATAAATTTGGGGAAAACTATGTGGTAATATGAATGATAGATGCAGGTTAGTGCACTATCAAAACAGACCATGATATTATGCTTCCATGATAACGGATTTATAAATGTCATGTGGTTGAAGTTTTATTTCTATAAATTTAATACAGTTCAGAAAAATGAAAATTTGCATGTGTGGTCTGAAACCTGTAAATAGATTGTGGTTAAAATCTCATATGATTTGGGCAACAACAGAGTACATTGTGGAATTTCCATGTGAAAATGAGCTATTAATACGTGCTTAACACGATTTTGGTCGGATAATGTGTTTTCAGCATGATTAGAGTAAGTTCCTAAGTGTTAAATTCTGTTAACAGTAGTATCATGATAGAGAGAAATTGAATTACGTGCATGAGTGTGAAAATGGAAATGGTGTGTGTTAATTGTGTAAAATTGTGCTGTGTGTTAAATCGGAATGTGTAAAATGTGCCGTGTGTGACACTGCTTCCATAGAGGGCTGTGGAACTGTACCGTGGAAAGGTCCCCACGGGAAGGTTCAATGTGTTAAGATCCTAAGGGCATTATGATGAAATCCTGGAGGTGGACAAGTACCACTGGTTAGGGTGGAGATACTTCTCCCGGTCTGCGCAGTACCAGAGCCGCACTGTGTTGCCTAGGTGGCGTCTATGTGTTATGTGTTATGTGAAAATGTGAATGTGTCCTTCTAGTGGTGGTTTGGACTATGTGTCACGGCATCTAAATGTGAAAATGTGAATGTGTATATGTGCAAATTGTGTAGTGTGAACATGTGTATATGTGTAATGTGTAAAGTAAAACAATGTGAATGTGCAAATGTGTAAACATGTGAAACAAATGTGTAAGAATGTGAAATTGTGATTCATGTTATGAAAATGTGGGATTCATGTCAAAAACAGCAACTTAATGTGTTTATAATGGTGTTTGTATGTGCAAAAGTGTGTAGAATCCATGTTAGGGGTATTTCTTTTATGTGTGTGAAAATCCCATGCTAAATTGCTATCATGTTGTAGCTTAAATTGTGAATGTAGCTCTCATGTGGATAGATAAGTAGAAAGCATGTGGTAGGTATTCTAATTTGGAATGACATAAACCATGTATCATGTGTAGTGAAATAGTAGAAATATCATGACAGGTTGTCTCTTATCATTGTTTCAACATGCTATATGTCTTGATTTAATGAAATTGAATGTAGGACTTACTTGTGATGTATGCATGTATGATGTGTAGTAGTTACTTGCTGAGTCTTTTAGACTCACTCTTGCTACGACGTAAAAATTTAGCAGGTGACCCTACTTCCTTGGAGGAGACCGTTGAGAGTGACTCCGAGCGAGGAGAGTAGAGTGTGTGGAGTCACCATCATTGTACTTCACTTTCCTAGTATGTAATTGAGACTATGTAATTGAAGCTTATGTAATTGTGGACGGACAATGTAATTTGAATTTTGTATTCATATGTGGACTTAGTTCTTTAAATTGCTATATGGATCATGTATGTTTAATGTGGATGATGAAATGAAAAGACAGTGGTTCTTTTACTTCCACTACTCTGTATTCATATTTGTGTACATCTCAATCATGTATGTTAGTGCTTGGGTAAATGTCCCACTGTGACGAGACTCACTATACCGACGTGGATTGGTATAATCGTACCGATATAATGAGGGTCGTCGCAGAATGTATAAGTCGAATTTATATAACTGGAAGTCGAATGTATAAGTCGAATCATATATAAACTGGAAGTCGAATGTTAAAGTCGAATTATATATAACTGGAAGTCGAATTGTGTATATACTATAAATCGAATCATGTGTAAACTGTAAGTCGAATTACATGTAAACTCACAGTCTGATACTTAAACTTTTAACAGGGGGTTGTATAATCTCACAGTAACTGGTATGATCATATGTGGTACAGGAATGTGTACTCTAGGATTGTAAGGATGATTCTAACCATGTAAGTTAGAAACCTAATAATATCACACTGGAAATACTTCTATTTCTACAGCAGTGATCTCTAATCGTCGTATAAGCACAAAGATTGCCATGACAGTCCAACCGCAACTCGATAGTTTGCAAAGGATCAGGTAAAAAGAAGGAAAAGAGTTGAATCCTACATGATAGTAACATAATACCAGAGGTATTTAAGGAGTCAAACGAAAGCTTGAAGGTACAAACATGTATACAGAAGTTGTACACACTAATCCAAGATAGGTTGACAAGTTCAAAGGCTACATGTGTGTAGTTATAAGGCCCCGAAATTTCCTTTTCTTTTCCCCACTTATATTTTATGTATATGATGGGTGCTCATTCTTGCATAAATGGCGTGCATGAGAATGGTGCATGTCATAATTATAAATTTGCATGTGTACATGCGTGGATGTATGTTATTTTATGCGTGTGATAATTGTATACCTAATTCTACATACATATTACCTTGGTATACTTATGTATGCATGTGTATGTTTAGTTGTAAACGTTGTTCATTGCATGGCGTAGTTAATGTGTACATTGTACTTCGTACATTGTATGTACATATAGAGCACAAGTATGGTAGGTGTATTTAGTAGTGTATATTATAACTCTATATTCCTCATGAATAACATGCATGTATCCTTATGATATTTAGGTGAGAATAGGCCATTAGCTAAATTGTGCATATTGTGTATATTAAGAATCCCATGCATGTAGTACTTAAGAAATGTTGTGCAAGTTTAATCTAATTACTGGTGCGCATGTTATATCTATCTATTTCATGCATAATGTACATAAGTATGTTACCTCCGTGTGTGTGTATGCTATATATATGCCAAATCAAGTGAGTGCAAGCAAGAACTATTTATTGAATAGATTATTCCTAGCTAACTTAATTCATATTGCCTCCTAATGATTTTGAAACCCTCGCAATTCTTGTCACTTTATTTTGCCGCATGTTGAGTCATGCTTATGTAAAACATCACGGACGCGTAGGTAGATATCTACGTACGTATTAGCTAGTTGTGCTTATGTATGCATGTGAATAATTATATGGTAAACATGGTTTGAATGCATGGTGTGATAGTGTGTATACTATGTTACATACATTGTATGTATATATGTATAAGCTGAGCATGGTTCTGCATGATTTAAGTTCTGGCAGAAGAGTGTCTTGGCGTCAACATGGATGGACGCCCATGATATGTCAGCGTCCATATCGATTGACGCCAACCCTAATGTAGCCGTCCATGGATGTGGACGTCTAGCTCCCTGAAACTCAGTGCGCAGCAGACCCGAAATCCCGGGGGCAAGCAACCCCAGCCATTGGGGAGATGTCCCCAACGGCTATCAAGCCCTCACATCACCATCTGCGTGGGATGAGAGGTCTCTCTCCTATATAAACCAACCCCTCCTTGCAACCCCAAGAGCTCTCTTTGGCTCTTTGCAAAGAGGAGAGAAAAACCCTAGCTTTGCATGCCTTGATCCGGCGGATTGGAGCTTCATCCGGCCATCTGCAGCAACCAGGAGCTAGCTGAAGCTTAGAGGGAGGCTTCCCGACCCCAACCTGCTGAGGAGATCGACTGAGAAACCGGAGGAAGGAAGTTTTGGAGACTTCTTGGGACTGCCCAAGGAGAGCTTCAACAGCAACATAGATCCCTTTGGAGGTTTTTAGAAAGGCAAGTAACCTATAGATCTCAATCCTATACATGTGCCCTAGGTCCCAGCAAATTTTGTGGATTTTAAATCGTGTCCTGGATCCTCCTTTTCACTCTGTATTGGAGTTCGGTCTGTGCTCTTGCACAGACAGGAACTTGGCGTCAATACCCTTGACGCCAAGATCTCCCGTCGGCGTCCAGCGATCGTGCCGTCCAAACCCTTGAACGGCCAGAGGCTGCCGCTAAGTTCTTCAGGATAGAACAGTGAGCTGTTCTTCCTGGTAGATGATTATTTTCGATGTGTTTTCGCAATGAGGATATAGTGTAATTTTTATATGTTATGTAAAATAGATAATGTGATGTGTGTGGAAATTTCTGTGTTTTTCTGTGGATGGCATAAATTTTTAGATTATTGAAATACATGTTGGGAAAATGGATTATGCATGTTCACCTACTGTCTACATGATTCCTGAGGAATTAAATGCCCTAGATTTTTCTATACCATGTGTATATGTATCAGTCCATGCCCTGAAATTTCGAGAATTTTTCCATGACTGTGGGATTTACTGTAAATTTCTGTTTTGGAAATAGAAGACATGCGTAGGATTTGTAAAATTTACAGTAAATTGTGTATTGTGCAATAAATTCGGGGAAAATTCTTGTGATGATGAGTATGTTAGGATCAGGGCTGTGAACTGTTAAACCTGATGTTCGTGTTATGTTCCATGTTAAATTGAATTATGAATAGCATGAAACTGAATGTTTTAATTTCTGTAAATGTAATATGACTCAGAAAAATCTGGAAATTTGAATGTGCGATTATAATCCTGAAATTTGTCTATGGTTAAAATATCATGTTATTTTGATGACAGTAAGTATTGTTATGGATTTTTAATGAGAAAACGACTATGTGAGCATGTTAATTGTGATTTGATGTGATTCAGTAAATTTCAGTATGATTAAATTTATATCATGATTTTTTGCAATTGCAATAGTAAGTTTAAAATCAGTAAATGAAAGCTTATGTGTGTATGAATTATGTAAGAGGGTGTGCAAGCATGACAAGTGCGAGAACAAGTGATATATGTGTAATAAATGGTTAAATGTGACAAGAGAAACAATGGTGCCCATAAGACACTGCCACCTTAGATGCTTGGAGCTGTACTGTAGTGGTGCCCCTACGGGAAAGCTCAATATGATATGTGATACCCTAGGGAAGGGTCTTGATAAAGTGTTATACCCTGGCAAAGGGTCTTGTGAAATCCTGGAGGTGGACAAGTTCCACTAGTAATGGTGGGAAGGGCTTTCCCTGTTTCTGCAGGAACTAAGACTTATCACTATGCCGGTGATTAAGTACGTGAAGTGAATGTGTGTGTTATGTGATCGTCTAATGGTGGTTTGGGCTGTGTCTTGGCATTATGTAAAAATGAGCATGAGTATGTGAATGTGAAAAGTGATATGGGTTCATGGCACAAGGTATGACAAGATATGTGTAAATGTGGCACATGTTATGTGCAAAAGTGAAATGATAAGAAGTATGTGAATGTGAAAAAGGAAATAATGGGAAAATGTGTATAAGTATTGTGTGATAGAACAAAAGTGAGTGTATGTGAAAGCCAAGGTTTATCATATGGTTGTATGTAATGAGAAAATAGTATAAGTGTAAATGACAATAGTGTTAATTGATATTTTGTTTATTGATGTGTATAAATGTGTGTGTGTGTATGTGTTGATATATTAATTGTCAAGTGTTAAAAGTGATGTCACTGTTAGTACCAAAATGTAAGTATATGCTTTCATATTCATGCAATTTGAATTATTGGATGTACCTGTGTTTAGTATTATGCTGTGTAGTTAAAAGTGATCCCTATGCAAAGGAATATGAATATGATAAAATTGGTATAAATCAGCAAGCTAAATGTGGAGTAAATTGTTATGATTGCATGCAAAGTGAGTTAGAAATCATGCTAGGAGTGATACCTATCTTGTATATGTTTTCCATGACTTAGTTGTGAAGTTTTACAATGATGTGAGTAAAGTATGAAGGTATGTGAATGTGTATTTGTACTTATGTTAATGACACCATGTTATTAGTAACCTGTTTAGATTACAGTTTACATGTGTTAGAATAGTTGTTTAATACAATTCCATGTGAATTATTTTGTTATAGCATAAGCATGTATGATTTAATTGCTGAAATTCTATTGTGTTAAATTGTTAGAAAATATGTATGTATTGAATCTTAAGTTACTTGCTGAGTCTATTGTGTAGACTCACTCTTGCTAAACGTTTCAGGAAGTTAGCAGCGGAGGAGCCAGCAAGATTTGAAGTGGAGTTGGACTAAGTGATTGAATATTTGTAATTTATATTTCATAAGTATGTAATGCTACAATTGAAATTTGAATTTGTTCAAATGTACTTGGAGTCGGCTATGTATTTGGAATATATTGCGCTTATGTTATCTCTTGTTAAACTATACAGACTGTGGTATGTGGATTTAAAAGTTGATGGAATAAGATTCATTTAAATTCCGTTGCATTTATTCAATTCTATTTGTGTATATCTCAGCTCACTTGTTACTTGTTGGGGTATTCTCCCCTGTAGCGGCTTGCTCTCATCCGATGTGGGTTGGTATAACTGTACCGGGTGGAAGTGGGTCGTTGCAGTAGTTATGAGCTTTCTAACAGGGTAGAAGATGAAGGTATGAAGAGAAGATAAAATCCTTCAGACATACATACTAAAACATGATTACAAGAGATGAACTCATAATTCTTAAGATGGCTTACAAGGTTGGAAAATGAGTATATGTGTGGACATGAACTTTTAGCAAAGGTAGGAGACAAAGATTGAGAAACGAAAAGAAGATCCTACTGACCCACATACTGAAACACGATTTCAAAGGATGGATACACAGTTCAAAAGAGGATTAACAAATTTAAAGGCAAGTATATAGATGATCATGAACTCTTTGGCAAAGGTCGGAGATAAGGACTGAGAAAAGAAGAGAGAAACCTACTTGATTTGAAGGATGAAACCTTCACTTCCTCTTAACAAGAAACCTACAACCAGCAGGAGAAGAAAATGATGAAGTTGTAACCGTAGCAGCCCAACAGCAGTTACAGCAGGGCAATAGAAGCAGTAGCTCACATAGCAACAGCAGGAGCAACTACGGCAAGAAGAGTAGAAGTAGCTCCTATAGACTCAGCAGTAGTACACCAATTGCAAGGAGACTGGCAAGCCCAGCAGCAACTCGGCAGGGAAGGCTTGCACGATGGGTGTTGGGAAGCTTATATAAGCTCCCAGGTTCCCTTGCATGCTAAGCACGTTGGCCATGGACGTGTCATGGTGTAAACCCCTTAAACCATACCTAGACACGTTTTACATGCAAATCTTCCAAGGCTTACACCTATGAGATGAACGTGTAAGTTTCTTCCCCACATGAAGTGGCTTACCCCACACCCAACACGTAAGCAACTTAGTTCCCAGAAAAATCCTTACCGTAAATTACCCATAATTTAGCTGCCCCAAAGATCCTTATGTAAGCATATCCAAATGATGTCCATTTGTGTTAAAATTTCTACCATAGGCTAATGTAAAGGTTTTGCAAATTATGGTGATTTTAGTTTAATTTTTAGAATTTATTTTCACTGGGTGGAAAATCGCCAGGAAAATAGTTGTGTCGGCTTAATCTTAAAATCCGCACATCAAAAAGTTTGGATATTACATATTTGATATCACCACATTTTTCTAAGAATTATGGTATTCTTGGATTTCATTTTCGTTACAGAATTTCGGTGTCGCTCTGTCGGAGTGCGCACCTCTAAGTACGTTATTGGAATAATATTTACTGACGTAAATAAATCCTAAATTAGAGTTAATTACATCTCATGATAGTGGTTATATTTAACAATCCAATTATTCATAGTTTTCTAGTAAATAGAATTTTCGGGGTGTTACACCTTGTACATGTTGCATAAGATTTCATATTTTCTATCAGATAAAAAGAAACTACCTAGAATAGCAGGCGGTCAGCACAAAGTGCGAACAGTAGGTGAAAGAGGTATGGGCTTACTGACACGTAATTTCTCTTACCTAATACCTTCCTCTATGCATTAAATGCTTGCAGGTGTTCGATACTCACACAAAGCATACGTTAGACACTACAAACCTCTTGGAACCATGCATGCTAAAAAGGAAAAAGACTCAACGGATTTCTCAATGGATAAATCTTGATCCTCTTAGACTACGTCTCAGATCAAGCCCGGTCATTATATATCTTGAGCTTGGTCTAGAGACTCTCCTAAACTCTCTTGTGATTTAGGTTGTGTCTATTCGGTTGAAGAGAAGGCTTGTAATGTCAAACTTTATTCACCTTGGTAGAAGGGAAGACCCATGGTATCGGGGTGTTGTGTATTCCTCTTTTGTGTGTGAAGAGAAGACCAGCTGAGCTGGTATGTAAGTGTCATTGAGGGGGACTGTACCCTTGCTTGGTGAAATCCCAAGTAGTTCTTGAGGAGTGGAAGTAGGACTGAGGAGGAACTCAGTGCAGAACTAGGATAAATCCATGTGCACTGTGTGTGATTGTTTGTGTTGTCTTTTTCACTATTAACTAACACTAATAATTTTGTTTAAGATTTATTTTTAGCTGCAAAAATTTTCAAAGCAATCTATTCAACTCCCCTCCTCCTAGGTTCGCTAATTGGGCAACATATATAAGATATTCTAGGCTGTAAAGAAAGAACTGGCAGAGAAGAACATGAACTATCCTTTTGACATTGAGCAATTTGTCAAGCATGCCGGATTCTCAAGCAACCTGTGTTACAGATTCACTCTCCCAGAAAATGAGTATCAGTAGTTCCTATGCATTGAGAAGAGTAAGCACAAAGAGAAATATAGACAACAGATGGGGCCATCTTATCAGATCAACAACAGTCTCTTCTAGAATCACTTTGAGGATCATGAACGCAGGGCCTAGGAGATCATTGATAAATATGTACCCCTCCTCTCTCCTAAAAACTTATCAAATCACCTCCTTTACTTCAATCTATCCTTGTCCAACCTCTCTCTCACCAATTCTCTTTCTCTTTCTCATGGTTATTGACAAAAAGGGGGAGAAGTATACTCTGAAATACATATACTAATAGTGGTGATAACAGAGATTTGTCATATACTTCACTTTCTATTTCTATAGAGTTTTGTCATCACCAAAAAAAAGGGAGATTGTTGATCCTCCTATCTCCTGTGTTATATAAATTTTGGTGATAACAAAACTCTGAAATTATGTAATTAATATAATTTGTTTCCATTAAGTTTATCAATAGGAAAATAAAAGTAAAATCATCGATTTAAGGATCATCAATGTAAGTACCCATATCCCAGTCTCATGTACTTCATATATTTTTCCAAGTCCACACCAATTAGAAAACAAATGTTCTACCGAATACTTTTCGATTTAACATTCTGATTAGCACTATTCTCATTCCGATTAGAGAACAGAATTTTGACTAAGGCAGTAGTGTCTATTCCATATGAGATATGGAAAGGGAAGAAGCCCAATCTTAAGTTTGTTAAGATTTGGGTCTGCCCTGCTCACGTTAAAAGACACAATCCCGATAAATTAGAATCAAGGATGGAACGGTGCATATTCAAGGGATACCCCAAGAAAGCTTGTGGGTATTATTTCTATCACCTAAAAGGTCTTTGTTGCCAAGAGGGCGGTGTTCTTTGAGAAGGAATACATCCTTGGTGGAAATAGTGGGAGAGCGATAGAGTTAAGCGAGGTTGGAGAACTAACCTTGAGAACCATTCTACAAGAAGAACTTATTTAGGTACCTATCACACATGAATCAAATTTGCTAGGTCTATTAGAGCATCTATCCCTCCTGAGAGATGTGTGGGACATATCAAGGGACAAAGGACAAGAATGAGGATCCTCAAACCTACGAGGAGGTTATTATGAGCATAGACTCTAAGAAGTGGCAAGAGGCAACGAACTCTGAGATGAACTCCATGTACTCCATCTAGGTTGGGAACCTAGTTGATCCACCCGAGGGTATAGTACCCATCGGATGTAAGTGGGTCTTCAAGAAAAAGATTGGAGTAGATGAAAATGTAGGACCTATAAAGCAATGCTAGTGGCTAAAGGATATTGTCAAAGACAAGGAGTTGACTATGATGAACCTTTTCACCTATTGTCATACTTAAGTCCATCAGAATTTTAATTAGCCATTGCAGCACACCATGACTATGGAATCTAGCAGATGGACGTGAAAATTGCATTCCTCAATGACAACCTCGATGAAGAGGTGTATATGATACAACCTAAGGGATTCATATCCAAAAAAAGTCCAGACAAGGTGTGCATGTTGCTTAAGTCTATTTATGGATTGAAGCAAGCTTCCTGAAGTTGGAATATAAGATTTTATGAATCAAACAAATCTCATGACTTTATTAAGAATAAAGATGAGCCTTGTGTGTATAGGAAGGTGAGTGTGAGCGCCATCACCTTTATGGTGTTATATGTAGATGACATCCTTGTCATTGGGAATGATGTTGGAATGTTGTTCACTGTTAAGGCTTGGCTATCTAAGAACTTCTCCATGAAGGACTTAGGGGAAGCATCATGTATTTTGGGGATTCGGATCTATAGAGATAGATCTAAGAGGATGCTTGACTTGTCCCAGTCCACATACATAAACACCATTGTCAAAAGGTTTGGCATGGAAAATCCCAAGAGAGGTCTCATACCAATGAGACATGGAATAACGCTTTCTAGGAGCATATCCCCAAAGACTCCAAAAGAAAGGGCACACATGGATAGAATACCCTATGCTTCTACGATAGGATCTATCATGTATGCTATACTATGTGCTAGACCTGATATAGCACATGCTCTAAGTGTTACGAGTAGGTATCAAGCAGATCCAGGTTTGGAACACTGGAAAGTAGTAAAGTACATCCTTAAGTACTTGAGAAGGACTAAGGATCTTTTACTGGTGTATAGAGGAGACAACCTCAAGGTTGTTGGCTATACGGACTCAAGCTTCCAGTCTGATGTAGATGATAGCAAGTCTAACTCAAGGTATGTGTTTGTTGGATCAAGCCCCAACTATTGCACCAAATGCTCGAGCTGATAGTAAAGGCAAACTGTATTTCCTTTATGGAAACACAGAACCTCACGCCAACGTTGTGGTCGGCCTGAGGGGCTTCACACAGGGCGATTAGTCCCTGCGGCAGGCTGGGCTGTCAAGCACCGATGCCACTACACACACTCAATTCCAGGCCAGCATGTAGTAACAATGAATCCCTAAGGGAGTTGATGGCCCTCATAATCCAACAAACTCCCCCCCAGCAACACCCATGGGATTCGAACCCCAACCTCGCTCTGATACCACTTGTTGGACTAAGCCCCAACCATTGCACCAAATGCTTGAGATGATAGTGAAGGCCGACCGTATTTCCTTTACAGTAACGCAAAACCCCACGTCAATGTTGTGTTTGATCTAAGGGGCTTCGCACAGGGCGTTAGTCCCAGCGGCGAGCTGGGCTGTCAAGCACTGATACCACTACACACACCCAACCTCGAGCCAACATGTAGTAATAACGAATCCCTAAGAAAGTTGCTGGACCCCATGATCCAACAGTGTTCACCCTGAATATAGCAGCAGTAAGCTGGAAGAGTTCCAATTAAGATACTATTGCTGACTCCACCACTGAGGTCGAGTACATTGTTGTGGCTGAAGTAGCAAAGGAAGTAGTATGGATGAAGAAGTTCATCGCAGACTTAGAAGTTATGCCTAGAGGTGAGGCGCCAATTCCACTATTCTGTGACAACAACGGGAGATCGCACAAGGGAATGAACCTAGGTCTCATCAGAGGTCTAAGCACATTCTGAGGATGTTCCACTTTATCAGAGAGATCGTGGCCTGTGGTGATGTAGCAGTAGAAAGAGTTCCATCTGAAGATAACATTGTATATCCACTGACAAAGTTGTTAACTCAAGTTATATTTGAGCGACATTGAGATCTAATGGGGATCAGACATGTGGGTGATTGACTTTAGATCAAGTGGGAGATTGTTAGTTATGAGTGCCCTGCAAGTCAATCACATGTGTATGTAATGGCACTTGTATGTTGTACAGTCTCTTTTGTTCAATATAATCATGGCATTTTGTCATTGTATATTAAAATGCATGGTGATGCTTATACTGTGATATCCATGGATCAATACAACAAGAAGTTGGATCATGATGAGATCATAATAATGAGACCAATTCTCGTCATGCGTTAATCCTAAATATTCCTGGTCATAGGTTACTTGACAAGGACATCAAAATAACTGGATAGATTGGTGTACTATATACCCATCCATATGATGGAGGCATCTGGTCTCATAGCTACTTGTGTGGGGACACTAGAGAGATAATACCGGTGCTCATTGGAGAATGTGTTCTCTAAATGATCCGCTTGCAAAATGTTGAATGGTTGATGATACCTAATCGTTAGTCAACAATTCCGTGGTCTCAGTTATGTAATTGGTCCTTAGACTTGAGACACCAAAGATGTCTTACTTGAGTGCTCCATTCTTTGATGCTGAGCTTATAGGTTCGAAGCTTTTGGGTCTAGTATAGTTGATTTTTCGGGGATAGCAGTTGACCCTACGAAGATAATTTTGTGGCAACAAAGGATCATCCGCTCTTGGTATCTTGAGAGGAATATCATGTGTGTTCTTACTAGGGTCAATTAGATTGAGAGAGAAGGAGTTCTCCGAGAAAATCTAATAAGAGTAAGACTTGGATGGATTTCGTATAGGCCTGACGAGACCATGCCTAATACACAGAATATGGGATATTAGTCAGATGAGGGAGTATAGATACATGATAATTGGGGCAGAAAGATCCAATAGATTAGATCCCCTGGCACCGTCTAGGGGTTGTGGCGTAGTAGCTTGGTACGTCCACAATTGATGAGTCCGATGAGTCATTACAGAGGTAACCACTCACTCGAATTGGAAGGAGTTCCGACACATTGGAAGTAGTTCTGATGGGTTCTGACTCATAGCCAGTCCGGTATTGGGTCTAGAGGGTCACACACAAAAGATGGAATAATGCAATGAATAGAGGATCGGATAAGGGTTATCCAATTGGCCACGCACAGCCTGGACGACAATCAGGCAGATGTGGGAGTCTGTGATCCTAACGATAATAACTTTTGTAGTTAGGGTCATTCAGACTATAATCTGAGTTGTAGTCAGGATGGTTGATCTTGATGACAATCACTTTTGTAGTCAGGGTCATTCAGACTACAGTTTGAGTTGTAGTCAAGATGGCTATTCTTGGTGATAATTACTTATGCCGCCAGGATATTCTGACCACAAAAGTTGTTGTAGTCAAGATAGCTAATCCTGGAGACATAGTTTTTTTTTGTCAGAGAGTCTGACGACATAGATGTTGTCGTCTATGGAAGTTTGACTTTTGCATCATGGTTCCATACCAAGCATGGCTTCATGACTTGCAAGCCATGTACAGTTGCCTTCTTTACCCTCTATAAGAGGGTGTGAGAGCTCAGCTACTGAGCTCTCTCCCACCAAACCCTCTTCCTCTCCTCTTTTCACTCTCTTCCCTTGCTCTCTTCCAAAGTGAGAAGAGAAGTGAGGGGTTCAAGAGGGGCCGACCCATTTTGCCCTTGCTGCTGTTGCTGGCATACTACAGCTGCTACTACGGTTTGTTCATCGCTGCTGCTGGGAGTTACACGGTAGAGAGAGAAGCCTTCACCGACGACCTCCATCGTGTGGACATTACTAGAGAGGATTTTGTGCGAGCTTCTTCGATTGGTGGGCTGGGTTCTGCTCTTCAGGGGTTATACGAGCACTGTAATTGTGACGGACCGGGGTACTTATGCCCAATAAGGCTCCATATCCAGATCCAAACCATTTCATGCTCATAACAATTGAATTTAAACTGCAATTAAATATAAACACCTTAATCAAACATAACCTCGGAAGGTAAGAAGAAACAACAGGACTAGTTTCGCATCGCTAGTCCATACAACAACTGAAACGCCTAAGCCTTAAGCCTCACAGGCAAACCGTAATAACAACTGGTCACCTACGCTTTAAGCCACACAGGCAAGTCACTGCCTAGGCTGCAAGCATCCCAGGTGAACCTCAACCTCGTGGGTAATAGGACAGCCAACCAAGTGCTAGTCCACTAAACCCCAAACCACGATTTATCAGAAGCTACATACACAAGGTGACATGATCGGCTACAGCGGGCCAATCCATCACATACTAAAATCATAATCGAAAGCTTACCTAAAGAAAGGTAAAACACAACAAGTGGAAGGTCCCATCATACGACCTCCACGGAGCACGACTCCACTAAACCACAGTACGCCTAGGCCATAGGCCTCATCGGAAAATTACCCACAAAGGGTAACAGGATTGGCAACCACAAGCCAATCCACCTCACAGAAAACCATAAACGGAGACTTACTTAAAAATAGATAAAATACAACAGGTGGCAGGTCAAACCACAAGACCTCCACAACACACAAGTACCCGAAAAGGTTGGTACATAATGTACCACCACAAAACTGTAAAGTAACCCACGAAGGGTATAGGTATCTACTACCTCAAGGTACCACAACACAAACATCCTTACGAAGGGTACAAGTAGGTGATAAACACCACACAGAACCCCAACTTTACTGTGCCTTCACTTAGGCACAACATTATAGGTGAAACCTCAACCGGCAAGTCACACGAACCACAACCAGAGCCGGCAAGCACGAGTCGAAAAGAACGACGCCACCACACGGGAACGGACTACTGGCTGATCAGGCCAGTATCCAACCCGGACAACAGAACACAAGAACAACCTCTCAGTCTCGCAGTCACGGACGAAAGGTCCAACTGCCGCTCCATGAGAACAAATCAAACAACTGTGGAGACCAACCAACACCACACCTGCAGACACACAGCTGCAGGTCCATGCCTGTTACCTCTAGGGTCTCTGGCCGGAGCACCCTAAAGTGAGGTACTGGAAAACAGGACTAGCTGGGGACAAGTGTCGACTACTGGTGTCCAAACCCCCAACTACGAGCGCGCTACAAGCGACTGCACACCCACAAACACAAGCCACTGCCCTACTGTCGTCTTTCCCTCAGCCGGACGTACAACTCAAACACAGGAGTGAGGGTGTCCAGGAAGACGACACAGACCTCGACGGTACACACAGTACCGGGACAAATCCCGAGCACAAGAAACACACGTGCCTGGCTCACAAAGAACCTGGGGTACCCAACTAGAGAGGCATTCCGAAATAGGCGCCGGACCACCAAACTCGGCTAGCTCAAACCACGGTATATACACAAACACTTTCTATTACCAATCACGGTACACATGTTAGGAATAGCTTGTCCCAGTCACCTTGTGACTTACAAGCTAACCTACATAATCACACACATAAACCATATTAATAATAACACCACGGTCTATCTTTGGTCACAAGGTGACCTCCATTGCCACGTTAAACTCATTACTCGGTAACCACTTAATAATCACACTTGAACTTCATTAATTAACTATCTAAATCAATCTATAATCATATACTAAAAAGCTAGGGCTAGGTTCACGCAGGAACCTCACTGCCCAACCACTACGACATCCAGTGCATGTGCCATGCACACACACACACACGCGTAACACCACCACAATGGAGTATGCGCCATGCACATCCTTGAACCACGATAGCACCACAAGCACACATACCCACACACACACCGATTATGTAAACCACCCATTAACCATGTGGGCAACCTGCACACAGAGCTTTACGGAGGTCAATGCACCTCTTATCAAACCATACACATTAAACATCGATAACCGGATATCCAAATTGCCAAAAGCATACAAAATAATATCCTCGGCTGCGATCGCGACAAAGGCCAAGACCGCCTTCTGATCGCGACGCCACGACATGGCGCGACAGAAAACCACAACTCGATGGGCAAGGCTGTCGCAACCTTGTCGCGACAGAACCCTTGGTCGCCATCCGATCGCGACCCTTTAATGTGTCGCCTTCCAAACTGGAACGCGACGCATCGGGCTGTCGTGTTAAGAACGCGACGCCCAGGGCAGTCGCCTTAGCAGGTGCGAACCCTAATCCGGGAGGAACTCCACAGATTACCATTCCAAACCATTCAAACCACGTTTAATTCACGTTTTTCATGCTTTAATGGATGCCCTAGCATGGTATCTATTGTTCTTTAAGCTATAAACGAATCAACTCCACACCATGAGCGATCCACACAATCGAACGAGGTAGAAACACCCTACCTTCACGAAGAACACGAAAACTGGAGGTCCCTCGGCGTTTCCCTCGCTCCACGCGACGTCCTCGCGATGAGAGCACGCCCCACGCACCTCCAGAACCTCGAGCCGCCCGAAAAAACCCCGCAGCAGCTCCCCATGGCCGAGCAGAGCTTCCCCTGCTCTGTTCGGCGAAAACCCCTTTTAAAAACACACAGCGGTTGGGATCGCGACGTGCACCCCCATCGCGACCTGATCGCGACTTAGGTGACCGTCGCCTTCCCAAGGCCGACGTCAGCTGACTGCCCAGCGAGCGACATGCGGCAGCCATGCAGACGACGTCCGCCAAATAGCGGTAACAGGAACGCGACCCCAAGGGCCGTCGCGTTCAGATCGCGACGCAAGCCTCCGTCGCGTTCACAGCCACAAGACCTGTGAGCACTTTGGGCCCAACGGCCAGCCCACCAAGCCTCACAACTCGCGCGAACGCCTGAGACACAAGCTAATGGGCCACACATTGGCCACCAAACCCACTAAACCTGGATCCACGGGGATCCGAAAAACGCGCGACGTTACAGTAATGGCCCACTTCCACCCGGTACGGTTATACCAACCCACGTCGGATGAGAGCAATTCGCTACAGGGGAGAAAACCCCAACGATAGTCACATGGCCTGAGATATACACAATAGAAAGGAATATTGCAGTGGAAATTAAATAACTCTTATTCCATCAACTTTATAATCCACATACCACTATCTATCTAGTCCAAGAAAAC
Organism: Colocasia esculenta; assembly: GCA_014218235.1. Taxonomy (NCBI): domain Eukaryota; kingdom Viridiplantae; phylum Streptophyta; class Magnoliopsida; order Alismatales; family Araceae; genus Colocasia; species Colocasia esculenta. Next base: position 58,375,651 of record CM024754.1, read on the forward strand.
AAATAACATAATATAACATCCACTAAACATAGTCAGTTTCCAAGTACAAATACCAAAGTCCAAATTACTAATACATCACATACTAGGAAAATAAATTTAATCTTCAAGCTACTCTTCACGCTCCACGTCGGATCTTGCTAACTCCTCGGCTTCTAATCTCCTGAAATGTTTAGCAAGGGTGAGTCTACACAATAGACTCAGAAAGCAACTTAAAATTTCAAACCACGCACTTATCATACATCCTTTCTAACAATTTAACACTTTACTAGCTACCACATTATCATTAACTACTTGCAATTTAACAATTAAATTAACACATGCTCATACTATAACATGGAAAATAAAACATGGAATCTATTACACAATACTATACTAACTCATGTATAACAAGAATTCTAAACATGGTCACTTACATTATGGTATTACTAACATGAGAGTATTCATATAATCACATGCTTGCAATTCTTACTTTCACACAACACTAACACATGGCTTATATTAAAATGTACAACATGATACTACTAAGATGCACATCAAGTAATTTCTATTTCATAAACACAATTTACATACTTCTACATACGATACTAACATGATATCACAATTAACATAAATCATATTAACACATGCATTATTTCTCATGACATCAACATATGCACTTTTACCTTGGCTTTCACATGCATTTACTCTCACATTATCATTCACTTTCACTTATGTTGGGTTGAATGTATATTCATATCATTTCCCTCCTATTTTGATGATGACAAGAGGTAATTTTAAAAGCAATTTAAATGAAACATGTCAAAATCATTTCACCTGAAACTTATATTCAAAAAACATGTTTCAAAGCACACCTATCATTTGCACTAATAATAAAATATTTTACTAATGATATATGTGTTTAAATTTCAGGTACAAACCTTTTTGCAAAAGATGTGTCGACACACCCCTCCATGGTGTCGACACAACAACACAGATTCAAAGGCAAAAGGTGAAGAATTATCGAGACTGTGTCGACACAAGTCAAGAGTGTGTCGACACGAGCTGCAGTTTCTCAGGAATCAGTCTACCCAGGTCGACACACTCTCAGAGCAGGTCGACACTGGATCCAGTTCCCAGAACAGCCAGTTTTACAGATTTGGGACAGCAGGTCGACACACTCTCAGAGCAGGTCGACACAGGACCCTCTTCCCAGAACAACTTTTCTCAGATATGGGATAGTGTGTCGACACCACCACCAGGGCAGGTCGACACACTACGGAAAGATTCCATCTTAAAGTGGATGGGTGCCACGTGTCTGCCTAGGGCGATGGGGAATCAACCTAGGATCGTGTGCCCTTATACCTAAAGGGTATCTTTGGATTCTTTTGGGTATAAAAGGCCCTCTATTGGCCTTCCATCAGTAAGAGCCGACCCAACAAACTCTTGTGCCTCCTGAAAAGTTCTTGGCGGCCACAAGAGCTCGTGTCTCCCTCCTCTGTCTTCCTGGAGCTTCCAGAAGACCAATTCTCACCAATCCAAGTGTGAGAATTGGGGTTTGATCTTTGAAGAAGCCTCTGAAGCATCCCAAGGAAGCAGATCTTGTAGAAGCCATCGTTGGAGAAGAATTCAAGGAAGATCCAAACTCCCAGATTACAGAGCATCGCCTTGGACTTCAAGTTTGCAAGCTTCTTCCCAATCCAAGCTTCTACAAGGGAGTACACTTGAAGAACGAAGTCATTCAATACATTTTACTGTACTTCTGTTCTTCTGAGATATCTCTTGAGATTATGCAAGTGCTTCTGCATAATTCTCATTAGTGTTCTCAAATTTCGACTAGATCTGTTGCTAGAAGATCTATGTCTTGAGTTGGTGTCTAGCAAGTAATTGTGTGAGCCTTGTGCTCAGGTTGTTGTGAGCCGTTGTGCTCAGTCTTGAGTTGTCGAACTCAAGTGTGGGTTGAGCAGTCTTGCTCAGTTGTTCTAGAGTAGTCTTGCTCTAGAAGTGGTGTGAGTTGTAAGCTCTCCAGTGTTGGAGTTGTCAGGCTCCAGTGGGTGTGTTACCCAGTTGTGTTTAGTGAATCCTCACGGGTTGTGAGGGGTGGATGTAGGAATCACTTGGGTGATTTCCGAACCACCTAAAAATCCTTGTGCATTTGTCTATCTGTGGTTTGATCATTTCATCGTTAGATGCTTGCATAGGATCATTTAATATTCACTTAATCAACTTGTTTCACATCTATTTTTACCAACTCACTCAAATCTCATCAGATCTGTGTTTTTCACTGATTAAAATAGCCTCTGATTTAAAAGTTTTTTAAATTGCTTAAGCTTCCGCAGAAAGTGGCATAGATCTATTCATCCCCCCCTTCTAGATCTTTTCCACACCTTCACTTCGATCCTTCAATTGGTATCAGAGAGGGTTACTTTGATCTGATTTGATCCGAGCAGTTTTTGTTTCTGAGTATTGTGTATTTGAGTGTTTGCCTGTTTGTTTGCTAAGCATTTTCTTTCTGCTTTAGAGTCATGGATTCCAAAGGTTTCATAGCTGAAGGGCATTCCATAAATAGGCCACCATTCTTTAATGGAACGGACTATTCTTACTGGAAAAACAGAATGCAAGTATTCTTAAGGGCCCAGAACTATGAGATCTGGAAAGTAGTTGAGGCTGGTCCCTATGAAAACCAGGGTGAGGAAGAAACCTGGACGAGGGAACAAATAAGGAGAGCTACATTGAATTACAGTGCCATGAACATGATTCAATGTGCTGTTCATCCCAAGGAGTATTCGAGAATCTCTATGTGCAAATCTGCCAAAGAGATGTGGGATAAACTCGAATTACTCTATGAGGGAACATCTCAGGTCAAGGAGACCAAGGCAAATATTTTAGTTTCAGAATATGAACTTTTTATGATGAAGTCTAACGAAAATATTTCTGAAATGTTTGCCAGGTTCATGGTGATTGTGAATGGATTAAAGGCCTTGGGTAAGGAATATACAGATGCAGACTTGGTAAGAAAAATTTTACGTTCACTTTCTTCAATCTGGCATACAAAGGCCACTGTCGTTGAAGATTCAAAAGATCTGTCCAAAATCTCTTTGGATGAATTGATTGGATCCTTAATGACATATGAAATCAACTTAAAAAGAAATGAAGAACACATAATTAAGACCAAGCCTATGGCACTTAAGGCCTCTTCAAGCAATAAAGATAAAAGTCAGGAGAAAACAAGTTCTGAGGAGTCTGAGTCAAATGAGGATGAAATTGCCCTCATGACTAGGCAATTCAGAAAATTCTTGAAATACAGAAAAGGAAAAATGTCTGGGAAAAAGAAATTTTTCTCAGGTAAGAAAAACTTTTCCTCTTCTAATTTCAACAAGAATCACAAATCTGACGAAAATATTGTCTGTTACAGGTGCAACAAACCAGGACACATGAAGGGAGAGTGTCCTGAGAACAAGAAGAAAAGCACAACAAGTTCCAGAAATTTAAGAAGCCAAAGGCCATGGTAGCCACTTGGTCTGATGAAGACTCAAGTGAGGAAGAAGAAGAGAAGAAATCCTCAAGCTCTGAAAGTGAGGAGGTTTGCTTCATGGCCAACACACAGATGAAAAGGTAAATACTTCCTTTGAAGACTATACTGTTGAAGATTGGCAGGATGTGTATGCAGAACTAGTTGAAAGATATTCTGAAATGAGAAAAGAAAACAAACACATCAAAAAGAAAATTGAAAATCTTTACCATAACCAATCTTCAAACAATAGATCTTGTGAACTGGAAACTGAAGTAACAGAATTGCTTGAAGAAAAAGAAAATCTCCTGAACCTAATTGATGATCTAAAGCTTGCCTCTCAAAAGGCCTCCCAAGAATTCAAAAACTTAACAGAAAAGCTGGAAATTGAAAAACAAGAAAAACAACAGAAAATTGAAGAAATTATAACTCTTAAAAACCAGCTAAAGGAAAGGGAGGAGGTTATCCAAACCTTCACAAAAGGCCAAGATAATCTAGAGGCATTGCTAGGATCCAACATGACAACCACATCTCATGGATTAGGATTCAACAAAAAGAAACCAACAAAAGATAAATCTGGTGAGAAAAAGGAAAAACACCATTGATTAAATTTGTCAAGGGTCCTAATCTGGAAAACACAGAAATTCAACAAACAGCAAACAAAACCTTAAACAAAACACCAAACAAAGCAAAAACTCAAAAACAAAAGAAGACTATCAGGTCGACACAGTCCCCTGACAGGTCGACACCAGTCCACAAGAAGAAGACTTCTGTGGCTGTTGTGTCGACACCAGTTCAGGAGAGGTCGACCTGCTCAACACCAAAAATCACAAACAACTCAACCAAAAATTCAAATAAAAATCTGAAAAATAAGAAAAAGGTAAAAGAAATGATTCATAAAAAACCTTGGACCTCCAAGACAACAGTTCAAGATAATTGGACCAATCCTTGGAGCCAATGGTATGAAAATCCATGTTGGTATCATCCTCAATTCTATTATCCAAATTTCTTGATGTACCAACAAAACCCATGGATTCCACCTCCTAATCTCAACTCCAATTTTCAAATGAAAAACTCCCCTCCTCCCAAAAACAAAGATCTTGGTGCTTTCATTCCTAAAAGAAAGAACAAACAGAAAAAGGCTGAAAACACCAAAGTAACAAAACAAAAGTCAAAAACAAATCAAATTTGGGTGAGAAAGGATTTGATATCTATGCTCAATCATACTGATGGTCCCAACTCTGTTTGGGTACCAAAATCTTCTCTCCATTGATCTTTTTGCAGGAAAGTCGTGCACCCAAATCCAATGTATGGTTCCTTGACAGTGGGTGTTCACGACATATGACTGGAGATAGAGCAAAATTTTCCTGTCTGATTGAAAAGGAGGGAGGGTCAGTTACTTTTGGAGGTAAAAATAAAGGAAAGATCTTAGGATCTGGAAAGGTTGGTCAAACTTCTTCAAACTCAGTAGATAATGTTTTATTAGTTGATGGTCTTGATTATAATTTGCTCAGTATCAGCCAACTATGTGACAAAGGTCACAAAGTTGTGTTTAAATCTGATTTTTGTAAGATAATAGATTCATCAACTGATAAAATCAAATTTTTTGGAAAAAGAGAAAACAATGTCTACATGATCAATCTTAATAAAAACTTTTCTGAAAATCTTTGTTTTGTTGCAAATAAAGATGAAATTGCATGGACTTGGCACAAAAGACTTGGCCATGCAAGTTTCAGAACATTGAATAAGTTGTTAAGACTGAACTTGGTTAAGGGTCTTCCTGAATCTTTTTCTAATGTGAAGGTCAAGTTTGTGGGATCTGTGCTAAAGGAAAACAAACTAGGAAATCTTTTAAAACCTTCAATGAGGTACTCACATCTAGGCCACTAGAACTTCTTCACATGGACCTTTTTGGACCAACAAGAGTTCTAAGCTTAAGTGGCAAGAGATATGGGTTTGTAATCATTGATGACTTTACTAGATTTACCTGGGTTATTTTTCTATCCCACAAAAGTGATACATGCCTTGAATTCAGGAATTTCTGTACCACTATCTTAACAACTTATCCATATAAAATCAAAAACATTTTAACTGATCATGGGGGTGAATTTGATAACACATCCTTTTCTGATCTATGTGCTGAATTTCAAATATTTCACAAGTTTTCTTCACCTAGAACTCCAGAACAAAATGAGTTGTGGAAAGAAAGAATAGAACTCTTGTGGAAATGGCTAGATCCATGCTATTAGGAAGTAATCTGCCCAAATCCTTCTGGGCTGAAGCTGTTAACACAGCCAATCATATCCTAAATAGAGTTTGATCAGACCAAAGATCAGAAAAACCCCCTATGAATTGTTGAAAAACAAAAAGCCAACTGTTTCTTATTTCAAAACTTTTGGGTGCAAATGCTTTGTACACAATAATAAAAGAAAACCTTGACAAGTTTGATGCTAAGAGTCAGGAAGCTATCTTCCTTGGCTATTCTGAAGTGTCAAGGGCTTTCAAAGTGTACATTCTAAAAACCAAAACTGTTGAAGAATCTCCACATGTTATTTTTGATGAAAATTCCTTTTCCACTAATGATTCTAAATCTTGCAGGGAAAGACAAGACAATGAAGAGGATGACCTCATTGTGGATTCTTCACCAACTGTTGAGGAGCTTGACAATAATGAAGAGAACCTGAACAACTCACCATCTTCAAATGGTCAGGTAACATTGCTCCAGAAGTGGGTACTTCTCAACAGGTAATTTCTGAACCTCGATATCTGAGAGATCACCCATTAGACAGTGTAGTTGGCAATTTGAATGATAGAGTAAGGACCAGATCATCCTTCTTGCAAAATATTGAAGAAGACCCACTAGCTCTAATTTCCCAAATTGAACCCAAGTCAATTGATGAAGCCTTATCCAGTTCTGATTGGATTAATGCCATGCATGATGAGCTTCATCAATTCGAAAGAAATCAAGTATGGGAATTAGTACCTAGACCTAGTGACCAAGCAGTGATTGGTACTAGATGGGTTTTCAGAAATAAGTTAAATGAAACTGGTCAAGTAATAAGAAACAAAGCTAGGCTAGTTGCAAAGGGGTACAATCAAGAGTTTGGAATTGATTTTGAAGAGTCATATGCCCCTGTAGCTAGACTAGAAGCTGTCAGAATTTTCCTTGCTTTTGCATCCTCCATGAATTTCAAAGTTTATCAAATGGATGTCAAAAGTGCCTTTTTGAATGGCTATATAAAGGAAAATGTTTTTGTTGAACAACCTCCTGGATATGAAAATGAAAAATATCCTAACCATGTTTTCAAGCTTAATAAGGCTCTCTATGGTCTTAAGCAAGCTCCAAGAGCTTGGTATGACCGTTTGAGTACCTTTTTACTTGAAAAAGGATATTCTAGAGGTAATGTTGATCAAACATTGTTCACAAAAACAATTAATAAAGAAATAATTGTGGTCCAAATTTATGTTGATGACATAATTTTTGGCTCCACCAATAAAGGCCTTTGCACTGAATTTTCAAATCAAATGAAGAATGAATTTGAAATGAGCTTAATGGGAGATTTAACATTCTTTTTGGGATTGCAGGTTAACCAAACACATGAAGGAATCTTCATCAGTCAAACCAAATATGTCAAGGAGCTATTAAAGAGGTTTGACTTTCAGAATCTTAAGCACTCAAGCACACCAATTGCAATTAATGCTAAACTAGAAGAAGATCCATCTGGTAAGTCAGTAGATCCAAAGACCTACAGAGGTATGATTGGCTCTCTGCTCTATCTTACAACTTCTAGGCCTGATATTCAGTTTTGTGTGTGTTTATGTGCTAGATTCCAATCTAATCCTAAAGAAAGTCACATGCTTGCTGTTAAACGAATTTTCAAATATCTTGTTGGAACATGTGACTTAGGTATTTGGTATCCTGCTGGTTGCAAGTTAGATCTGTTTGCCTATTGTGATGCTGATTATGCTGGGTGCAAATTAGATAGAAAAAGCACAAGTGGCTGTGTCTATTTCTAGGTGGGTGCCTTATCTCTTGGGCTTCTAAGAAGCAACATTCAGTTGCTCTGTCAACTGCAGAAGCTGAATATGTTGCAGCAGGTAGATGTGGAACTCAGATTCTCTGGGTGAAACATCAACTTCTTGATTACAACCAAGATTTAGGGTGTGTACCCATCCTATGTGATAACACTAGTGCCATAAATTTATCTAAAAACCCCATTCAGCACTCCAGAACAAAACACATTGAAATTAGGCATCATTTCTTGAGAGATGAGGTTGCAAAGAAATCATTTGAACTCCACTTCATTGAAACTGAAAAACAAATTGCAGACATATTCACTAAACCCCTTCCTGAAAACAGATTTTCATCTTTAAGGAGAGAACTTGGTCTTTGTAAATGTCCACCTTCTTGATCTCTCTAAGGTTTGGGTTGAGTGTATGCATTGTCTAAGGGGGAGTTCTTTGCATTTCATAATTCTTTGCTTCCTTGAAGTTACATTGTTCATATCTCTCTCACTTTCAATTCTATTCCCTTTTTACAATAAATTCTCCAACTCTTATTGTGTTGAAATTTCTTGGTATATCAAATGGTGATTTGGAGAAGGACAAGTTATGCCTGTCTGGACACTTTCACTATGCGAGAGTATATGTCTCCGCCAAGTACTAAGAAATTGATATGCAATTGTTGAGGGGGAGCTTCTATTGTTCAAAGAGGATACTTTTTCTGATTTCAAAATCTTGCTTATTTTCACTTCCATTTCTTTGTGATAATGAATTCTTCAACTCTTATTGTATTGAAATTTCCTGGTATATCAAATACTGCTTGGAGAAGGACAAGTCAAGCTTGTCTGGAAACCTTTCATTATGCGTGAGTATATGACTCCGCCAAGTACCAAGAAATGAATATGCAATTGTTGAGGGGGAGTCCTTGTTGTCCAAGAAGAAAACTTTTCTGATTTCCAAAATTTACATATCTTTATTTTGATGAAAAGTGATTGAAATCATCATCTCAGGGGGAGCTAGAAAATTCACAAGTCATGACTTTGCAAAATTCAAAATTTTTCTTGAATCTCATCAATTTCTTGCATGATGTCATCATTTCGAAGTCTAGAGTCTCAAAATGAACCCTTGAGTGATCTACTATATTTTTTTAATCAACTCTCAACTATATATCTCTACCTACAGAAATTCAGATCTCTTCCTAGACTAAACATCAACTTGTGTCTTGAATTTAAAACATTTCCTTGTTTGCAACTGATGACTGGATGTATTTGATTTCTATCTCACAAACTCTCCAAAAATTTTTTTACAAATCCAACAGAGCAATGGCACTTGTGCTGAGAAACTGCACACCTTCACAATGAATGAAGTGCCATGTATGTCATGAGGCACTATTGCTAACTCTGTTCAAAGGGGAATCAAAATAAAAATAAATTCAAAACAAAAGCAAAATGTGCTATGTTTTTTTTATGATGACTGAGTAACTGGAAATATTGGCGTCTACAAAACGTATATTTTCATGTCAAAAGGCCATCATTTACCCCTTTGAGACTTGACAATGACTAAATCTTAAGTATCCAGGGACTGTGGTGTGTAAAAAGCACTAGTACTTGAGTGAAAGAGATTTATATCATTTGATAGTTTGCTAAAAGAACAAAATGTAAGCATTATTGGAGATATGTCTAGAAAGAATCATCTTCATTCCTCATCAAGTTGTTCTTTGAGATTGTGTTTTATTTTCAACACAACTGTATTTAGTCTAGATGACATCTTTCATTCTTTAAAGTTGAGAAATATGGTAGTTTATAGTTGATTGTTAGATATATTATATCCCTCAATTTCTCATTTTGTTGATTCAAGTCTTGGAATGCTAATATCCTGTTGGAAATTGTTTGAAAACCTGAATTGTGATGAATTTTTGCAAAATATAACAAATGAATTTTTAAGCCTCTTAAAAATCCTTGAAATGATCATTCCCCTCATTGCTTATCATTCTAAAGATGTCCTAAAATTTCTCAAAAATTTCCTCTCAAAAATTCAAAGTTTCTTCAAAGGTCAGGTCGACACAGTTCTCTCTCGTGTCGACACACTTCCCAGGTCAGGTCGACACAACCTTCATCCTGTGTCGACACTAACCCCTTGCCTAATTATTTTTTTTCAAACCGTTTGGTACATGATAAGCCATCTTTGTTCCTGCGGGGCAGTGTACCACTGCACCTCTTTTTGGGCGTCAGGTCGACCCGACGGCCTCATTTCCATTGTTTTCCGGCAAGAAATCCTCCCAAATTCTCTCTCAATCGCATCAATCCTTCATCATCTCTCCACTCTTCCATCTCCTCTCCGAATTCCACTCCTCTTGCACCATGGTCAGGAAGTTGGGTCCCCGCCGTGGCGCAAGGTCAAGGGCCTCTTCAAGGCCAATTCCGGCAGAGGTTGCCGTTGAACAGTTGGAAAGAAGAACCAAGAGAAGAAACGACCCTGCCGAGCAACCAGGATCTTCTTCTGCACCTCAAAGAGCAGCAAAGAGAGGTAGAGCCTCATCTTCAGGCAGAGGTAGTAGTCCTCCAAACCCTAGAACAGACATTCCGGGCGATTCTTCTGAGAACCCTGAGGAATCCTCTTCTGAGTCTCAAGAGGATATTCCCTCAGAGTCAGTCAGTGCAGCAAAATTAATTTTGAAGCCCAGAATTCTAGACCTATCAGACATTCAACTAGCAGATTCTTTTCCAGAAATACAGACCTATTTTTCCTTTCAGTCTTGGTTGCCTTTCATTTCTGAGTTTCAAGTCTGTTATCCAAGACTAGTTAGGGAATTTTACAAGAACCTCACCTGCACAGATGAAGGGTATGAATCCAAGGTCAAGGGAATAGCCATAGATATGCCAACTGATAAGGCTGCCTCCATCTTCAAAGTGCCAGATGAGGGGGCAGATTATCATGACTTTGAATTTAATCTTCATGAAGCCTATTCCATCTTGACAGGCCTTCCTGCAGATGAATCAGATCCCAAACAGACCTATGTAACCAGGTTCAATGCCAATTCATTTCCTCCTGTGTTAAGGGTCATCCACCACATTTTGACCACCATAATTACCCTCAAGGTGGTGGAAGGGATAGGTTGACAGACATCCAGAGGTTCATCCTTTACTGCATGGTGAAAGACATAAAAATCAACCTCCATGTGATTCTCTATCAAATCATTTCTGAAACAACAAGGAAAGACCTAAAGAGATCACTTCCTTATGGAGCACATCTGACCTCAGTGTTAAGCACTTTGGTGTGCCCTTGGAGAATGAGAAGTCCCAGTCTATTCCCAAGTCAAATATCTACACCTTTAAGAATATCCAGAAGTTTATGGGATTTAGATTGGAGGGCAATCAAATTAGAAGAGGGCCAGCTGTGGTTGAGGCTCCTCAAGCTCAAGAGGAACAGCCTCAGGTTCAAGGGGAACAGCCCCAACCTCAGGAGGACCAGCCTCAGGTTCAAGGGGATCAGCCCCAAGCACAAGAGCAACAGCCTCCAGCTGAAGGGGACCAGCCCCTAGGTCAAGAGGATCAGTCTCCTGTGCATGAGGATCAGCCTCAAGTTCCTACTGAAGGTGACATTCCTTTTCATGCCCCTCTCTCACCTCAGCTTCCTCATTTCTCTACACAACCCTCATTCCAACCATCCACATCTTCTGGTGGGCCTCCTGTTCCACCAGAATTGATCTCCTTCCTCAATGATAAATTTGAATTCTTGAACTCCTCCATTCAAACCATGTCCTACATCCTTTGAGTTGAGGATTCAAAGACTGGAGAACTCAGTATCTGCCAAGTTCATAGAACAGAAAGCTGCTTCAGACTATGCAGCTCAAAGGTTCAATAGACTGATTGGCACAATGGCAGATGCCTCACTACAACTGAAGGAGCACCAGCAAAAGCTAGAGACAGTACTTCAGGGAATTTTGGCAAATTCCCAAGCAGATGTCTTCAACACTAATCAGACATTGCATGAGATTTCCAGCACAAGACTGTCATTTGCTCATTTTGTGGATGATTTGGAAAGTATGAGGAACTTCAATGAGCACATTGACAAGCAAATATCAGATTTGACCAAGGAATTCAAGATAATGCAAAGACCTGGTTGGTCAGCTGGTTCATCATCATCCTCACAACCAATTGCAGTTGATCTAGCCAGAATTCAAGCCACCTTGATGGAGAATTCAGATAGAATAGAACACTTTTTGGTCACAAAAATGACATCCATTCAAGATCAAATCAAGACTACCTCGAATTTCATGGAGAAAAGACTATCTGACATAGAAACCATTCTTCTTCCCATTCCTCCTCCTCCTCCATCTTCTACTTAATGTAATTTCTCTTTTGATGATGTCAAAGGGGGAGAAGAAAGATAGAACAAATGTTTGTAATCTTTTGGAATGATTGTAATGGTTCTCTTGTTGAATGAAATGAAATGTTTTGCTTGGCTTGAATGATTTTCTCAATTGTGTATTTAATGTGATTGAAAATCTTTTTGTGAATGTGATTGAATGATTACTTGTCAAGTTGCTTGACTTCTGTGTACAAAAATTCTCATTTCAAGTAACATTGTGTTCCACAAGTACATCATCATCTGTTACTAAAACATATCAAAGGTCTTTGACAAGTTTAAACAAAAAGAAAATAAAAATGTGAATAACAAAAAATTGCTTAAAATCTTATTTCATCAAAACCACATTGTAATATGGATTTATTGTTGCCATCATCAAAAAGGGGGAGATTGTTGGGTTGAATGTATATTCATATCATTTCCCTCCTATTTTGATGATGACAAGAGGTAATTTTAAAAGTAATTTAAATGAAACATGTCAAAATCATTTCACCTGAAACTTATATTCAAAAAACATGTTTCAAAGCACACCTATCATTTGCACTAATAATAAAATATTTTACTAATGATATATGTGTTTAAATTTCAGGTACAAACCTTTTTGCAAAAGATGTGTCGACACACCCCTCCATGGTGTCGACACAACAACACAGATTCAAAGGCAAAATGTGAAGAATTATCGAGACTGTGTCGACACAAGTCAAGAGTGTGTCGACACGAGCTGCAGTTTCTCAGGAATCAGTCTACCCAGGTCGACACACTCTCAGAGCAGGTCGACACTGGATCCAGTTCCCAGAACAGCCAGTTTTGCAGATTTGGGACAGCAGGTCGACACACTCTCAGAGCAGGTCGACACAAGACCCTCTTCCCAGAACAGCTTTTCTCAGATATGGGATAGTGTGTCGACACCACCACCAGGGCAGGTCGACACACTACGGAAAGATTCCATCTTAAAGTGGATGGGTGCCACGTGTCTGCCTAGGGCGATGGGGAATCAACCTAGGATCGTGTGCCCTTATACCTAAAGGGTATATTTGGATTCTTTTGGGTATAAAAGGCCCTCTATTGGCCTTCCATCAGTAAGAGCCGACCCAACAAACTCTTGTGCCTCCTGAAAAGTTCTTGGCGGCCACAAGAGCTCGTGTCTCCCTCTTCTGTCTTCCTGGAGCTTCCAGAAGACCAATTCTCACCAATCCAAGTGTGAGAATTGGGGTTTGATCTTTGAAGAAGCCTCTGAAGCATCCCAAGGAAGCAGATCTTGTAGAAGCCATCGTTGGAGAAGAATTCAAGGAAGATCTAAACTCCCAGATTACAGAGCATCGCCTTGGACTTCAAGTTTGCAAGCTTCTTCCCAATCCAAGCTTCTACAAGGGAGTACACTTGAAGAACGAAGTCATTCAATACATTTTACTATACTTCTGTTCTTCTGAGATATCTCTTGAGATTATGCAAGTGCTTCTGCATAATTCTCATTAGTGTTCTCAAATTTCGACTAGATCTGTTGCTAGAAGATCTATGTCTTGAGTTGGTGTCTAGCAAGTAATTGTGTGAGCCTTGTGCTCAGGTTGTTGTGAGCCGTTGTGCTCAGTCTTGAGTTGTCGAACTCAAGTGTGGGTTGAGCAGTCTTGCTCAGTTGTTCTAGAGTAGTCTTGCTCTAGAAGTGGTGTGAGTTGTAAGCTCTCCAGTGTTGGAGTTGTCAGGCTCTAGTGGGTGTGTTACCCAGTTGTGTTTAGTGAATCCTCACGGGTTGTGAGGGGTGGATGTAGGAATCACTTGGGTGATTTCCGAACCACCTAAAAATCCTTGTGCATTTGTCTATCTGTGGTTTGATCATTTCATCCGTTAGATGCTTGCATAGGATCATTTAATATTCACTTAATCAACTTGTTTCACATCTATTTTTACCAACTCACTCAAATCTCATCAGATCTGTGTTTTTCACTGATTAAAATAGCCTCTGATTTAAAAGTTTTTTAAATTGCTTAAGCTTCCGCAGAAAGTGGCATAGATCTATTCATCCCCCCCCCTTCTAGATCTTTTCCACACCTTCACTTCGATCCTTCAACTTACACATGATTTCACATGGTTTTCACATGATTTTCACTTTTCACGTTCACATGTCACTTCACTTGCACATACCACGTGCCACTTTCACATATCACTTTACACATTATTCACATATCCACTTTTACACATTGCCAAGACACAGCCCAAACCACCACTAGAAAGATCACATAACACATACACATACTTAATCACCAGGCAAAGTGACCAAGTCTTGGTTACTGTGCAGAACCGGGGGAAGCCCTCCCCACCATTACTAGTGGAACTTGTCCACCTCCAAGATTTTACATGACCCGTTGCTCCGAGTATCACATAACACATTTGAGCTTTCCCGTAGGGGCACTACTACAGTACAGCTCCACGCAATCTATGGTGGCAGTGTCTCATTGGCACAATTTTTATTTTTGCACATTAACACACTTCACACACACATGCCACATGTTCTCTCACTTTTCATTCACATGCACATATATATCATGAAACAATTACTAATCACTTCTGGATACTCAATTTAATCAAGAACAGAAATTAACAGAACCTAATCATGATGCTAATCACATTTTAAACATATTTGAGACTTATTATTAAAACATGGCATAGAAAGCTTCAGAAATTAATAACCAATTGCACAGTATTCAGAATACTATAAAATTTTAACCACATGGTGAATACAACACATGTAACATATCTATAATTTTTTAGAATTTTTGGAATAGTACAACTATTTTTAATATTTAACAGGGATTTCATGCAATTTAACGAGATATTTCAATTAAACATGTTAAACAATGAACAGTCGAATATAATAGTTTCAAAATAGGTATACATTAATCCTAAGTTCATGAAAATTCCCTGCAATATTATCATGCATCCTATCTATTTATTCTGAATTTAACTCCATCAAAACATGCATATTTCCCCATAACAGAAATTCTATAATTAGCTAATATAATCAGAAAATTATGAGGATTTCATGGTTTGGTCTATTCAATATATCTAACAAGACAGAATTTTTATAAACACATGCATATATTCACTTTTCCCCCAAAAAATCACACCACGGAGATCAATACCACTGTTCAGAAAAACCACATGAACTTGACGACAATGGTCTTGCCGTCAATGAGAGTTAACGGAAAGATCGACCGCCGTCCACCCAAGAATTTGGCGGCAACAAGGTTGTCGTCAACCTCCTGTCTGCACACAGTGCAGATCGAACACAGAAAACAGAGATTTTGGGAGGTCCAGGGCATGAAATAAAAATCCGTAAATATCTTTAAACCCTAAAGGACAAGTACACGGAGAGAAACCCTAAGTTACTTGCCTCTAGAAAATTCTTCAACAAAAGAATTTAGTCGATGAAGCCCTCTTTTGCACCCAAAGAGGTAGCCTTCTAACACGATCAAATCTTCTGTCTTGAACACGATCTGGCCGTGATCACCTGGTCCAGAGCCTTCCTCTCAGGTTGTGGAATCTTTGTCTTCACAGCATCATCCTCGAACAACCATCAACTCAGCCGATCTACCCTCTCAAACTCTCTCCTTTCTCTCCTCGAAACCCAAATAACCCAAGTGAGAAAAGTCCTCTCTTTGGAAAGATGACCCAGCTATATAGGTATTAGGAGTCGTAGCCAGGCTAGGAGTTAAGAGACCTGACTGTTGGGATGTTTCCCGATCCGACTCCCAAAGAAATAGGGACGGTTTCAGATCTAGAATCATAAACACATTCGGAGAAATAAACGGCCACATTACTGTCGTTAACCAGAAGTCAACGTCAATCGATGTTGACGTTTAACTCTTCTGGCCAGGCAGTAAACAGCACAAAGCTTGCCGTCTACTCACCATTAATGTCAAGAGATGTTGACATTAAGCAGAATCTCGGTAGAAACTAACTAAAAAAATGCAATAACATCCAAAATCACACAAAAAGCTGGGGCCTTACACCCTCTCCCCCTTAAAAAGATCTTCGTCCTCGAAGATCGGATCAAGTACCTGTGGTGACGTCGTCGGCGTCATCTCCGGCTAACGCATGCACTCTGGCCGGTGCTTGTGTTCTTGCTGCTGGCTTCATTGTTGCTGCTGCTGGAACACCTCGTGGAACGAACGTCTTCAGCTTTGGACACTCTCTAATCCGATGATCTGGGCTGCCACACTTGAGACATCTTCCTGCCTTTGTCCAACATAAGTCTCCGCCATGACGCTTGCCGCAGTGTACACACTCGGGCTTCTCGTTGCCTGTAGGAGCTACTGACTGGGGTGCTGACTTTGCTGGTACTATAGCTGGTTGCTGATCTTCCACGAGCCTCTTCATCTTCTTGTCCTGTCGTTGGAAAGGTTCTGGTAACCTCTTCATCTGAGCCTTCTTCTCCTCCTGGTACAACTCCATCTCACTCTCCTGCCTACATGCCGCGCTAAGAGCCACATCCATAGTCCTATGGTCGAATGCTACAAGTCTAGCCCTCAACGACGGTCTGAGCCCCATCGCAAACTTCTTTACCTTGCGCCTCTCGTCAGCAACTATGTGCGGTGCGAACCTCGACAACTCTGCAAATCTGGCCTCATACTCCAAGACTGACATGGAACCTTGAGTCAATGTCAAGAACTCCTACTCCATCATGTCTTGAATGTGCTTGGGGACAAACTTAGCCTCGAACAGCCTCACGAACTTCTCCAAAGTCACCTCTAGCTCCACACCCCCAAACTACGTGCGAAGAACGGAAGACCGCCATACGTCTGCTCGCTCCTGAAGCATGTACGTTGCCAAGCTGACCTTGTCATCCTCTGCACACCTGATAGCTCTAAATATCTTCTGGATATCTCTAAGCCAACTCTCTGCAACCAACGGCTGACTCTCCCCCTTAAAAGAAGGCGGAGCCATCCGTTTAAACCTCTCCATGACTGACACTCCTCCAACACCACAGTTCTGTTGAGCTGGTGCCGGAACCTGAGCCTGAAGCTGCACCTGAAGAGCTGCCTGCGTCTGCGCCTGAGTCTGCATCACTTGTATGAGTCCTTGCATGAACGTGCCATAGTTGACCAATGGTGGCGGGGGTGGCGCAGGTGGTCCATGAGCTGCTGGTACTCTCTGCTGCTCACTTACGCTCCTCCTTGGCTTCTCATCTTGAATGGGTACACTCGAACGACGAGTCCTTCCATCCATAGCCTAAAAAATAAATACCAAATCCAGCTCCATTTATTACTACACCTAGTATATTCTCATGCATTCATCTTATCACTTTTCTAGTCTTATCTTAGTTATTCCATGGATCTAGCTATCCACTACAAAGACTTTGAGATGTGAATTAGTTGATGGTTATCCATGTATAATCTCAACCCCTGTGGCTCTGATATCATCTCTATAACGGCCCACTTCCACCCGGTACGGTTATACTAACCCATGTCGGACAAGAGCAAGTCGCTACAGGGGAGAAAACCTCAACGATAGTCACATGGGCTGAGATATACACAAATAGAAATGAATATTGCAGCGGAAATTAAATAACTCTTATTCCATCAACTTTATAATCCACATACCACTGTCTATATCGTCTAAGAAAAGAAATAACATAACATAACATCCACTAAACATAGCTAGTTTCCAAGTACAAATACCAAAGTCCAAATTACAAATACATCACATACTAGGAAAATAAACTTTAATCTTCAAGCTATTGTTCACGCTCCACGTCAGATCTTGCTAACTCCTCGGCTTCTAATCTCCTGAAATGTTTATTCATGGTTTGGTTTGGTCTATTCAATAGATCTAACAAGACAGAATTTTTATAAACACATGCATATATTCAAATTTTCCCCCGAAAAATCACACCACAGAGATCAATACCACTGTTCAGAAAAACCACATGAACTTGACGACAAGGGTCTTGCCGTCAGGGAGAGTTAACGGCAAGATCGACCGCCGTCCACCCAAGAACTTGGCAGCAACAAGGTTGCCGTCAACCTCCTGTCTGCACACAGTGCAGACCGAACACAGAAAACAGAGATTTTGGGAGGTCCAGGGCATGAAATAAAAATTCGTAAAAATATTTAAACCCTAAAGGACAAGTACACGGAGAGAAACCCTAAGTTACTTGCCTCTAGAAAATTCTTCAACGAAAGAATTTAGTCGATGAAGCCCTCTTTTGCACCCAAAGAGGTAACCTTCTAACACGATCAAATCTTCTGTCTTGAGCACGATCTGGCCACGATCACCTGGTCTAGAGCCTTCCTCTCAGGTTGTGGAACCTTTGTCTTCACAGCATCATCCTCGAACAACCATCAACTCAGCCGATCTGCCCTCTCAAACTCTCTCCTTTCTCTCCTCGAAACCCAAATAACCCAAGTGAGAAAAGTCCTCTCTTTGGAGAGATGACCCAGCTATATAGGTATTAGGAGTCGTAGTCAGGCTAGGAGTTAAGAGACCTGACTGTTGGGACGTTTCCCAATCCGACTCCTGGAGAAATAGGGACGGTTTCAGATCTGGAATCTTAAACGTATCTGGAGAAATAAACGGCCACATTACTACCATTAACCAGAAGTCAATGTCAATCGATGTTGACGTTTAGCTCTTCTGTCCAGGCAGTAAACGGCACAACGCTTGCCGTCTACTCACCATTAACGTCAAGAGATGTTGACTTTAAGCAGAATCTCGGCAAAAACTAACTAAAAAAAATGCAATAACAACCAAAATCACACAGAAAGCTGGGGCCTTACAAGCACCCCTAGGTGAGAAAGTCTCCCTCTCATTGTGTTAGTGGATGGCGCCCCAGACATCATCTCTGTCCAATAGCAAATTGCTTTGGAATCATTTTGTTTTTGTTTTGAAATTTATTTCGTTCAGCGTATGATGCCTTGATGCGATTCCCAACATCTACTACTAGATCAATTGTTGAAATCTTCATGATATTCTTGGATGGAGTCTTCACTACATCATTCTCACATTCAATTTACACATTTCTATTATGACCACAAGTAAAGAAGACAGAGAACAAGTTATCAGGAAAGTGAATTAAGTAGACAAATTAGGCTCCAAAACCTGCAAAAAAATATCCAAAATGGGCCAGACAGGCGCCAAAAAGAAAACTTGGACTCTAAAATACTTTGGTGAGTAAACAACCAATCAATTTCATTTAATATTATTACTCATTAATAATAATAAAGTCTTTAGAACCAAAATATCCTATAGTATGAAAGCATTAGAAGAAAAACTTGTCAAAATGTGAATTAAGTAGATAGTTAGGCTCCAAAATGTTCAACTAAAACTTCAAAATGCACCAAACATGGGCTAAAAAGTAAACTTGAGCTCCAAAATACTTGGTGCAAAACAAACAGTCATTTAATTGTTTGTTATTCTTCGTTGGTCACAATGAAGTCTAGAACCTCCAAATACCCTCCAACACGGAGGAATTAGAAGAAAAATTTATCAAAAAATGTGAATTAATCAGATAAGTTAGGCTCCAAAATGTTCAAATAAAGCTCCAAAATATTGATAGGTGCCCCAAAATCTCCAAAATATTCTAGTGGGAAAACAAACAATCATTTAACTCTTGAACTTACAAGCTACTTAATTCTCTGCAGAACAACTATCCTCGTTCTCATGCGATATTTTATCATGGTTATTTATTGGAGTTCTTGTGGTTAAAAGGCATAATTACAAACACTCTAGAAAAATATATCTATTCTCAAACTTACTGTAGAAATATTCATATATGTGGTATTCAAATATTTTATACAAACTCGATGCCTCTTCTTCAACATCCAATATATACACACCCTTTCTCTTTTTGGCATCGCAGCTACTTGTCTCATCTTCTGATTCTACGGATGGTGCATGTCCAAAAGAAAAAAAGGTCTGAGGGGAGAAACTATTGTATTCCCTATCATATGCTCTTGTGATCGGAGATTGTATAGAGAACATGGACGATATGAATGGAGATGACGCCCAAATCATTGCTTGTCCGTACATCTATGGTTAGACTTCATAAATTATGGGTGACAATACTGCCGAGATCATGTACTTTGGGGTCCTCTATAAGCTCTCTGAGCTGTTGCCTCTATCTATTTCACTAGATCTCTACCGTGCGATGCACGATTTTTTTGTCAAACATAATGGGTAATAACTAAATAGTAATAATATGTTAAAAAAATATAACATTTAAAAATAAAACATTTCATATACCTAAAATCTGAAAACATTTACAAACGCAGTCGTACATATTAATATAAAATAGTTTGTAGAACAAAGTAAAATACAGTCTCATAAACTAAAGTCTACAAAATATATAAAAGCATATTATTCCATCAATCAGTCGTCTTGATCCTCAATCTTGATTTACTTTTTTTTTGTTGCATAACATTTGTGCCGTAATATCTTCTTCAAAAAGTCTTGGATAAAAATTATTATCTAAAATAGTCCTCTTAAGTGGTGTGATGGTGCTTGTAGAACTTAAAGTTGAGTATACATTGTCAAAATTTTGAGATTCCTCAGATCTTTCAATAAAAGAATCATATAAAAATACAGAAAATGGAAAAAGACAAATATTGTTAAATGAACAAATATAATAGTGAAACTAAATAGAAAGAATAAGAATAAAAATATGTATATTATTTATTCATCTTTTCAAGATCAACTTTCTAATCGTATAACAAAAATTTTATGTATAGAAAGACAATATTGTTAAAATGAACAAAGATTGGTATATAAAAGAATTTAAAATTGAGAGAGAGAAAAAAAGAGAATTTTTATAATATTCTCTCTCTCTCTTTCATTGTTACCGTAGCTTCGTAATTTTACTACAGTAGCTACACTGCCCTTTGTTTTCTTTTTTCTTCAACCTCTCTATTTCCTGTGTTCATGGGTTTGAGCACCGAAGTCCGCAACAGCAGCAGAGGCAGCATAGGTTCCACGCCAGTGTCAAGCCCGAGAGTAGCTCGGGCGATGCCGTTGTGGGCCATACAGTCGGACGAGCGGGGCTAGCAAGCCGACAATGGACCAACAGAGAGATGCAGAGGACGAAGGTGATCTTCATATAAATGGAGAGCAAGTGGAGGAGGGGGTAGAAGTGTAGCAAGCGGAGGAGAGCCAGTAGGAGAAGGCCTCAACAGCGAACATCTCCGTGGACATGGCATTCCAACTTGGTAGTTCAGGTTCCTCTCCAGCCATGTGTTCCATGACTTCCTCTCTTTCTCACCTACACCACACACTTGGGTGTGAGCTTATGGCCAAACTTTTTTAGATTTATGTCCAAGGCCTACTCATTCTAGGCATTGTGCCTCGGTAAAATATAAAATTTGGGAGTTTTGAAAGATTGACACAACAAAACTTCATTTGATTGATTGGTTTGTCCCAGCACAGATCGATCTGAATGAAAGCAAATAAACCAAAATTTACTGGTTGCAGATTAGTTTATTAGATTATGAACGGTTTCTAAGCTCCATGCAGAACTGTTCCTTAACTCCATGGACTGAGTATTTACTATTTGAGAACTAAAAATCATATATCATCATGTAGCAGATGAGGTACCAGTTATTGAGAAAGTATGTTTCAAAACCTTGAACTAGAGCTATTTTATAAACATAGTTGAGGGTGCTGTGATGTAGATAAATGAAATCCAAATATGCACATAACCAATTTGCATGCATGAGAGTAGATGTATCTCATTGTTTTAAACAACAATAGAAAGAGAAGAAAAAAGTGAAAAGTTAATAGAAGATCAGTAAGTGTATGAGAGCAGAGGTATATATAACATGATGTCACCAGTGATCGGCGGGGTGCAGGTACCGGTGTCATCGCCACTCACCAGTGGGATGGAGGGCCAGGTGCCCATCCTCAGCATCCCTGACTGCTCAACAGCCTATTCCCAACATGGTTCTCTGGTCTCCACACATAAGAGGACATGGGCTGCCTACTCTGTCTTGCTTCAGGTAGAGCAGAGAGATGTTGTAGGCGACGGTGTAAGGGCCCCATCTCTTATGCAGAGTTTCTGCAAAATGGAGGAGTACGGGCCTGAGGGAGCAAGCAAGGAGGAGCAGAAATCCACTGCCATCTCCATGATGGCGAGGTCGACATGGTCGCTGCGGGTCGCTTGTGCGGCAAACGATGACACACAGACCACCCTCCTGTGACCGTCACCATCTTGGGGGCGAGAGAGAGAGAGAGAGAGAGAGAGGAAGGAGAGGGATCTCACCATCTCCATCCGGTCCAACAGGTTGGGCACCATGAAGCGCCTGTTTTGGTTGCCTCCAGCGAGTTGCGTTCGGGGTCAGTGCTGGTAGACCCTGGCCATCGCCATGACTGAGAACGCCTCAATGACATGGACGAACACCAACCGGTGCCCAGGTCCTGCATGGGGGTGTCGATCGTCCATCCGAAGAGGAAGGAGATGGAGTCGGGGCAGTGCCCCGAAGGCAGTCGGCAGTGGGCGTAGATCGTGGAGATGTTTCCGGTGAGGAGGGCACCGACGTTCTCGACGACCTTGGAGAGGCTGGCCTGGACGGAGGGGAAGGAGCAGTGGAGGGTGCGGACGAGTAAGTCGACGTGGGCGGCGCGACCGACGCTTCGTCAGATGACGACGTTGTTGCTGGGGGTGACGATCAAGGTGGAGTTTGTGAAAGAGAGAGAGAGAGCGGAGGTTAGAGAGAGATTTGTGAGAGACATGTTGATTTTTTTGTGTGCAGGGAAAGAGAGAGAGGGGGTGGGAAGTGCCATGACAGTTGAGAGGAGAGAGAGAGAGAGTGGAGGTTAGAGAGAGATAGAGGGAGTGGAAAGTGTGATAGCAGTTGAGATGAGAGAGAAAAAATAGAGGTTTGAGAGAGATTTGGGAGAGATGGGTTGGTTTTTTGTGGGGTGGGAAGTGCATTAGCAGTTGAGAGGAGAGAGAGAGCGGTGGTTAGAGAGAGAGTTGGGAGGGGTTGCTGACATAGATGGATCTAGAATAGGACCAGTGGGGTCACGTGACCCCACTGAAAATTTAAAATCTTATTGATGAGTTTAAAATTTTCTATTAAATTAGTTTGGTTGGAAATTTTTTTAAAGGAGTGATCCCACTGAAATTTTTTCTGGATCCGTCTATCTTGTTGAGGTGGCGCTCTAATATGGCAGGGTCAGGATTGAGTTTTAGTAATATATATAATTGGACGTCTAACTTCAAACAGCATGATGCCAACTTACTTGAGACGTTTCTAGTTGCAAAATGCCACAACAATGCCAACATGTGTAGAGCTCTTATGCAAATGCAAACTAGAGAGGGTATATGCATGGGTGGCAAAGGGCATTAGGCAACAAATGGCATTTTTGAGAACAAGACTTTTTCCCCCCTATTTTAAACTCAATGGAGCTGCGCCATGATGGGTCGCTTTTCCTCCAGAGTTGAAACCACTTCGCATGGGGGGAGAAAGTGGTGTAAGCACAAGACCCAGCAGCACTGGCATGGCTTTCAGACGTCGACGTGGTGGGGGAGCACAGAACTACGCTACGTGGACGAATTAGATTTCATAAGTACAAATTGATGTGGTATATTGAACTTTCCTAAGTGCAGCAAACTTTTTTCAAGTCAAAATGGGATGCATGGAAGCAGGGGCTTTTGGAGAAGGGACTACACCCAGATGAAGAACAATGGAACGTACGCAATCAAGAACTGGAGTGAAACTTATGGATGGAGGGGAAAAAAAACCATCTAATGCACATTGTTCGTGTGCATAACAAAAGAACTCGTGCGTGTTAGAGTGTTATACACAAAAAGGTAATATATATTTAATATGCATAATTTGTGCAAATATTTTCTTTTAAAATGTTCTTAAAGTACAAAATATATTTTTTTGGTAGACAAGTGTAGGGGTCGGGAATTAAACTTAAGATCACAGTCGACCCGTACCGTGCCTGGGCACGGGCGAGCCCCTGGCACGGTCGGGTCACCCCAAGGGGTGACCCGGGTGTGCCGCGGCGGCACACCGCGGCACCCAATGGACCGGTGCGGTCCGGTCCGCTAATTTTTTTTTCTTTTCATACTTCTTTCATATTCGGTGTATTTAAGTGATCTAAATGATGTCTAATTAAGATGAAATTTTAAACATAAATTAATTAAGAGATCATACAAATTATAGTAATTTTATTTTAATTTTTTAAATTATTTTTTCGTCAAATAAAAATTGTCCAAAAAATCATTAGGTCGAATTAATCTCAACATCTATGCATAAGTGACTCTTGATATTTATATTTTTAGAATAAATATATTTTCTAGTAATTATGATGACTTCAGATTTAATTTTATTTTCAGAACTAAATATCATCCCGTTGAAGTGCACTGAGGGTTCGTCGTACCGCGACAAATTCTGTGTGCACTTAAGAGGTCTAAATGATGTCTAATTGAGATAAAATTTCAAATATAAACTAATTAAGAGATGATACAAATTATAGTAAGTATTGTTTAATTTTTTAAATTAATTTTTTGTCAAGTAAAAATTGTCCCAAAAATCATTAGGTTGACTTAATCTCAACATCTATGCATCAATAACTCCTGATATTTATATTTTTAAAATTAGTACATTTTTTTTAGTAATTATGATAACTTCAAATTTGACTTTATTTTTAGAACCAAATGTCATCCCGTTGAATTGCACAGAGGGTTCGCCGTACCGCGACAAACTCTATATGCACTTGAGGTCTAAATGATGTCTAATTGATATGAAATTTCACATATAAGCTAATTAAGAGATGATACAAATTATAGTAATTATGTTTTAATTTTTTAAATTAATTTTTGTCAAGAAAAAAATCTCCCAAAAATCATTAGGTCGACTTAATCTCAACATTTATGCATCAATAATTCCTGATATTTTATATTTTTAGAATTAATATATTTTTCTAGTAATTATGATGACATCAAATTTGACTTTATTTTTAGAACCGAATGTCGTCCAGTTGAATTGCATACAATCAAAGATAGTACCCGAATTATATTAATAATATAAAAATATTCTAAATTTAAAGATAATTATATTTTATATAAGTGATCATGTCTTACGTATAATTTAATGTCTCTTTTAATTTCTTAGTGTCATATTCATATTTTATTATAAATTTTAAGACGTTACAGTTTCGTTTCTGTTTTCGAATTATTGTTGTTGATCTAATGGAATACATTGGTCATATTATGAACAACTTTCATGAAGAGCCCAAAGACTGGATCACCATCGTTCAGGCTGTAGAGAGGTGGCACTCATTGTTAGTTTGAATCGTGATATGAGAGAGAATGTCAAGAATAATTCATTGTATCTTTAACCACATACCTTCATTTGATATGATTATAGTTGGAGCTCGTAGAGGAAGTCGTAGGGAACAACTTTCATGAAGAAGCTTTGAAGAGATATGCCCTCGTTTGAGATGTGTAAGACATGATAATCTTGTATATGTAGATCATGATATGAGAGAGAATGTGAAGAATAATCTGCTATAACTTTAGGCACAGACCACAAATTGAGGTGAAATTCCACTTCGAGGACGAAGCTGAAGAAGAGTAGAACAACTTTGATGAAGACCTCGTGAGCATATAATCAGCCTTTGCTCAGGCTGTAGAAGACGTGACATCCCTGATGGTTCTGGAGGATATGAGAGAGAAAGAGGAGAGAGAAATGGTGCAACGTTGAGAATGACTTCTCCTCTGGCTTCGGGGCAATAGGACTTGGTGAGCAGAGCTTCCATGGGTCTCTTCACTTGGTGGTTGTCTTTTCCTATCCTATAGAGTCCTAAGATGTGTTTAAGAGAGAGAGAGAGTACAATCTCGAGTTAGAGAGAGAGTCCATGCATGAGAAGAGATGGAGAGTCTATCTTAAGTTTGGATGGAGAGTCTTCTTTTGAAGTTTGCTCATTTTAAATATTCACCGAGTCACAAAATAAAAAAAATAAATCAAATAAGTTATTTTCCTACCGTACCTCAGCAGTACGGTACGGTACGTACCTTCCCACGGAGAATGCGGCACGGTCGATCCGGACAGTACGACGAACCTTGCTTAAGATCTAAAAGTGTACATTGTAATGCCTTAACCACTCCTTTGTACTAGAAAATAGGTCCTCTGAAGAAAGAAAACATAGAACCCAAAGTCTTGGATTGCCTTTTATATTTAATATGTATAATGACAAGTGTGCATCAGTGCATCCTATATAGGGTTTGACGGATCAGCGATTCGGACTGAATCGGGTTCTCCCTGATTCGGTCCGATTCGCATGGAATCGGACCCGAATCGGTCCGATTCGCCTGATACCTGTTCAGGCAAGGTTGTCAGGTCTCAGGATCCTGTTCAGGCAGGGTTTCAGGATCCCCTTATTTACCTGAATATTGTTATAATTTGTTGTTTCATTTACTTAAGATATTACATGTAAATAAGGAAGTATCCTCCATTTGAATCCAATAAAATATCAAAAAAATCATATCTCTTACCAATAAAAAGTCAACTCTCACATCGAAGAAGAAAATCACGATTTCAGTGATTTTAGCAAAATGCTAACTTTTCTAATCTCTCATAATTTGGTCTATCTAAAAATTGATAATTCAAATAAATCATATGGAACACTAAAAATCTAAAGTCCGGTAAAAAAAGTCAAACGTGTATGTGACTTCTCCAAGGGAGCCGTTCTCCTACTAACAGTACTTAGTCTATTTGAGACCTCTTAAGATTTGGTCAAACCTAAATTATCATCACTCAAACTCATGAGAATTGTCACTTTCTAGTTTCTTTTCAATTAGAAAGTGAAAATTCTCATGAGTTTAGGTGATGATAACTTAAGTTTGACCAAATCGTGAGATGCCTCGAGCAGACTAAGTGCTGTCAGTAGGAGAGCGGCTCCCTTGGAGAAGTCACATGCACGTTTGACTTTTTTACCGGACTTTAGATTTTTAGTGTTCTATATGATTTATTTGAATTATCAAATTTTTAGATAGACCAAATTATGAGAGATTAGAAAGTTAGTATTTCGCTAAAATCACCGAAATCGTGATTTTCTTCTTCGATGGGAGAGTTGACTTTTTATTGGTAAGAGATATGATTTTTTTTGATATTTTTATTGGATTCAAATGGGGGGGTACTTCCTTATTTACATGTAATATCTTAAGTAAATAAAACAACAAATTATAACATTTACTTAAATGATATTCAGGTAAATAAGGGGATCCTGAAACCCTGCCTGAACAGGATCCTGAGACCTGGCAACCCTGCCTGAACAGGATCCTGAGACCTGGCAACCCTGCTTGAATAGGTATCAGGCAAATCAGACCGAATCAGGCGAATCGCGAATCGGGTTTCCCTTGATCCGCACCAATTCGCCCGAATCGACCCGATCTGATCCGGCACGCCAAACCCGATCCCAAGTAATTTGCACTGCAAAATATCAGCATGAAAAAATATATATCTTTTGATGATAAATGTAATCAAATTTGATCTATAGGCCACAAAAGGTAGATAAAGAAAAAATGAAGAACACAAATTTTTAATTTTCCCAAAAACTAAAAATGGACTTGAACTCAAAGAGAGAAAACTGAAAATAAAAATATTAAATTAAATATATATTTCTTACAAGTCTATGTTGCCTATTTCTAATTGTACGGAAAGGATTTGAAGAGAGAAGACTAAAAATAAAATGTGTTAATTAAATTTTCACGATGACAATACAAAGATCTAGTGCTAATTATGCGTTAACTAAAAACTAACAAAACATGGTCAAACCGTGACGAAGATACCACATAATTTAAGCAAGAACCGGAACAAGGGAAGCCGTGCCTAACCATGGTTGGCCATATCATCATACCCGATCAAATCGAAATTTTATTAGATAACTGAGAAATACTTAATACAAGCGTACATTTATAATTGAGTTGTAAAAAAAATTTACGTTGGTCCATGTAGAACAGATCAATAGATCTGACATATCAATTATAAACTCAATTTAAATTTTTATGAGTTCCACTTAAATATTTGAGTCCAACTAAAAAAAATTATGTACTTGTAATTCAAATATAAGTGTACGCTTACAAGTACATATTTTTTTGAATTACAAGTACATAATAATATGAATTGTATTTTACCGCACTCGGTAGAATAGTCTAATTTAAATAACACATATTTTAATAAGAAAATAAAGAAAAGAGATTAACATGATAGCGCAACCGTGCCGGACACGAAACCCTGGCCCTAACGAAGCAAATGGACTAACCAACAGAAAATCCTCATCCAAGGCAAGGCAATTCAAATGGAATCTTACAACTCGTATAAGGAGGGAGCCGTTGAGGGATTTCACTAGGAAGAGTCGTCTTTACCGTCTAGTCGTCGGAGGGTGCCGTTGGGACCAGGCTGGCGCAGAAAGCTTGAAACCCCTGCCGATCTCAGGGTTTGCGCAGTTTCGGCGAAGACGGAGAAGAGGGGAGGCAGATTGGCGAGGGCGAAAAGCCGCGATCGCGCTTCCCGTCTGGGTGAACAGACGCAGGAGTTTCTTTTTTATCTTTCTAGTTTTCTTTTCTAGTCTTCTCTAGGGTTGGAGGAGGGGGTTGGATCTGCCGGCGTCCTGTCATGGGAAAGATGGCCGGTTGGACGTGGAAGCAGTGGGAGTTCCTGCTCATTGTCATCTATGCATCCGTTTTCTACGCCGTCGTCATCTACCGTTCTCTGCGACTCTCCCAGGGTAATCTCTGTCTAACTTTTAAGGTTTTTCATGCCATCTTCTTACTGGTCTTTCCCTACAGTAGATCTCAGAGTTCAACGGTTCATATCTGATGTCTCTTGATTTCCAGATTACTACGGGCAGCTCCCCCGTCTACGGCCTGGATGGATGTTGAACCGCCTCAACGTTTGTTCTATATGACCTTCTCCAATTTCAGTTACTAAGGCTTTAATTTCTGAAAGCATGTCAGGGGATTTGAAGATGATCGAATGGGTTTCTCACCCCCCTTTTCCCCCCTTATCTTGACGTATATTTCTTTTTGGAAGTGAGTAATAGAACCCATTCAAACGCCATATAATTTCACGTGACTGGAAGAAAAAGTAGGGGATTTATATCACGGTAGCACTAAACTAGTTGTGGACTTACGACATATCATGGTAAGGAGGACTAATGGTTAGGTGCGTCTATGTCGTGTACAGATGTTGCTGTGTGTACGTGACCAGTGGCTTTTTGAGAGATAATGGTAAGAATGAACGATGCGGTGCATCTATGTACACTATACAGTTGTTTTACAGATGTCGAGGGTAGTGTATACTTGGCCAGTGGGCTTTAGAGACATTATGCCGGTATGAAAAACAGTTCAAAGGAAAATGGTGAATTCTACTACTGGCGTATAGTGTTTGCTGCTATGAACATGAATATGGATTTTGGAGGGCGTATTCGGTATGATAAAGGAGCACGATAGCTACAGTGGAGTTTGGAAACATACAATTGTCTCTTGAAGAGTTATCATAGACTTCCTCAAGTATCCTTTTGGTTTTTGATGAATGGTAGGTTAGTGTTATGGTATTTCTGAGAAATCACACTGATGAGGAAGTTGATGATTGGGTGTTCTTCCAGTAGTAAGCAGAACAAACTTAATCAAAGTGTTTCCTACTGAAAGTGGATAATACAACTGCAATTATTAAATTAAAGGAATAGAGTACACAACATTAAAGCTAGAAAAACCCAAAACTTTTCCCTCAATTGAGGAGTTACAACTGTCTACTTTAAGAAAAAGTAGTAGCCACACTTCCTCTCTCTATCATGAACAAAATTGAGAACTCTCTCACTCAGGGACAGCGAACTTCCTTCTTGAAAACTATTCAAGAAGAATAGGCCTCCAAATGTTGTGATCACCCATCAAAATTCATCTCCTATACTTTTGCCAAAACATTTTCTTTAACCAAGGAATGTATGTTTTGGAAGGCCAGAGGAGAGATCACATAGAGATTAAAAATGAACAAGGATGATGATAGTCTCATACTTCATAGATATAACTTTACTTTTGTGTGCTTGACCATTCAATATGGTTAGATTAACACAATAAAAAGAACAATGCAAATATGCATGTAAGCATATATTACCATTACCTTCTTGGATCTCAAGGCCATCTCAGTATGTCCCTTTTATTGTCATCATCATGCATCATGCCCCCTCCTCTATTGGCAGTTTCATCTTTACCTCTTCCTCCTGCCCCACCTTTATCAATTATCATACTCCTTCTCCTTTCTCTCCCTCTTACTTTTGATCTCACAGAGATTTCATCTCAGGCCTTAAAGAAGATTTTGTAGAGATCTTGGAGACATCAGAAGATGTGGACCTGGACCAAAGACTGGTCAGCTCAGTGAAGCTTGTCTATGTAAAATTGCCAAACCTCTTGATCATTATTTACAGCCAATAAAGAACTGGTTTAGTTTCCTCCTCTTGAACACATGAACAACAAATGGTGCTAACGTCATCATCCATGACTGGTCTAATCTTCTATCAGAATGAAGTTATAGACAGACTTAGCTGTGAAGGTTGCCTTCGAGTCCCCTCTCCTCATCCACTCTTCTTTTCTGCTGATGTCTTTTTTGTTGTCCAGGTAGCAGAAATATATCTCCAACCTCACCATTTTTCTTGTCCGTCAATTTAACCAAGGAATTGTTCATGCACTTGAAACAAAAGGACCTTTTTTTGGTGAAATGTTTTCTTTTATGGTTAAAATAACATAGAGAACCAGTGAATGACCTTTTGTATAATGTTCAAATTTCTTTTTAGCCAGTGGATGTGAGAATAATTATGTTTTCCTTGTGTCTGACATGAGCTTGGTATATAAATTTACTAGAAACAGTGTTTTGACATTTAGTACCTGTGTGTGCTTGCAACATTGATTTTTTTTTTTTGAAAGTGGGTAGTACCACATATATTAGAAAAGAAAATTGAGAATTTAGCTTGCATCATTGATTTACTGAGGCAAGGCTTTCATCTTCCCCTTATTGTACTGTACGTACATTATTGGTTATGGTCAATGATTGATTGACAAGACCAATTTCATGATGGATACTGTATGTGATGGACATATTGTAGATGACAGATCCTAGAGGTGTATGTAAAGGTTGTGTTTAAATTTGTCTGCAGTTTTTAAAGTTAGGGACCTAAGGATTAGTGGGACTAGAACAGAGTAGAAGGAATCTAACACACAGAAGAAAACATGTAAAATGAGAAAAAAATGACTGATTGACTTGCAGAAGATCCTTAAGAAGATCAGCTTTTGCAATTTGGTATTAACTGAAGTATGGTAGTGAAATGTGGTGAAATTCAAACAGATGTTACGAGAAGAATCAAAACCAGTTTGATTCAGTTAGAGCATGGTGCCATATGCCTTTTTTAGATGACTATGATTTAGACTTAAAAGATTAACTGAAAAGTCTGAAACATGCAAATGTTCAAAAGATTGTCCATCTTGTATGGAGCAGATTGGCTATAGCAAAGGCACATGACCAGAACTTAAAGGAGGAGAATGTTGAAAAGGAGTTCTGTAAGAATGAAAAGACAGGCTAAGAATGGATAGGAGATGCTTGGTAATGACACCAGCTACAGCTAAGCAAGGAAGGCAGAATCGGATCGGACCCAGGAATCAGTCTGGGCCGATCCCGATCTGGACAGATCAGCAATCCGGCTGATCCTCTGGAATCCTGGCTGATCCTGGATCGGCCAGGTTAAAAAATTATATAGATTTTGGTATAATGTGTGAATAGTCAGGAAAAATTAGAAAAATACAGAAAAAATCAGTAAAATTCAAGAACTTCACATTTTTATAAAAAACACATAAAAGTATTCACATTACGATACATTGGACATGAAATGTAATATATAGAGCAAATGAGCAATGATAATTATGATAAATGTTCCGGTGGCTCCCATGACTCATTTGAAGAGTCTTTCTGAGGTGGCTGGTCGTGAGGCCAGCAGTGATGGTTCCGGCGACTGCAATGAAGATTGGGGGGGGGGGAATGGCTGCAGCGGGGACGAGGAGGACGGCCTTTTACCCTTCTCACTTTTATCTGAAGACCTATTCTTGGATACCCCTGTCTCGTGCCTCTCGACCATTATGTCAGAGGGGGCTGCTGGGCCTAAGGAGGAGGAGGATGTAGCCTTAGCTCTTCCAGCCCCACCTCCGGTGTCGGAAGATTTACGTCGCTGATGGAGTAGGTTGAGGAAGCTTTTCAAAGGGAGGAAACTGTTTCGGTGGACTATGGAGTCTCTCCAAGGGTGAAGTTATGGATATTCTGTCTAAAGTTGAGAACTACATGGAAACGCGGGAGAGCGAAATTGCTAGATTGATCAGTGTCTCGGATAAAGGTGTAGACAAAGGTTTGAAGTTCACATTGCTTCAGATCAAGCGTACGGGGATGGCAAATATTGCTAGAAAAGCGAAGGCCAATGTGGTCGGCAAGAAAGGAACTTTGAATATCTTAAGCATAGGGAAATGGCTGCAGCGGGGACGAGGAGGATGGCCTTTTACCCTTCTCACTTTTATCTGAAGACCTATTCTTGGATACCCCTGTCTCGTGCCTCTCGACCATTATGTCAGAGGGGGCTGCTGGGCCTAAGGAGGAGGAGGATGTAGCCTTAGCTCTTCCAGCCCCACCTCCGGTGTCAGAAGATTTACGTCGGTGATGGAGTAGGTTGAGGAAGCTTTTCAAAGTGAGGAAACTGTTTCGATGGACTATGGGAGTCTCTCCAAGGGTGAAGTTATGGATATTCTGTCTAAAGTTGAGAACTACATGGAAACGCGGGAGAGCGAAATTGCTAGATTGATAAGTGTCTCAGATAAAGGTGTAGACAAAGGTTTGAAGTTCACATTGCTTCAGATCAAGCGTAGGTGGATGGCAAATATTGCTAGAAAAGCGAAGGCCGATGTGGTCGGCAAAAAAGGAGCTTTGAATATCTGAAGCATAGGTGATTCATGTAGTCAGTAGATGTCTTGGAGGGTTGTTTTAACTTTTTTTTGTGTGGTCCTTTCCAATGTATGATGTGGGTGTGCCTCAGTGCTGAGGAGTGTGTTGTCTTAGGATTGTCGGGTATGATGATTGTCTTTTGGGGCTGATGGGTGTGGTTGGCTGAGGATTTTTTTTTTTTTTTCCTTGGCTCCCCTTGCAGGTCTCATCTTTCCATCTTTTGCTTGGGGCTTTGGTAGCTGCCTCCCTCTTTACATTTTCTTTTACATCTTTTACTTTTGTAATATCAGTGGTCCTATCCACTTCTCAAAAAAAAAATTATGATTAACATGAAACTTGAAATGTCTTTCATGAAATGAACAAGTTTTGATTTTGATTTGGGAAGCTTGCATTATCAGAAGAACAATCTAAAATTGCCATCCAAATCGTGATGACTCATTATCATTTGATTGTCTATATGTTTCATCATTTTGCATAGCCTCAAAGCCATAACTAAAGAGAGAATTTGCTAGCTTATGCATTCCTCTTTGAATCCCTTTTGGTGTATATGCTTGGCTAGAGCTTTCTCCAGATTGTGATGAAGCTTTGCACCATATCCCTGCAAGTTTATATGAACTTGTTGCTTCACTTGTATCTGTATCAGGCCATGGTGCCTATCCTCCTTGTGCTCCAAGAGGCGAATTGTTAATATCTGAGTACGGTAAAGTAGGAGGTTGAAAATGAATGGAGGAGTATATGTAGATCCTGAACCATAATGTGGCTCCCAAGGTGGCTAATCATAGGCTGCCTGACGTTGTTGACTTTATATCCCCCTTGTCCTTGTCCTTTACCTTCTTAATTTTCTATTTCTGGCACATAACTTGTAGTAAGCCCATACCCAGCGAAAATCTTGGCGCAATATATTCTGTCTCTATGATTAGCTCTTGCTCCTGTGGCTCCAGAAACAACCCCATCATCATCATCATCATTACTAGGGGCCTGTATCGAATCATCACTATGAACTGGTCGTACTGCTCGTGTAGGTGGTGCCTCTGACTCAAATGGAAGTGTCTCATCATCATCATCATCACTAGTTGCCTGAGTCAAAACCCACCTCTTTTTCTTCCTCATATATGAGAGATTTTCTTTTTGCTTGCTAGTTTCTCTCCCCTCTTTTTGTGTGGCTGCTCTTCTCAATTGAGGTTGGCTTGTAGGCAATCTAGATGTCTCGGGTTCTGAAGCAGAGTGCTGTCGTCTCTCTCTAGCGGGTGGATCCTCCCACTCCATCTAACTCTCCTTTTTCCCATGAGCAATCTCGAGGAAAAATTTAAGGACATCCTGTGTTGCTCTTGTTTCCATCCATGCATTCAATGGGTGTTCCTCATCCAACAATTCATCAACATCAATGATTCTAGCAGTGTCTGCACCCTCTGCTGTATATGTTGGCCATGGCCTGCCATGCAAGCTCATCAATCTCTACTCCGATCTTTTCTATCTTTCCTTGACACACTTGACCTTTGTCCTCATATTGTAATGACAATAGACCAACTTCTCTAGCCTCATTATGGTCGTTAGTCTATTTCTCAGTTTTATATGGATCAGTAAGAAAGTGCTCTAATTTCTCTCTCACTGGCTAGAAGAAGTTGTCTGGCTAAGTACTCTAATTGCAATCCTGACGAGTGGATTTGTTTGACCAATCTTATAATCTAGCATAATCCACCAGTCTAATTTCTCTCATCATATATAAGATTATGTTATGTTCATAAACAAAAGATGTGATCATCTGGGCCTTGGATACTAGCTCAGCAACATGTTTGTCTTTTCCAATGTCTTCCAACATCAAATCTAAAGAATGTGCAGCACAGGAACCCAATAAAGATGTCTTCTTTTGTCCATCAATTTCTTATCTGCTGCCTTATAGCTAGATTCATTATCTGTCACAACTTAAACCATATTTTCTTCCCTAATCTTTTTAACCATTTCATCCGTAAGCCTGAAAAGGTAGTCTGCATTTTTTATTTACCCACTTGCATAACAGACTTCATGAACACTATACCCTCATCAATTTCTTATCTGCTGCCTTATAGCTAGATTCATTATCTGTCACAACTTAAACCATATTTTCTTCCCTAATATTTTTAACCATTTCATTCATAAGCCTGAAAAGGTAGTCTGCATTTTTATTTACCCACTTGCATAACAGACTTCATGAATACTATACCCTCATTGCAATATATAAGAAAGTTTATCATAGACTTCCTTGTAATCCTTGCCCATCCATCACACATTATGCTACCTTTTGTCATCCACATTGTTTTAAAGGAGGCAGCCCATTCTTTCAACTCTTCAACTTCTTCTTCTAGATATTTTCCATAAAAATCTTTAGGGGTTGGTGCCTTTAGTTTTGGACCAACCTCTCTAATCTAATCCTGCATTTTGGAAGTAGGGGCTATATGCTATATGTGCTGGGACTCTTGCATGCAAAAACATTTCACTATATTCATCACCGTGCCTTTTGTTGCTTTAGCTATGGTTTTGACTCCTTTCATAGCTTGCTTGATGTCTATCCATTGGAATCTGTGAAGACTCATAAGTCCAGAGTCTCTTTCTCTTGTTTCGAAAAATGCACTTCTGCCACCACCTCTTCCTCTTGAACTTGCTGATCCTGAAGCCCCTCCCTTGCTCATTCTTCTCCCCAACTATTCTGCCTCTCTAGCTATGTGCTGACTTTGATGACATGCTTATCTGAAATCTCTTTCCTTTTGTGCATAGTCGTCAAGGCGTCAAGGCGACCAAGGCGTAGTTGGGGTCTCGGATCGCCTAAGCGCTTAGGCGCCGACTAAGCGGTGCCTAGGCGTTTAGGACAGAACCAAGTATGAGCTGTTTTGAAGTGTCCCTCTTATATGATATTTATGTCTCTAAAAATATATATGATAATGAAAATTTAATAAAAAATATCATAATATGAATGACTTAAAGATAATGACATATCATAATATGGCAGATATATAATTAAAATAATACATAAATTTGAGAAATATAGACAATAGCTATGTATTACAAAAAAAAACTTGCAAAAAAATAAAATGTCATTACAAGTAAACAAACTCACATTATATATCATAAAGTCATAAAAAATCTTAATTGACATCTTCATAAGAACAAGAAGTGCAAATATCATTCTATTATCAGAAAACTAATTTTCAACTTTTAAAACAAACCAGTAAATACACATACATGTAAATATGTTAAATAAAAATAAGAAGTGCAATATTTTAACACACTTAAAACAAGTAAAAACTAAATGAGTACATTACATAATCCCACATTATGTCTAAAAATTGAAAAGAAACTAGAAAATGACAATTCTCATGAGTTTGGATGATGATAGAGGTCTTATACAGACTAAGTGTTGTCAGTAGGAGAGTGAGTCCCTTGGAGAAGTCATATGTACGTTTGACCAAGGTTTGGCGCGCCGGATCGAGCCGGGCCTATCCCCCGAATCGCATCGGATCAGGGAGGATCCGATGCGCGACTCGCCCGATGCGCCCGGATCCCTTCTTAGCAGGCGGATCGAGCCCGATGCGATGCGATCCGGCCCGGCTGTAACGACCCTCTTCATACCGGTACGATTATACCAATCCCCATCGGTATAAAGGGCGTCGTCACAGTGGGACATTTACCCAACACTGGTCGATAGGTTGATATGTACCTGGATAGCAATAGAGTACAGCGGAATAAATAAACAACTCAACTCTTAATCCGTCACCAACACACATTCCATAATCTAAATAGCGAGATAGAAGGACAATGTCCACATTAATACAAAATAAAGAGAGTTACAATGTCCAAAATATTGTCCATACAATAATCCCTTTGTGCAAAAGAAAAGTACAACTGGTAACAGCTCCACAAAATAGCTTCTAATGATGATCCTCGCCACGCTACCTTTTAGTGCACGATACCTGTCAACCTGTACGCCGAAGCAAGAGTGAGTCCAAAGACTCAGCAAGCGACACTACTCATGATATACACATACAAGTCTTAGTGGTTTCTACATGCACTTTTACAATTAACAACACATAGCATGCTAGTCAATTCAAGTTTTCTACCTATCATGAAAGTTCTACAATTTTATACATAACTCATGCTTTCAGATTTGTAAAATGAAATTCACTTATCACATGATCTCTATTCCACTTGCTCAGGAACTTTAGTCTTTTAAAGAGCTAAACATGAGAGCTATCAACATGAACAATTTACACACATGAAAGGGGACACAACTAGCATGGATTTCACATAGTTTTAAACACATACACGAACCTTTTCACATGCTTTAGATTGCTGATTTCATATGATTCAATGACTATAAATCTACACATGAGAGCTACAATAATACATAAAACACATCATGTGAACAAGTAATCAAGCTATCTTGCACTCATTTTCACTAATTATCCCTAACATGGATTCTAGGCATTTATGCACACATAAGCACGATAATGACAACATGAGTTTACTGATTTCACATGGTTTCCAATAACGCATTCTTACATTCTCGGTTTCACATGATTTCATACTTACTCATTCACGTTGTTCACTTTTACACGTTTGACACGTACACATGTTCACACTTATACAATTTACTCATTTCCACATCATTTTCTCTTTCACTTTCACTTGTCACATATCACATCGATTGCACTTACCACGTGCATCTTGGGCACTTACCACGTGCCATATTCACATATTTCACATTTTACTCATTTTTCATTACTTAAACAATTTGCCATGACACATAGTCCTAACCACCAGTAGAGGACACTAACAAATATCTCATAGCTCGTGCTCATTCCTTAGCACAGCTCTCAACACAACTCATAACACAACGCATATCACAACGCGTATCACAACGCATATCACGACTCATACACATACTCACCACCTAGGCAATACAGCGGTGAATCTTGGTAACTGCGCAGACCGGGAGAAGCCCTCTCCACCCTATCCAGTGGTACTTGTCCACCTCCGGGGTTTTCCCAATGCCTTTGGGACAAACTTATATCACATGGAGCCTTCTATAGGGACTTTTCTATATACGGCTCCCGATGCCTCTAGGATAGCAGTGTCACATAGGCACAACTTTTACACTTTACTCATACCGAGTTTTAATACGTGTTTTACACATAACACTTTATTTCATTCACTTTCTCACTCACATGAATACCTCTGTTTTTCCTAACATGGTACTACAGAATTTCAAGAGCTTGACACACAGTAAACACCCTAATCATGTTGGGTTTAAACAAAATCTAATCACATTACGATCATATGCACAAATTATCATATTTCACATGAAAACACATAACTTTTTATTTACTGATCCAAACGACCTGAAATTTTAACCACATGCTGTTTTCGGGTTCCAGATCATACCCTCAATTTTTCAGATTTTTCTGAGCCAAATGGAATTTACAGAAAATAAAACACCTAATTAACATACTATTAACAACTTAAGTTAACATGGGGTTAACACATCTTATAATTTAGCCACTTGCTGTTGAACATAAGCTACTAACAATATGCAGGAATTGAGGATACACATTTACCCTGATTCATACATCTATGGATTGAACCCTACAAACCATTCTTGCATGCTTTATTTTTACCGAACCGAGCTTATTTACGAATTACACAAGCATGGATAATTTACTAAAATTTGCAAACACATATGTTGACCCACTGACCTTCATGATTAGACTAAAGCCAAGGCATTCACACTAATTCCAATCATGAACAAGGATTTGCAAGATTATCTACATGTCATGCTCACAAGTTTAAAAGATACCATTGTCCTACATTCACCATCACATCCCACATTCATTCACACACCACAACTAACAATATACATAGAGTATAAGCTTACCATATATCCTCATCACGGAAAATATACCGAAAATAATGCATAAGTGGGACAGAACAGCTCACTGTTCTGCCCAGAAGAACTAGGCGGCGGTCTCTGGCCGCTGACTCAGGGTCAGCGGCATGGCCGATGGACGCCAAGCTCATAACCGGCGTCCAGGGACCTTGCCGTCTAACCAGGTCTGTGTAGAAACACAGACCCGAGCTCTGAATCTTGGGTGAATAGGAGGGTCTAGGACTCGAGGAAAAATCCATAAAAAATCACAAAACCCACCTAGACTCATACGGGGACATCATAGATAGGTCACTTGCCTTTCTAAAATTCCTCCAAGGGATTTATGGCTCGAAGAAGACCTCCTTGGGCAGTTCCAAGAAGCTGCAGAAGTGCCTCCGAGATCGCCTTCCTCCGACTCCTGGGTGATCTCCACGCCGAGGGGACGATGGGGAAATCTTCTCCTTTGCTTCAGCTTCCTCCTTGTTGCAGTAGATCTCCAGATCCAGCTCCAAGGGGTCGGATTTGAGGGTTCTAAAATGGGGTTTTCTCACAGAATGCTCT
The DNA here is from genome assembly GCA_014218235.1 of Colocasia esculenta. Lineage (NCBI taxonomy): Eukaryota > Viridiplantae > Streptophyta > Magnoliopsida > Alismatales > Araceae > Colocasia > Colocasia esculenta. Next base: position 58,414,937 of record CM024754.1, read on the forward strand.
AGGGTTTTTCTTTCTTCTCCTCTCCTCTTGCAAGGGTGAAGGGAAAGAATGGGGGAGTCCATTTCGGGTTCAGACCTAAAAGAGCCCCTCACCCACTCACCATACCTGATTTGACAGCCTTACAGCCGTTGGGGGACATCCCCCAATGGAGGCCATGCCTTGCTCCCGGATTTTCTGGCTCTGCAACGCATGCAGGTCAGAGAAGTTGGCGTCCATATCGCTGGACGCCGGAGTTAGTGTTGGCGTCCATGTCTGGACGCTAACACCACCTCAGCGGCCTGGGGTTGACGCCAAGATGGCCTTTGGCCAGAACCCTAATTTATGCAGAAACTATGCATGTAATGCATGTATTCATGCATTATGTATATAGTAGGGTATACATACTATCACCATTCATCGCATAAATTATTTACATTTAATATAACCATATGCACATTAATTATACTAATCAATATGTACATAATCTATATACATACACAAGCATACATAAACATACTAAGATAAAATGTACGTAGACACCTACCTGTACGTACGTGATATTTCTCATAAATATGACTCAACACACGGCAATTAAATGACGAGGGTTATGAGGACTTCGCAAATCATTAGGAGGTGATATGAATCATGTTAGCTAAGAATAATCTATTTGATAAAATAGTCCTTGCACACACACACACTTGATTTGACATATATAGAATCCAAGGTCCGGTGAAAAATGGTAAACACACATAAACAAATTGACTTGGGTCAGTAGGAAGTTCCGAATGAATCAACTCTATATTTTCTAGAATTGACCTCAATCAGGTGATTGCCGTTTTGATTAATCATTCATCACATAGAGTTGATCTTGTAATTTCACGGTGTCAACCTGAGCTCCATGTAGTGATAACCTAAGAAGTGATCCGGGTCAACACACTTAATAGACCTTTTGACTTTATGAATTTTCTTACGTTATAAAAACTTGTGTTAAACATTTATTATCTTTTGTTGAAATATCAAAATCAGGAAAAGTCAATAGGACTGAGTATAGTAAGGAATACTTGAGTTTAGTTGTTACAACATATCAAAACTTAGTAAGTTTTGCCAATCACTGTAACTTTATAAGGCTGACCATATATAGTATACACACACGGGTGTAGCATACTTATGTACATTATGCTTGGAATAGATGGATACAACATGCGCACCGGTAATTAGATTTACTTGCACAACTTTACCTAACATTGCTTAAGTACTATATGCTTAGAATTCCTTAATACGTGCTATATGCATAATTTAGCCAATTGACTATTCTCACATAAATATCATAAAAATACATGCATGTTATTCTTGAGAGTATAGAGTCTCAATATAAACCACTAATTACACCTACCATGCTTGAACTCTTTATGCATATGCAATATACGAAGTACAATATTCATATTAGCTAAACCATGCAATGAGCAACGCTTACAACTAATCATACACATGCATGCACAAATACACCATGGTGTTATGCATGTAGAATTGGGTATACAATTGTCACACGCATAAGGTAACATACCACGTACATGCACATATGTACTTCATACACTTCCATACAAAATTCCATGGAGTATTGGTATAGGATATTCTTCAATATTTAGAAAATACATACATAATATTATTCAATCATTCTAAGTCTAAATTCTTGGAAAAGAAAGAGAACATTCATATTACTTCTTAATTTAGCTAATTGCTCACTTCCACGCGAATACACGTATGCATATATATATATATATATACGTATATACTCATGCTCAAGAGAAGTATAAAACTTATAGCAGGCACAATGAACAACGCATGCTAAGCACACAACAACCAAACACCCAACACACCATTCATATACATACAGATATATAAAGAGAATAAAAAAAATCCGGGGTCTTACACCCTCCCCCTCTAGAAAAAGATCTTCGTCCTCGAAGATCGCATCGAGTACCTGCGGCGACGTCGCCAAGGTCATCATCAGTTACTCTTGCTCCTATATCGTGGTCGATGGAGCACCTCGCGGAGTGAACTTCGTCTTCAGATTCGGACACTCTTTAAGCCGATGATCTTTGCCTCCACATTTAAGACATCTTCCTTCCCTTCTCCAACATGCGCTCCCACCATGACACTTCCCGCACTGGGTGCACTCGGGCTTCTCGATGCTTGAGGCCACGGTTGATTGTTGACTTTCCAAGGGTTTCTCCTTCTTCCTATCTTGCCTTTGGAATGGCTTGATCATATTCTCCTTTGGAGCTGCCTCCCCCTCTAGGAGAGATCCTGTTCCATTCTCTTACTGGGTGGTCACACCTAGAAGTTCTCCTAAGGTACGTGAATCGAGTTCCAGAAGTCTAGCCCTCACTGATGGCTTAAGTCCTTTCACAAAATTCTTCAGCTTGCGGTTCTGCTCATACCTCCGAGACTGAGCACCACGTCTACCACGTCCAGCCATAGTCTGCAAAATAAATAACTCAATTAGAACCTAGGTTACTATATTCTAACTATTCTCCCTATTATCTTCCATATACTATTAGTAGATTCTATATATATGGACAATTCCCTATGAAGACTTTGCAATGATGTGACGGTGATGGTCTATCCATGTACAGTCTCAACCTTATGCTCTGATACCAATCTCTGTAACGACCCTCTTCATACCGGTACGATTATACCAATCCCCATCGTATAAAGGGCGTCGTCACAGTGGGACATTTACCCAACACTGGTCGATAGGTTGATATGTACCTGGATAGCAATAGAGTACAGCGGAATAAAATAAACAACTCAACTCTTAATCCGTCACCAACACACATTCCATAATCTAAATAGCGAGATAGAAGGACAATGTCCACATTAATACAAAATAAAGAGAGTTACAATGTCCAAAATATTGTCCATACAATAATCCCTTTTGTGCAAAAGAAAAGTACAACTGGTAACAGCTCCACAAAATAGCCTTCTAATGATGATCCTCGCCACGCTACCTTTTAGTGCACGATACCTGTCAACCTGTACGCCGAAGCAAGAGTGAGTCCAAAGACTCAGCAAGCGACACTACTCATGATATACACATACAAGTCTTAGTGGTTTCTACATGCACTTTTACAATTAACAACACATAGCATGCTAGTCAATTCAAGTTTTCTACCTATCATGAAAGTTCTACAATTTTATACATAACTCATGCTTTCAGATTTGTAAAATGAAATTCACTTATCACATGATCTCTATTCCACTTGCTCAGGAACTTTAGTCTTTTAAAGAGCTAAAACATGAGAGCTATCAACATGAACAATTTACACACATGAAAGGGGACACAACTAGCATGGATTTCACATAGTTTTAAACACATACACGAACCTTTTCACATGCTTTAGATTGCTGATTTCATATGATTCAATGACTATAAATCTACACATGAGAGCTACAATAATACATAAAACACATCATGTGAACAAGTAATCAAGCTATCTTGCACTCATTTTCACTAATTATCCCTAACATGGATTCTAGGCATTTATGCACACATAAGCACGATAATGACAACATGAGTTTACTGATTTCACATGGTTTCCAATAACGCATTCTTACATTCTCGGTTTCACATGATTTCATACTTACTCATTCACGTTGTTCACTTTTACACGTTTGACACGTACACATGTTCACACTTATACAATTTACTCATTTCCACATCATTTTCTCTTTCACTTTCACTTGTCACATATCACATCGATTGCACTTACCACGTGCATCTTGGGCACTTACCACGTGCCATATTCACATATTTCACATTTTACTCATTTTCATTACTTAAACAATTTGCCATGACACATAGTCCTAACCACCAGTAGAGGACACTAACAAATATCTCATAGCTCGTGCTCATTCCTTAGCACAGCTCTCAACACAACTCATAACACAACGCATATCACAACGCGTATCACAACGCATATCACGACTCATACACATACTCACCACCTAGGCAATACAGCGGTGAATCTTGGTAACTGCGCAGACCGGGAGAAGCCCTCTCCACCCTATCCAGTGGTACTTGTCCACCTCCGGGGTTTTCCCAATGCCTTTGGGACAAACTTATATCACATGGAGCCTTCTATAGGGACTTTTCTATATACGGCTCCCGATGCCTCTAGGATAGCAGTGTCACATAGGCACAACTTTTACACTTTACTCATACCGAGTTTTAATACGTGTTTTACACATAACACTTTATTTCATTCACTTTCTCACTCACATGAATACCTCTGTTTTTCCTAACATGGTACTACAGAATTTCAAGAGCTTGACACACAGTAAACACCCTAATCATGTTGGGTTTAAACAAAATCTAATCACATTACGATCATATGCACAAATTATCATATTTCACATGAAAAACACATAACTTTTTATTTACTGATCCAAACGACCTGAAATTTTAACCACATGCTGTTTTCGGGTTCCAGATCATACCCTCAATTTTTCAGATTTTTCTGAGCCAAATGGAATTTACAGAAAATAAAACACCTAATTAACATACTATTAACAACTTAAGTTAACATGGGGTTAACACATCTTATAATTTAGCCACTTGCTGTTGAACATAAGCTACTAACAATATGCAGGAATTGAGGATACACATTTACCCTGATTCATACATCTATGGATTGAACCCTACAAACCATTCTTGCATGCTTTTATTTTTACCGAACCGAGCTTATTTACGAATTACACAAGCATGGATAATTTACTAAAATTTGCAAACACATATGCTGACCCACTGACCTTCATGATTAGACTAAAGCCAAGGCATTCACACTAATTCCAATCATGAACAAGGATTTGCAAGATTATCTACATGTCATGCTCACAAGTTTAAAAGATACCATTGTCCTACATTCACCATCACATCCCACATTCATTCACACACCACAACTAACAATATACATAGAGTATAAGCTTACCATATATCCTCATCACGGAAAATATACCGAAAATAATGCATAAGTGGGACAGAACAACTCACTGTTCTGCCCAGAAGAACTAGGCGGCGGTCTCTGGCCGCTGACTCAGGGTCAGCGGCATGGCCGATGGACGCCAAGCTCATAACCGGCGTCCAGGGACCTTGCCGTCTAACCAGGTCTGTGTAGAAACACAGACCCGAGCTCTGAATCTTGGGTGAATAGGAGGGTCTAGGACTCGAGGAAAAATCCATAAAAAATCACAAAACCCACCTAGACTCATACGGGGACATCATAGATAGGTCACTTGCCTTTCTAAAATTCCTCCAAGGGATTTATGGCTCGAAGAAGACCTCCTTGGGCAGTTCCAAGAAGCTGCAGAAGTGCCTCCGAGATCGCCTTCCTCCGGACTCCTGGGTGATCTCCACGCCGAGGGGACGATGGGGAAATCTTCTCCTTTGCTTCAGCTTCCTCCTTGTTGCAGTAGATCTCCAGATCCAGCTCCAAGGGGTCGGATTTGAGGGTTCTAAAATGGGGTTTTCTCACAGAATGCTCTAGGGTTTTTCTTTCTTCTCCTCTCCTCTTGCAAGGGTGAAGGGAAGAATGGGGGAGTCCATTTCGGGTTCAGACCTAAAAGAGCCCCTCACCCACTCACCATACCTGATTTGACAGCCTTACAGCCGTTGGGGGACATCCCCCAATGGAGGCCATGCCTTGCTCCCGGATTTTCTGGCTCTGCAACGCATGCAGGTCAGAGAAGTTGGCGTCCATATCGCTGGACGCCGGAGTTAGTGTTGGCGTCCATGTCTGGACGCTAACACCACCTCAGCGGCCTGGGGTTGACGCCAAGATGGCCTTTGGCCAGAACCCTAATTTATGCAGAAACTATGCATGTAATGCATGTATTCATGCATTATGTATATAGTAGGGTATACATACTATCACCATTCATCGCATAAATTATTTACATTTAATATAACCATATGCACATTAATTATACTAATCAATATGTACATAAATATCTATATACATACACAAGCATACATAAACATACTAAGATAAAATGTACGTAGACACCTACCTGTACGTACGTGATATTTCTCATAAATATGACTCAACACACGGCAATTAAATGACGAGGGTTATGAGGACTTCGCAAATCATTAGGAGGTGATATGAATCATGTTAGCTAAGAATAATCTATTTGATAAAATAGTCCTTGCACACACACACACTTGATTTGACATATATAGAATCCAAGGTCCGGTGAAAATGGTAAACACACATAAACAAATTGACTTGGGTCAGTAGGAAGTTCCGAATGAATCAACTCTATATTTTCTAGAATTGACCTCAATCAGGTGATTGCCGTTTTGATTAATCATTCATCACATAGAGTTGATCTTGTAATTTCACGGTGTCAACCTGAGCTCCATGTAGTGATAACCTAAGAAGTGATCCGGGTCAACACACTTAATAGACCTTTTGACTTTATGAATTTTCTTACGTTAAAAAACTTGTGTTAAACATTTATTATCTTTTGTTGAAATATCAAAATCAGGAAAAGTCAATAGGACTGAGTATAGTAAGGAATACTTGAGTTTAGTTGTTACAACATATCAAAACTTAGTAAGTTTTGCCAATCACTGTAACTTTATAAGGCTGACCATATATAGTATACACACACGGGTGTAGCATACTTATGTACATTATGCTTGGAATAGATGGATACAACATGCGCACCGGTAATTAGATTTACTTGCACAACTTTACCTAACATTGCTTAAGTACTATATGCTTAGAATTCCTTAATACGTGCTATATGCATAATTTAGCCAATTGACTATTCTCACATAAATATCATAAAAATACATGCATGTTATTCTTGAGGAGTATAGAGTCTCAATATAAACCACTAATTACACCTACCATGCTTGAACTCTTTATGCATATGCAATATACGAAGTACAATATTCATATTAGCTAAACCATGCAAATGAGCAACGCTTACAACTAATCATACACATGCATGCACAAATACACCATGGTGTTATGCATGTAGAATTGGGTATACAATTGTCACACGCATAAGGTAACATACACACGTACATGCACATATGTACTTCATACACTTCCATACAAAATTCCATGGAGTATGTGGTATAGGATATTCTTCAATATTTAGAAAATACATACATAATATTATTCAATCATTCTAAGTCTAAAATTCTTGGAAAAGAAAAGAGAACATTCATATTACTTCTTAATTTAGCTAATTGCTCACTTCCACGCGAATACACGTATGCATATATATATATATATATACGTATATACTCATGCTCAAGAGAAGTATAAACTTATAGCAGGCACGAACAACGCATGCTAAGCACACAACAACCAAACACCCAACACACCATTCATATACATACAGATATATAAAGAGAATAAAAAAAATCCGGGGTCTTACACCGGCACTGTCGCATCGGGCGCGATCCGCCCGACACCCTTAAAGGGTGTCGGCGATGCGCTGCGCATCGGGACTCAACAGTCCCATTCGCAGCGCAGGAAACCGCAGGCCCCTTTGTCCCCCCCGTTTGCAGGTTTTTTGAAGAGAAAATCCTCGATTTAGGTGCAAATCCACAGGAGGAGGCTTCCTAAGTGAATTTGTGTCCATTTGGAGGTGGATTTGGAAGCTTTGAAGCCTTGTTCTTCAAGTTTTTTGAAGGTTCTACAGGGTTTTCAAGGTAAGCAACCTTATTTCTTCATTTTTCTGTTCTTTTCTTGGTGTATGGGTTAGATCTTGTTAGGAAATGATGTTGCAAGGGATTGGTGTTCACTTGCAACCATTTCTCATCAAGATCTACAAGGTTTTCATGTAGATTTGATGATTTTTCCTAAAATATGATTTTCTGAAAAATAATTTAAAAAATCTTAAAAAAATTTCAACAATCAAAAAATGATAGGAAGGTGTTCTATAAGTTCTATATCATGGTTAGAACTTGATTCTATAAGAAGTTTAGGTATAATTAATTAATGTTCATAAATAATTAATAATTATATTAAAATTTGAATAATAATTTTAAAAATCTTAAAAAGTGTAAACAACCAAAAATTGATAGAAATGTGTTGTATAACTTGTACATCATGATTAGAAGTTGATTACATAAGAAGTTGAGCAATAATTAATTTATATTCTTACATTAATAAGAAGTATTTTAAAATAAAATGTTAATAAAATGTGAAATTACAGAAAATATATATGCATGTGTGAATGGATTTCTGTGATCATGTGTTCATGTATATTAAAAAAATATCATATAACAATTAAGAAGTAAGAATACTTTCTTTTAGTGTTCAAATTCTGAAATTTAATTTAATTTACTGTTAATTTATTATTTATTTTTTGTCATTGTAGATGGCACCGAAAAGAGGTTCTGATGATATTGGGTGGCAGCATGGCATCATGTTGGAGAATAGGCACAACTTTAAGTGCAATTATTGTGGTTTTGTGGGACAAGGAGGTGGGGTCTCCCGTTTGAAGAAGCACCTTGCTGGTGGTCGACTAGCAGGGTACCATGACGTGCAGGGGTGTAAATCGGTGCCAAAAGAAGTCAAGAAGGCTATGATTGAACACATTAAGCAAGTTCGAACTGAGACAGCAAGAAAGAAGGCAGATAAGGAGATAGCAGAGAGGATTATATCAGGAAGGCAAAGAGATGAAGATGATGATGATGAAGTTCAAATGTATGCAGAATATGTTCCTGATCCTGATGTGCAGGAAAGGCTAGCCAGAGCACATAGCAGGGCTGAGGCATGGGAAACTGATCAAAGGGCAGGGCACAGAATGAGTTTTCAGGGAGCTCAGCATGAGGTTGGCAGTGGCAGTGGCTCAGCGGTAGGTGGCAGTGGCTCCCGTCGATTTTCAAATGTGGGAGATTATTTCACTCGACCCCTCCCACACAAGTACCAGAAGAAGGCAGGCATAGCAAGAGACCCACAGGTGTGCAAATTGAGGATGTGGACCCTTATGTGTATCCTAGGGAGCATGGCAAGCAGACTAGGATTGATGATTCATACAACCAGCAGGGGCCGAAATACAAGGTGGGGAGAGCAATTGCAAAGTGGTGGCACCATACAGGGTTACCATTTAATGCAGCGAACAGTCCCTATTATAAAACTGCAATACAGGAGGTTCAACGTGGAGGCCTACATGTGCAGCCTCCTACAGCTAGGGACTTGGCAGGGAAATATCTGCAGGAGGAAGTTGATGAGATAAAGTCTTACATAGACGGATTTAAGAAGAAATGGGAGAAGTATGGTGTCACCATCATGTGTGATGGTTGGTCGGGCATCACCAGGAGCAGCCTCATCAACTTCCTAGTGTATTGTGATAGACAAGTCTTCTATCACAAATCAGTTGACGCATCCGAGCATGTACACAACTATGAATACATATTGGGTTTGATGCGAGAGGTGGTTGGGGAGATTGGGGAGCAATATATTGTGCAGGTGGTCACGGATAATGGAGCTGCGTACAAGAAAGCAGGGGAGGAGTTGATGAATATCTATCCTCATCTATACTGGACCCCATGTGCTGCCCACTGTGTTGATTTAATGCTTAAAGAAATTGGGACACTGCAACCTGTGAAAATGGTGGTGGATGCAGGACAGAAGATAACACGTTTCATCTACAATCATCATCTGGTGTTGGCGTGGATGAGAGAGTCCACTGGTGGAGAGTTGTTGAGGCCCGGTGTCACCCGCTTTGCAACAAATTTTGTGGCACTACAGAGTCTACTGAAGCACAAGGATGGATTGAAACGCATGTTCAGGGGTGATAAATGGTTGCAGAGTAATTTTGCTAGTACATCTGATGGAAAGGAGGTGGAAGGCATCGTCAACAGCTCCAATTTTTGGGATCGGGTCTTCAAGCTGGTACAGATCATTGAACCTCTATATGAGGTGTTGAGGGTGGTGGATGGGGATAGGAGACCATCTATAGGATTGGTATATGCAAAGCTTGAAGCCGCGAGGAAAAAGATCCGTGAAGTCTCACCTCGGCATGCACACTTGGTTTTGGATGTTGTTGACGATAGATGGGACCGGCAGATGAGTAGAGATCTCCATATGGCGGGTAAGGAAATAAATCATATTTCTGTAATAAACTACTCTTTATTGTATTGATGATGGTATTTTATTCAATTGCAGCATACTATCTCCACCCTGCATACCATTACGCACACGAGCTAGCATATGATGATGATTTGACGGCTGCCTTTGCAAGGGTGGTTGAGAGATTGTCAAGAAGTCCTGTGCTAGCGGCAGATGCCATTGATGAGGCAAGTATAGGATTATCAACTTCCATCCAAAGTCCAATCAAATACTTGAAGTTCATAGGAGTTGATGATAAATTTATTAAATGCAGATGAAGCGTTTTCGGGAAGCCACTGGGACCTTTGCTGAGCCATCTGCCATTGCTGGTCGGGAGCGTGTAGACGGCGGTAATATGCTTCCCATTTACATTTTTTATCATTGCAACTTGATGGTTGACATCTGATTGAGATAATTGAATTTGGATGCAGCTGATTGGTGGTTCAACTTTGGGCATTCCGCGCCAACATTGAGGAAAATTGCAGTGAAGGTCTTATCGCAGACTTCCTCATCTAGTGGATGTGAGAGGAACTGGAGTACATTTGCATTGATACACACCAAAGTGCGGAATCGTCTCTCATATAGGCGTTTGGACCAATTGGTGTACGTCCACTATAATATGAGGCTGAGGGTCAAACATCTTACAGAAGATCCAAAGAAGCGTGGGGACGTAGAGTATGATCCAATTGATGTTGGATTTCTACGAGATGAAGAAGACCCAATGGTTGCATGGGTTGCACGAGCAACAACAGAGCGAGGGGAGTATGAGTTAGATGAGGAGGCAGACGACCCTGAAGATCCACCTCGCCCTAACACTTTCCTGGCAAGGGCAGTAGCAGAAGCAACAGCAGAGGAGGAGGGAGATCGTGGGAATGTGGGACAGCCATATTCCCCTCGTTATGAGATGGATCCAGAGGCTGAGGTGGATCTTCTTGCGGACATACAAGTAGAGCATGTGACGCGTACTGCAGGTGGGAGAGTCATTTCTTTCTTTCATCTTACATATTTTATCAGTTGCATTTATGCTAACTTCCTAATGTATAATGTTGGGGGTTATTGCAGGTAGAGGAGGAGGTAATGATGATGATGATTTTGATAGGTTGATGGAAGGCCTCCCCCGCACACAATCTAGAAGGAGAGGCTTATCTACCCAGGATGCGCCTCCCTCACAATCTACAAGGGCTCCCACATCATCTCAATTGGCAAAAGGGAAGCAAATAGCAACAGAATCCCGCCGAAAAAAAACTGGTGCAACAGAGTCCCGGCCAAGTAAAGGAGTTGTTATACGAGAGCCACCTCCCGCCCCAGCACAAAAAAGAAGGGTTGGTTTTCTGGTTGGGGATCCAAGAAAGGCAAGAAAGGTGCTACCGTTGTTGAAGATCCACTTGACATTGCCGATGCAGAGACTTTGGATCCAAATGCAGATGATGAGACACCGTCTCCGTTGGATTCACCCCGATTGCCCAATAGCGCCTCCCATGATTCGATGACTACTGGTAGGCCATCATTTTGTATTAAAAATTACCTCAAATGTATTTGTAATTTTGTATTTGTTCTAACTAATGTTCAAATGATATTGCCTTTGCAGGTGGTTCTTCAGATGCTGGTGGTGACGGTGGTGGTAACGGTGGAGGTGGTAACGGTGGAGGTGGAGGTGGTAACGGTGGTCAGGGCGGAGGAGGAGGTGAGGGTGGTGAGGGAGGAGGAGGTGGCATGGCATTCACAGAGGAGCAATTTTTCGGGGTGCAACACAAGATAGCAGTCATGGTGCCCCACTTCGGTACAATAGAAGGCAAAGGTTTCCACCTGACAGTCAAGGAAGAGGTGAACCAGTGGATTCCCATAGTTATGACACTATGTTATCAGACTTTGAGAGGATGAGTACACATGAGTCTGCTGGATCCTATGGCGGTCATAGCTACCAGCCCGACTCCACTAGCACAGACTACTCTAGTGGGTACGGACCGTACAGTGGATACACTGCCACAGCAGGCTACTTTGGTCCATCTCCATATATGTATCCTCCTCCTGCATATTCTATTCCTATTCCAGTCCAAGTTTTTGAGGCTGAGGAGGATGTACAGATGGCACAACTGGGGGTAGTCCGTCCCGGCTGTCAAATGTGGGACCATTATCTCAGTCAGTTTCGGCAGAGATACCATACCATGATGACATGGAATGAGTTTCGTGGTTTTGTGTCAAGAACGAAAGGTCATCATCTTATTGGGGAGCTCCCCTCAGAGTCAGATGAGTCCGAATCCATGCCTAGCCAATCCCAATGGAATGCATATGATCCATATCAACAAGGGCATTGGGGATATTAGAGTAAGTCATTGTATTTTTATTGGAATTTAGAGTTTGATAGTTGTATTGACTTTGTGCAATGTAAATATCTTTCAATTAATGAGTTTCAATTTGTTTTCACTCTTCTAATGCTTTATTTCATTGAAAATAAATGTTTTTATACCAATTACATGATATAAATCTCATGGAATATGATGAAACATATGTACAAGAGGCCTAAACCACACAATCATTAAAAAAAAGGCCAGATTCAAGGGAATCGGCCATAAAATGGGTCATAAATAAGGGTTCTGGCCGAATCCAAGCGGATCGAACCGAATCGGTTCGATCCGCCCGAATCGGATCGGATCAGGAAAAACCCGATCCGGTCCGAATCGGGGATGCGCCAAACCTTGCGTTTGACTTCTTTCACCGGGCTTTAAAATTTTAATATTCCATGTGGTTTATTTGAATTATGATTTTTTTAGTTAAACCAAATTATGAGGGATTAGAAAGACGTTATTTTGATGGAATCACTAAAATCACGATTTTCTTTTTGGATAGGAGAGTTGACTTTTTATTGGTAAGATATATGATTTTTTTGATATTTTTATTGGATTCAAATGGGAGGTACTTTCTTATTTACATGTATCTTAAGTAAATGAAACTACAAATACTAACATTTATTTAAATGATATTCGGGTAAATAAGACGTTTCCTGAAATGGGGCTGGACTCAGCCTCCGGCAAGGTTACCACGGGCCGGAACAGATACCTGGCACGCCCAAGCGCTCCTGGCATGCGCCTTGGCCGCTTTAGCGGTGCCTTGGGGCGCCTTTTTACTCTTAAAAAGGCGGGGTGTTTTTAAGCGGCTAAGAAAGTGCCTTAGCGCTTAAACGGCGGCTAGGCGCCGCCTAGGCATCCTCCTTGACAACTATGCTCTTGTGGTACATTATGTTCATCAGATGATTCAGAATCATCAAGGAAAATTGGTCTTTCCCTCATTAGGTCTTTGTCCCTCCTTGCATGTCTTCCAGATATCTCCTTATGCAACTCCTGTTGGTGCTAAATGCGGATCTCTTTCTATTCTTTTCTTCCCAGCATATATGCTCTCATCTCTTTCACAATTTCCTGGGGGCATGCATTACACTTCTGCACATTTCCTCCTATGCCTGCAATGATAAATGCCTCCATTCATCTGTTTATTACAATACAAACATTGGAGTTTCTTTTTGGCAGGGTCATATGCCCATGGCAGGGTCAATCAAGTAAAGTTTTAATACCTTGAAGAAGAAGAGCAAGGCGCGGCTGCGTCTGGCGGTGGTGGGGGCAGTGGTCAGCAATGGGGGAGAAGGAGAGAAGGAGGGCTGAAGGAGAAGGAATCACGGGGAAGGGGGGGGGGGGTGGAGTGTTCTGCCTTAACGAAATGGCCATCTCCATTAAAACCTAGGATACAGCCCGAATCAGGCCGGATTGGGGTTAATCGGATCCGGATCGGCCTTAATCGGCTGATCGGGTCTGATACCATCCTGATCTGGCCGATTTGGGCCGAATCTATTTAAATTTCAAATGAGGCTAAGGGGGATTGGCCATCCGAATCGACCATGGCCTATCTGATCCAGAATCGGTCAATCCAGATCGGTCGATTCTGCCATCCATGCAGCCAGAGGCCCACAATAAGGTTTCTTTTTTTCCTCTGAGGTAGTGGAACCTCTCTTCTCATCCTACTTTGACTGTGTAATTTCTGTTTATTTATTAAAATAGTGGTATAACCCACTTTTTCCTCCAAAATAAATGTCTCAGATGGTTGATCTGATCAAAAGGTTTTTGGATCAAAGATTTGTTCAAACAGGTTTCGTGGACTCTCTCAAATTTGTGCAATCTATCCGGTTTCCTATCGTAGGCAGTGAAAACAATAGCTGTTATCCCGTGTCTAATGTCATCAGTTGTTTCCAAAAGATATTGCAGCATAAGCACCATTTATGGTGAAATAAGATACATGCTAAATAAATGAGGAAGGTATAGGTATCTATTTGTTCTGTGATTTTGCTCACATTACACCTGGATGCTCCAAAATGTATTGCAATCAAAGTATTCTGTTGTTTCAGCATCAACCCTAGGTTCATGTGGATTGTGTATTTTCTATATTTTCCTTTTGGATAAAAAAATAGAAAACTTTCTGTAATCTGATGTCCAGTCATTTTTTTTCTTTTTTATTTCCTTTTTTTCTTCAGGATATTTCAGATTCACAATGGAGAAATTTTCGTGGGAACTTACCTATTCTTACCTTAGTTTTGGCAATGTTTACATTTGTGGCAAACATGTCGAGGTCTCTTTTCAACTTGAAAGGGAAAGGGATGTCAGTTCTTTGGCTTTTACTTTCTCTCAGCTATTTGTCATATTTACATGGAGCTTGGTATGCATCTTGACCTCTAGTCTTCACCTGGATATACTGTTCAAGTGTTCATTGTAAGGCTCCTAACAGTTTTCTGAATGTTGCAGCATTTTATTCATTCTTTTGATCACTACTGCAAACTTTTTTATTGTTAAGGTTGGTACCTTTGCGAGTGAGGGGTTCTACAGCATATGGTCTTTGACAGTTCTCGCTATTCATTGTTCGTGTCATGGATCAGTAATCTCAATGCTTTCTGTAGGTATTAGAATTATGGTGGTGGATGATGTTTTTCTGTTTCTCTTATAAGTTTGTGGATATTTTGTGAGTGCTTTAGAAAATTGTAGTCTAATAGAAGATGAGAGCCCATGTTAGCTCACCTGTCACTAACACAGAGAAAATTAAAGGAGAAGAAAAATGTGGCTGAGATACTGCAAAACAATGTTTTAAAAAGGACTAGGCGGTCCTAGTCGGATGGACCTTGTCACTAACTAGTCTGACCAACTAGGTGCTGAGTTGGGCGCCTCAATTTCGGGTTGGTTATTTTTCCAGGATTTTTTTATATTTCTTATGCGTGCCTCTTGCTAATTGATAATATTGTGGGCATATACTTGTCATGTCTGAAGACATACTGTTGAGGCTTCTTTTATTGTTATTCTAAATTAATATACATAAAAATCAGCATGCTTATTATCAGAGAATTTCTATTCTTATATAATCTCGTGTAGTTTATAAATTAAGTCAAGTTGTTATTTTCAGAGGGAACAAAAAAACAAACAGAGCAACTCCAGAGGATTGAAGAAGAAACCCAGATAAAACAATTGCAGAAGAAACATCATTGTACGAAGAGGACCAAAGGAGAACAAAAGAAAATAAAAAAAACAGAGTACTGTAGGACAACCTAAGAAGAAACAGAAAGAAAAAAAAGAATTGCAGGATGCAGGATTCAGCGGGAAAGATCTTAGGAGGAGGAGGACTGAGTAAAACCAAAAAACAAAAAA
This sequence comes from Colocasia esculenta, assembly GCA_014218235.1. Taxonomy (NCBI): domain Eukaryota; kingdom Viridiplantae; phylum Streptophyta; class Magnoliopsida; order Alismatales; family Araceae; genus Colocasia; species Colocasia esculenta. The sequence goes on from CM024754.1 coordinate 58,430,730, forward strand.
ATGGAGTACCACAGAACAGCCTAAGAAGAAACAGAAGACAAAAAGAAGGGATTTTTGCATATTATTCCCTACAAACATTGCTAATTTGGGATTAGTCCCTCAAATCTGACTATTGTCATATGGACCCCTCAAAACCTTGTCTTTAAACATGGTCTCTATCGTTTCTTCTTATCAACAAAATTAAATCCAACCTAGGTTACGTTAATGTTGGCATATAAAATTTTCAAGTCCCAAAACCCCCCATTTCCCAAAAACCCAAAAATACCAAAAAATGGGGGGAGGCCCCTAACCGGGGGGACCTCCCCCCGGTTAGCTCTCTCTCATCTAACCGGGGGGACCTCCCCCCGGTTAGCCCTCTCTCCTCTAACCGGGGGGACCTCCCCCCAATTATGTCTCTCTCCTCTAACCGGGGGGACCTCCCCCCAGTTATGTCTCTCTCCTCTAACCGGGGGGACCTCCCCCAATTAAGCTCATAACCGAGGGGGACCCCCCCCAGTTATCTCTCTCTCCTCTAACCGGGGGGGCCTCCCCTCGATTAAGGCCATAACCGGGGGGACCTCCCCCGGTTACCTCTCTCTCCTCTAACTGGGGGGACCTCTCTTCGGTTACCTCTCTATCTTCCTCTTCCAATGTAAAGGGGAAAATCCCTATAAATACCCCATGTAGCCCGATGGCAAAAGGGGGGGGGGGTCGGCAAGTTGAAAGATCGAAAAGGAAACTTGTTGGGGAAGATTTTGCTCGTGTTCGGCGTGGAGGTACTTGCCCCCGGCAAGTCAAGTCGTCCCCCTCCGACCACCAAATGTTTGTAAATTCCCCCCCATGTCGAGTTAGTCTCCATGGGAGGTTTTAAAATTCAAATACATGTTTATATCTCCATATCGAGTTAGTCTCTATGAAGATAAAATTGTTAAATGATCTTGTTCATGTGTTCCATTGTTTAAATATTTTCCATGTCGAGTTAGTCTTCGTGGATACAAAATATTTAAACATGTTCATGTGCTCCGATGTTTAAATATCTTCCATGTTGAGTTAGTCTCCATGGGCATAAGATATTTAAATATCAAATGTTCTCATGTTTAAATGTTTCCATGTCGAGTTAGTCTCCATGGGTATAAACATTTAAACATGTCCATGCTATTTCCCTCATGTCGAACGAGACTCCATGAGGGTGAAAATATGTTTGTGTTCATATGTACACGCCTCCATAAGGAGATTCTGCCCAAAAATAATACGACCATATATTCATCAAATATGTTTGTGTGTGTTTGCGCGGAAATTTTGCCCATGCGGAAGCTCTGCTCAAATACACAACATATCCGAACATCAAATAAATTCTCGGGTTTATACCCATGTTTCCCTCAAATTGCATGTTAAACTCACAAATAGAGTCCATGCTCCCTTTTAAAATCTATTTTCGTCCGATAAAAGCAATTCACTGTGTTATTGTTTTCTATGAAAAATGTAAACCTCGACTCTACTATCAAGGGTGTTAGGGTTAAAATTGATGTAAATCAACATCAAATATTTTTAATCCGATGTAAATTAACATCGATTTCGGTCGATGGAGAAGGGGTCCAGTACACGTAACCCTAATCACCTGATAAAAATAAAAACATGCGGAACAAATGTTTTAAATAAAACAAAGGGCGCACTCGTCCAATGGACAAAAACTTTCCTCGTTGAGCGGATTACAACTTCTGTTTGACAGATAGACTAGCACGCCCCGCAAGGCAAAAAACTAAAATCAAATCAAATCTCATAATTTTTTTCGCATTCCACAGTTAACCATTGCTTAGGAAAAGTCCTAAATAATACTGTCACTTAGTTATCAAAATAACCCACCCAAAGGCGTCGATGCTGGTGAGGCTGAGCACCTCTTCTAGCATGTGGGTCGCCATGCCGGTGCGCCAGTCGCAATACCCTCGATGATCCCATAAACGGCCGGCTCTTCTTTGGCGGTGGCCTCTGCGCTCCCTCCGCTACCTCTCCCTCAACTCCCTCTCCTACCTTAACATGTCCGACAACTGGCTCTCTAGGGACCTCCCTGGTGGGTCTCCAACATGACCGCCCTGCAACAACTCGATCTCGCTGAAGACAAGCTCACAGGGTCGCTCCCACTGGTGCTGGGCAATCTCAAGGACCTAAGGGTGCTGAAACTCTCTGGCAACACCATCTCCAGGCCAAGGATGGCAGAGTCGGGTCGGGTGGCTGGGTCGGCCCCAACTGATCCCGACCCTGAGTCGGGCCAGACTCGGCCTGAGTCGGGCCGAGTCGGCCTGAGTCGGGACAGTAAACCAGTCCTGACTGTCCCGTGGGTGGGTCGGTGTTCCCCCCCCAGAGTCGGGTCGCCAGGGGCCGACCCGACTCAGAGTCGGCCGACTCCGCTCCGAGTCGGCCGACTCTGCCATCCATGTCTCCAGGGGGATACGCCGCCTTCGTGAGTACTCGACATGCCCTGAGACCACTCTCTCTCTCTCTCTCCATATATCTTTTTCTCACTCTACTAGTATGTGTCTCTGCAATGTGAGATTCATTGGGGAATGGCCGTATGCAAGCTGGATGCCATGAGATCATTAGCCTTCGACAGGAAAGTCGAAGGCGGGTTCCGACTATGGCCCCCTATTCTTCCCCATTGCATTTCGGCTGAAGCTTGTCGATGCCTTCATGTGCGGCGTCTTCCAATAGCGGAGGAAAGATGGTGGCTATGGTGGGTTCAAGTTGGTGACGCTGCGAAGCGGCGGGTGGAGAAGGTGGTGCCTCCGCCCACGCCTACAGAGTGTGGAGGCAGGGAGATCGGAGCGGCTTGTGGAGCTACTCAAAGCGGAGAGAGGGGAGGCGGGATCGGAGGAGGTAGAGATGCAGACGAGGTGGAAGACGGAGGCGTTGGAGAGACTCCAAGGTGTCGTGAGCAAGTTGTAGAGTGGCAGGGAAGGGGAGGGTGATCGGAGGAGGGGGCTGAGGAGAAGGTGAGGCGGCTAACGAAGGAGGACCCAGAGGCGTGGGATACGCTAATGATGCTGGGGACGATCCCTCCCCTGGTGGGCATGTGTAACTCTATCGATGTTAGCGTCCAGGTGGCCACTTTGTACGCTCTCCTCAACCTCGGCATTAGCAACGATATGAACAAAGCTGCCATTGTTGCAGCGGGAACCATGCACAAAATGCCAAAGCTGATCAAGAATTCGAGATGGGGATCACGTCGGCGTGCATGTCGGAGGCGATCATCGCCAACTTCTTGGGCCTCAACACCGCTCCATTCCAACGTAGGCGAGATGGGATGCCCTCCGCGCCCTCTTCAACCTCTCCCTCACCCCTTCCATTGTTTCCCACCTTGTTGGCGCCGGCCTCGTCTCCGACCTCTTCGCGACAGCGGGCAAGATGGAGGTGTCGGAGTGGGTCCTCTCCGTGCTCTTCAATGTGATGTCCACTAGGGAGGGGTGGAGGGCGATGAGCCGCTCCTTGGAGGCATTCTAGATCCTAGTTGACGCGCTCAACTCTGGAGTGCCAGTAGACAACGGTGTGAGAGAGTGGCGTAGTGAGAGAGAAAGCGACGGAGTGAGAGAGGGTGTGCAATAGAGAGATAGAGAGAGAGTGGCAAGGGTATTTTAGGAACTTCACCAGTGCTTCTAACAAGAGGAAGGAATATTCCATTGAATATTCACTTTTTTGATGTCGTAGAACTAGATGGGCTTTTTGCAAGAGTTAGATCTTTCAAGGGATCTACATGACAATATGCAAACTGCAGGATTCAGTGGGATATGAAAGTATTTTAGGGACTAATATGCAAATTAGCAAACTGCATATTAGTCCCTAAAATATGATCATTGGAAGAATCCAAAAAAGAATTGCAAACTGCAGGATTCAGTGGGAAAGATCATTGGAGGAAAAAGGAAAACGTGACATGCATGGCAATTGAAGGAAGAAAAGGGCAATAAAGGGTAATCCATTGCCTTTTAAGTTTTAACTGGCAACTTAAATTAAGGATATGAAAGTATTTTACACAAAGAAGGCAAGCTAAAAAGAGGAGAGAGACTGAGTTGGGAACTGCCTCGGCGGCCGATTTTTTAAACACTGCTGCAAAAGATAATTTCCTCCGGCATCTGACATGCTTCTTTTTGTCTAAAAGAGGTAGTCCACATTGGATTGAAAGTAGAAGTTGTGAAGATGGTAAAAGGAACTTCTCCGTACAAAGAGGTCCGACCATGGATGAAGCTTTATATTCTTACATCAAGAAGATCCTTTCATGTACAAAGAACCTTGCACCCCTGAAAACCTGCTATAAAAGAGTCCACACCTAACTACCTACAAAATTCACTCTGCTTGAGCTTGACAATTTATTTTGCCTCCAAGGCTATGACTGATTCCACAACAGGACGGCAAATTAAGGTTGCAAACTGGTCCTTCATCAAAAGTTTCTATTTATAAGGATCAATTGGTTTCTTTCTGCCAAAATTACCCAATCTCTGATAGCAAATTTTCTACAATTTCCCTTTTTTGGGACTGGGAGGGGGGGGGGGTGGTCCACCTAGCAGCATTTTCTGGAATGCATTTATTCATATATCCCAGGAAAAGATCCATCTGTAGATGATTTGGGCTTTTTTCTTAAATATTACACAAGTAAATCTAACATCACTTCAAGAAAATGTGAATCTAACAGCCTCCTTGATTAGGCCAGTGGGCAAGTGCAAGCATTTAGCCATGATGTGGTGAAGCTAATGCCTCATCGTTCCATCATGTGTTGTCATCCTGGCATTGAATCTCATGGAGCTCACATTTCTCTCCCAATCCCTTTTCCACATCTGTTCAATGCAACTCTGAAGTACATTCTTGGATCAATAAAAATTATCCCTTTGCGGCATTTGTAAGTTCACTTTGGTGGGTTCAGAAGCCTGCTACACAAAAAACTAGAGTTGCAAGCAGGGAAGTAGCAAAACTTATAGACATCTTGTTCATGTTTGGTAGTTGTTATTGACAAAGGAATTAGAAAGAGAATGGTAGACAACAAGCTTAGATGGTGTGAATGGCCTGCCCCTCTTGGGAGCCTTTCCTTTCTTACATACAACTTGGATTGTACAACATGTACTACACAACAAAGTACAAATAGTACAACTATGGTACAACTTGTACTTCGGTGAGGGTAATGATAATGGTAATGGTAAGATAATGATATGTGTCCTATATAGCTGTTGTCACTCCCCCTCAAATTGATGCTGGAAGATCATGCAGCATCAATTTGTTTTACAAGAAATTATGATGGTCAAAGGTGAGTGCGTTGGTAAAGATATTGGCGGTTTGCTTCCGTGAAGAAACATAGGGAAGAGAGATAAGCTCCCAATCAAAAGCTTCTCTGGTATAGTGGTAGTCAATTTCAATGTGCTCAGTGCACTCATAGAAGACTGGGTTCTCAACAATCTTGATAGCGCTTGTGTTATCAGCATGAAGTGGTGTCAGCGCAGAGAGAGGATGACCCAATTCAGCAAGTAGACCACAGAACCAAGTTCTCTTAGAACAAGCAACAAATATTGCCCGATACTCAACCTCAGTAGAAGATTTTAGAGACCCGATCTTGTTTTTTGCACTTCTAAGACATTCGACGCTGGCCCAAGAAAACATACCATCCAGTAATAGGCCGCTGAGTATTCGGACAGCCTCTCCAGTTGGCATCAACAAAGGCAATTAAGATAAAAGGAGAGCTTGTAGGAAAGAAAAAACCACAACAAGAAGTGACCTTCAGATATGGGATAATGCAATGAATGGCTGCAAGACGTGACATAGGGAACTCATGAATTGGCTAACTTGAGTCACCACATAACAGATATCAGGTCATGTGAAAGTGAGATAAATGAGTCTGCTCACAAGTTGACGATAATGAGTAGGATCCTCAAGAAGAGTACCATCATCTGAATGAAGCTTCTGGTTGGCCTTCATAGGAGTAGCTACGCAACTGCTGTTGTCCAATTTTGCAGAGTAACTACTAACTAGGTCTTCTAAATATTATGTTGATTGAGATGAATGCCATGAGAAGTACGATGTGACACCAAGAAAATAATTAACCCAAGATCCTTCATTTGAAAGGACTGTTGTAAAAGATCTTTATACTTTTAATGCCATCATAATCACTCCCAATAATCAAAATATCATCAACATAAGCAGCCACTATGGCAACCTTATCAGAAACCTGTCGCAAAAACAAAGAGGGATCATGAATACTCTGCTTAAAGTCTGCATTCAAAATAGTGGTTTGCAGTTTTGTAAACCAAGCTTGGGGAGATTGCTTGAGGCCATACAATGAGTGCTTCAATCTGCATAGAATATCAGAGGGGAAAATGTGCAGTGTTGGAGGAGTCTTTATAAAAACTTCTTCATGCAAATCGCCATGAAGAAAAACATTCTTTATGTCTAGCTGAGAAATAGGCCAGCAATAAGAGGCAGCTAGAGCAACAATAGTACGTACAGTAGACATCTTTACAACATGAGCGAAGGTGTCACGATAATCAAAGCCATATTCTTGTTTATTATCGAGGGCTACCAAGTCTAGCTTTATATCTCTCAAGAGAACCATCAGATCTAAGCTTCACATTGTAAACCCATTTACAGCCAATAGGCTTCCCACTAGGAGGGCAAAGAATAATGTCTCAAGTGTTATTGCTAGCACCCCTTCGTCCCCTCAACCCCTATACGTATGGGGTAGGGGCCATGAAGAAAGGGGGCTGATCCAAGAGAAAAGGTTGAAAAGAGAAGGGTACCTTTGGTCGTCTCCTCGTACGCCGTCCTCTGCCCGTGCCCTGGTGAAAACAACCGTGGGTGAAAGGACGAGGCACTGCAGGTCTATATATTGACTACACTCTTTTGTAAATAAATCCTTCCGTGTTTTAAAATAACACGTATGTGAAGGCACGACTTATCTTTGTAAACGCTTAGTCGAGGCCGCCGAACCGTTTTCAGGGCGCGCTAGGGGCTTCAACGCCCCCACATTGGCATTTCGCTCTGCCGGTATAGAAGTCTTCCTTCTCACGTTGTGGAGCCTCAAAGCTCGGGCAGTCCCTGCAAGTGTGGGAAACTCCTGTCGAAGAAAAGACGCTGAAATAAGCGCTGCAGGCACATCTGTCTGGACTAATCGCCTCGCTTCAGCCTCCTTGATGCGACTGGCATGCTCCCGGAATATCAAGCTATGACGAAACCACCAGCGGGCATAGTATATGTCTACCTTCCCCTCCCTCTGCTACTCGGGGATAAAATATCCGGGGGAAGGATCATGTCTGGCGAAGTAGCACCACTAGCTGGAGGCCACCAAATGCCAGTCGTAACCCTTATACAGTCAAGCACTGCGGGCCTAGAAAATTGCAGAAATACCCTGCGGGCCTGGAAAATTGCAGAAATACCCTGCTGGCCTGGAAATTGCAGAAATACCCTGCTGGCCTGAAAATTGCAGAAATACCTTGCTGGCCTGGAAAATAGCAGAAAAACCCTTGGAGAGCAGGAAATTGCAGAAATACCCCAGTTTGCGGGGGAAAAGTGCAAAAACGCCCCCGGAGGGTTGGAAATTGCAGAAAAGTCCCCGGAGGGTGTAGAATTACAAGGAGGTCCCTCTGCTGCCCAGAAAGTTGTAGAAAGACCCCCGAAAGGTACATAAATTGCATAAATGTCCCGGTTGTGGGGAAATTTGCAGAAATGCCCCTGCCGTTGGAAAAATAGCAAAAATACTCCGGTTTAGGGGAAAACCACATGTAAACCCTCACGGAGTTCAAGAATTGCATGGAAGCCTTTAGTCGGACCAGAAAATGGCACGAAGCCCCTGGCAAGCTCCAAAGGCGACAGAGCTCAAGGCGGGAATGCCGTTGGCACGACTCAGTGGAGCGGTACCCACGTCACTTCTCTGAAGCGGCGTGCGCTCTCCTGGGTCGGGCCTGGGCTAACCCCACTTGCCAGAGAGGCTCGAAAAAGTCCGTTAATGATGGGAATGTCCGAGAGAGTCAGGAAATGGCAGGGATGTCCGAGAAAGCCAGAAAATGGCAGGAATGTCCGAGAAAGCCAGAAAATGGCAAGAATGTCCCAGAAAGCCAGGAAATGGCAGGGATGTCCGAGAAAGCCAGAAAATGGCAGGAATGTCCCAGAAAGCCAGGAAACGGCAGGAATGTCCCAGAAAGCCAGGAAATGGCAGGGATGTCCGAGAAAGCCAGAAAACGGCAGGAATGTCCCAGAAAGCCAGGAAATGGCAGGGATGTCCGAGAAAGCTAGAAAACGGCAGGAATGTCCCAGAAAGCCAGGAAATGGCAGGGATGTCCGCAGAAAACCAGGAAATGGCAGGGATGTCCGAGTAAGCCAAGAAATGGCAAGGATGTCCAAGCAGACCAAGAAACGGCAAAAGCACCTGGAAAAGTCAATCAATGACGAAAATATCTGGAGCCGCTCAGAAAAGTCAAGAAACGACCGAGAGGTCTGGCTCATGCCGTTCGTACGGCCCAGTGGAGCGGGACCCACGCCTTTTCTATGAAATGACGTGCGCTCTCCTGGGCCCAGCTTACGGCAGGCCGCTCCAAGTCTTGGGATTTGTCAAATAACGGCAAGAACCTTTGTACATGTCGAGATATGGTCGAAAGCCCCGGAAGGTCAAAATACGACTGGAAATCCCTGGGAGGTCAAGAAATGACCATAAAGCCCCGTGAATAGCCTCGGGGTTTGCTAACTTTGAACACCTAAGATAAACGGGTTCGAAAGAAGCAATGAAACAAGCACCCCGAAAATCCCTATAAATGGAGGGGTAGGGGCCATGGACGAGGGACCTTGCGCAATACAACTTGATAGACCCGTACGTTGCGTTGAAAGCTTCGTCCGTGTTTGCGCGTACACCGGGCCCCCTTTGTGCTCCGTCCGTGCTTCGTGACATTCGGGGAAGAAGACACCGCAGGTCAATATATAAGATTCGGTATTTTGTAAATAAGTCCTTCCGTGTTTTAAAATAACACGTGTGAAGGCATGATGATGTAAACGCCCAATGAAGGCATAAATATCCCGTTGAGGACGTACATGTAAATGTCATAAATGCGACATATTTGAGGACACTTGTGGAAATTTACTTGTCGTCTAATTTCCTTAAATTTGGCATAAGGTCTTTTAACAAATGTATCGCATCGAAGGTATTCGGGTTTTTACCCGATGTAAATGAAACACCGACTTCGGTCAGTGGGGAACGGTCCAGTACATGACCACTTCAATCGCTTGAAAATACGGACGTGTGCGAAAAAAAAAAAAAATATATATATATATATATAGAATAGTCGAGGGTTTCGGGTTTATACTCGATACACCTCATGAAAAATAAATTTCTTTGTCTGTTTATTGCAAACAGTCTGGCACGCCCGAAACGCAAAAGCAAATTCAAAAAAGAGACGTACGCGCAACCCGCACGTCCGTCGAAAATTCAAAAAAATACATATTCCGCTTTCCACAGGGGCTTAGGGTCTATACTTGATGCACCTCATAAATGTCAAATTTTGTCTGTTTCATTAAACAGTTTGGGACGCCCACACATAGATATACATGCACCTATATATTTTTCCTACAAAATGGATAATGCATGTACGTAATAAATAAACCGACACATATAGAGGTATCTTTGTATGTGTCCTTTTTCCGCATTCCCACAGATACAAAGGTTTTAAAAAAAATGGAGAAGTCTTCTGACTTAGCATGTAAAAAATATACCATGCGAAATGGCTAAATTCATCAATGAAAGTGATGAAATATTTATACTCAAAAGAGGAAATAATTGGTGCCATGCCCCAAACATCAGAATGAACAAATTCAAATGGTGAAGTGGACACGTATTCTAGAGGGAAAGGGAAGTGTTTTACTTTTGCCCCCTACAACACTAAAACATGGAATTTGTTTTGGAACATACTTTTGTTTGTCAAGAAGACCAAACTTGAACAACAAAGAAAGTTTATTAGAATGAGGATGGCCCAGGCGATGATGCCACAAGATCCATTTGTTTGAGGTATTGTCAACAAAAGAGGACAAGGCACAAAAATCTTGACATGCTTGGTCCATAGAGAAGAGATGCCCTTGCTTAATTCGTCTTCCGAATTCCGATCACCCTCCAGTTTTCAGATTCTGAATAAGACAACCGGATGGATAAAAGAAAACATTGCAATTATGATCTACTAACTGACTAACAGAAATCAGATTAGTAGAGGTTAGGCGCAAGAAAAATGTTAGGAAATTTGAAAGAGGTAGACTGAACAATACCAACTCGAGTGATAACGTGATATTAAGACTCTTCCCATCTGCGATGTTAACTTCAGAGCATGGATGTCATAGTCGGATCGGGGTGCTGGGTTAGACCCAGCCGACCCCGATCCGAGTCGGGTCGCAGGATCTGCCTGACTCCATGGGTGTCTGGCCGATCCTGGATCGACCAGATTAAAAAATGAAGAAAAATTGTGAAAAATGAAGAAAAAAAATCAGGAAAAATAAGAGAAATTCTTTAAAAACATATAAAAATTGTACATTTTGGGTATATTCATAGTCTAGTTGCACACATGTTCATATTACAATTCAAAGCAACGATAATTATGATACCTTATTTGTAGTTTTATTTACTTAAGATATTACATGTAAATAAAAAAGTACCCCCCATTTGAATCCAATAAAAATATCAAAAAAATCATATCTCTTACCAATAAAAAGTCAACTCTCCCATCTAAGAAGAAAATTGCGATTTCAGTAGTTCTATCAAAATAACGACTTTTTAATCTTTCATAATTTGGCATATCTAAAAATTTCATAATTCAAATAAACCCAATAGAATACTAAAAATCTAAAGTCTGGTAAAAAAAGTCAAATGTGTATATGACTTCTCCAAGGGAGCCACTCTTACTGATAACACTGTGTCTGCTTGAGACCTCTCAAGATTTGGTCAAACCTAAACTATCATCACCCAAACTCATGAGAATTGTCACTTTTTAGTTTCTTTTCAATTAGAAAGTGAAAAGTTTCATGAGTTTAGGTCATGATAGCTTAAGTTTGACCAAATCTTGAGTGGTCTCAAGCAGACTGTGCTGTCAGTAGGAGAGTGGCTCATTTGGAGAAGTCATATGCACGTTTGCCTTTTTTTACCTGACTTTAGATTTTTATTATTCTATTGAGTTTATTTGAATTATGATTTTTTTAGATATGTCAAATTATGAAAGATTAGAAAGTCGCTATTTTGATGGAACTACCGAAATCACGATTTTCTTCTTGGATGGGAGAGTTGACTTTTTATTTGTAAGAGATATGATTTTTCTGATATTTTTATTGGATTCAAATGGGAGGTACTTTCTTATTTACATGTAATATCTTAAGCAAATGAAACTAAAAATAAGGTAAGTGGAGGGGATCGGAAGTAATTAAGGTAGCCTGAGGGAATCGGCTACATCAGATGGAATCAAGGTGGATCGGTGCGGAATCGGACTGGATCAGGCCGATCTAGTCCGATTCTACTCGATCCACCCCGATTCCACCTTACATCGTGGGTGGGTCGTCGTTCCCCCCCTCAAATCGGGTCGCCATAGGCCGATTCCGACCCTAGTAAGCCGATTCCGACCCGGATCGGCCGACTTTGCCATCCATGCTTCAGAGGATCTAGAATATGTGATATAAAAGAGAACAATTTAGAGGACCATGTCATATGGTTAGATGCACCTGAATCAAGGAACCATGATGTGGAGGAATGTTTACCTGAAATCCCCATAGTAGAAAGCGCATCCTGAATCATTGCTTGAATGGATTCAGTGGTGACCATAGGGCCAACAACAGGTTGATTGTTAGCGGTAGGTATAGGAAGAGGAAGCCTCAATAAGAGCAGTATTATAGGCTTTAGGACCCTTGTCTTGTGGACAGCGTCTACACTTAGTAATGACACATCCATCCTTTTTACAATACCTGAAATATTTATTCCTGCAATTCTGAGCAGAATGTCTAAAATTTTGACAAGAATAGCACTGAAGAGATCGTAAATTACGTGCAGTAGGATGATTTCAAACAGCAAAAGCAATGTCCACTTTAGTGTTTTGTTGTATTTTTTCCTCATGTGTCTTGGAGAGAATCCATTCTTCTTCTTGAAGAGTTTCTTGGAAACACTCATCTAATAGTGGAACAGGCTTTCTATTCATAAGGTTTGCTCTCACTGTCTCAAATTCAGGTCTTAGCTTCACCAAAAATTGATCTCGCATGTTTTTCTTTTGTAGCTCCTGAACACTAATTGGAAGTTGGAACCTTTGTAGGAATCGTCTCATATATAATTGTCTTATATTCAAGCCACAGATTCATAAAACCTGAATACTATTGTTGGACAGTTTTGGTTCCTTGACTTTATTCACTAATCTCAATCAACGTTGGCTGGATCGGAATCACGAATCGAATCGAACATTTCCTGATTCGATCTGATTTTTTCCTAATTGGCCCTGAATCGGCTCGAATGACTGATTCACATGTATATATATTATATATATACAAATATATATGTATATATAATACATATATATCTATAAATGTATGTATATACATATTCAGACCGATTCACATGTCTATATATATATTCATATATATATATTATATATGTGTGTTTATATAATACATATATATTTGTATGCTATAATATAATTATATAAATATATATATATATATATATATATAAAGGGAATTGGGGGTGAATTGGACGTATCAGGGATCGGATTTTCCTTGATACACACCGATTCGGGGAATCGGTCCGATTCGCCCTGATTCGGCAAACCATGATCTCAATACCCAAATTATACGTCCTTGAAACATCATCTTGACGATAGAGTCTTTTCAATGAACTCCACATACTGGTTGCAGTTTTATGCATTCTAAGGTTGATGCCAATGTGTGGCTCCACTGAGCTTGCAATCCAACTCATAATTTTTGCATTATTTTTGTTCCAAACATTGATTTGGTTTTCCTCACTATTATGTGGTTTCTTTTCACTACCATCCACGTGCCGCTAAAGTTCTTGGTCCACAATGAAACATCTCAAGTTAAATTCCCATTGAAACAAATTGGGATCACAAAGGATTTGGATTGCATCTCCATTGAAAATGGAATAGAAGAAAAAAATCCCAAGGAAACAATGACTGACCAGGAAAATTCACACTGGCCTTGAAGGCATAATGCCAAGAATGATAATCAAAAGATTGCAAACAATCTGCCTTTATGAAGAAGGGCTGGATATCTAAGAAGAAACCCTGAGAAGCTTTGCTAGGGTGCTGCATTTTAGTGGCTCTGATACCAATCATACCATGACAAAGAAATCAGAAAGAGAGTAGAGAACAAGCTTAGATGAAGTGAATGGCCTGCTCCTCTTGGGAGCCTTTCCCTTTCTTATATACAACGTGGATTGTACAACACGTACTACACAACAAAGTACGAATAATATAGCTATAGTACAACTTGTACTACGGTTAGAGCAATGATAATGGTAATGGTAGTAGTAATGGTAATGGTAATCTTAAGATAATGATACATGTCCTATATAGCTGCTATCAGTTATTTGGGGGCTGGAGTTTGTCTTAAGCAATTTTCTAGTTTCTTTTGATTTTTATTATGCTGCTTTAACTTTGCATTATTCCTTGCTGAACATTTTTAAAAACATGTTAGTGATTATCCTCATCTAATCACACCTGTAGGAATTTTCACAATCAAAGTATTACCTATTCATTCTTTGGGTTTCCAACATACTGTCTTGTTGTCAAACCGTATATGTGAAGGCTATGCATTTTCATCACTTGGGTTAGTAGCTAAATTGCCTTAAGTGTGACAGTTCCTTTTATCATTTTGGTAAGAACACTTTTGTAACGACTTCGGCAGTTTTTGTTGTCAACAGGCAAAGTTGGGCTTTCCTGGACAATTATAGGGGTACTTTTAGATGGCACATTTGCTTTAACTTTGGTATGTTTTCTTATACTTTTTCATTTAAGGAATTGCTACTCTTTCTATTTCTTCTCCATCTTTTTGGATATTGTTTCAGTATGCGCATCGATCTTCATGTTAACATTTCTTTGTGAATTAACACTGGATGGACTGTTAGAGCAACTTCTTGAATGATAAATGAACTTCAAATTCTCTCCTAGATATCCAACATGATTCTGATTTAGGTAACCTGTCAATCCTTTATGACATGAGGAACCAGTTTTGGGCAGAAGTCAGAATGGTATTATCTCTTGATGAGTTGATGAGCAAGGAATATATATGCTTAGTCAAGGAACTTGGTGGAGGTCCTCACTGGGTGAATGATGGTTTAGTAACTTAGTTTGTTTACCATGGTTCAAAATCAGCGAAAATCTTGGACTCCAGAATTATTAAGTTGGACTTCAAATTCTATCCAACATATCTCATTGAAGTAGGGCTGCATCCGGGTCGGGTTCGGAACCGGAAAAACAGGTTCCGATTCCGATTCCGATAACCGAAATATAGTTCCGATTCCGATAAAATCGGAATGTTAATTCCGATTCCGATAACATTACCGGAACCGAAATTCCGATAAGCTAAGGTGCTTACCATGGTTTTGCCTTTTGAGTTTATGGATAATTTATCTGAATAATCGATACCGATTCTGATTCCGATTATTTTTCAATTCCGATGCCGATAGCTTATCGGAATATCCAATACCGATTCTGATAAGCTATCGGTATCATTTTTAAAGAAACCGATAATTTTTATCAGAATCGGGTCGGAATATCAGAATATTGGGCTCTGTTTGCAGCCCTACATTGAAGTAAGTATTGGATTGGTCCAGGGACTGCCTTGGGCCAATCTCGATCTGATCCAAATCGGGTTGGCTGATCGAGGGGAATTTTTTTTGGGGGAAAAAATTCACTAACAATCATAAAAATAGAAAAATAAATAAATCAGAAAAAAGAAGGGTGAAAGAAGAGGATAAAAACCCTTTACCCATGATCGCCCCCTTCCCCTTCTTCCCTATGTGTGAAAGAAGAATAAAAAAAAAGAAATCTCCCCCTCCACTTTCCCATGTGCCCCCCTCCTTTTCCCCCTTTTTTCATTTCCCATGTAGGCCCCCCTTCCCCATCTCCATCTGTGAAAGAAGAAGAAAAGAATCTCCCCCTTCACTTTCTCATGCCCCCCCCCCCCAAATTTTTTTTTCTACCTTTTCCTCTTCCCTGTTGCCTAACTCCACAGCTCCACTTCCCATGCGGTCCCTCTCTTCTTTCCAACTTTTCCTCTTCTCTTCCCCATGCGTCCCCTCCCTTCCCCCTTTCCATGGGGAAGGGAAAAGAGGGAAGGGAGGGGGACACATGTGGAAGTGTGCCCACCATCCCCCTATTTTCCTCTTCTCCATGAATGCGGAAAAAAAAAACTACGGCATGATTACCCCTGGATTGGGCCTAGTATGGGCCAATTCAGCCCGATGCAGGGACGATCAGGCAAAAAGAGCTTTTCTTTATTTGAAGGGATTGGCTGGGGATTGGGTGATTGGGCTGGAGTGAGTCTGCCCAATTCCAGCCGGGCAATTCCACCTTCCATGAGATGTCCTGTCAATATTTTGTAACATATGGAGAACCAGTTCTAAATCCAATGATCTGGGCAAGTGATTCTGATTTCTGGTATCTTGTCAATCTTTTGTTTCATATGGAGAGCAGTTCTAAATCCAGTGATTTGGTCTGAGTTCAGAAGAATATTATATGTCAATGATGAGTTGATGACTAAGGAATATGCATGCATAGTCAAGGAGCTTGGTGTAGGTCCTCAGTAGTCAGTAGGCAAGTGATTCCGATTTCAGGTATCCTGTCAATCTTTTGTCACATATGGGGAGCCAGTTCTAAATCCAATGATTTGGGCTCACTTCAAAAGGAAATTATCTATTTATGATGAGTCGATAAGCAATAATATGTATACATAGGGCAAGAAGCTTGGTGTAGGTCCTCAATGGGCAAATGACGATTTAATTTGTTAAACATGGTTCAGAACCAACTGAAACAGACCAGAATGGGATGAGGATCTACACTAGTTCTGCCTGTTTCAAGTCAGATTTGGTGTATTTGGAGCAAGGTTCGACGCATCGGGGAATCAGGCGAATCGGGTTTTTCCTGATCCGCCACGATTCGCCTGAATCGGGCCGATTCGCATGGGAATCGGTCCGATTCGATGGGAATCGGGCGAATCAGGTTTCTCCTGATTCGATCCGATTCGGCCGAATCGGACCGATTTGATCCGGCACGCCAAACCATGATTTGGAGTTTTGGACTTTGGAATTGTTTGTCTGGGTTTGGTCTGAACATTCTCTATTTGGTATTTTTTTTTATAGTGAACTACTAACAATTAAAAATTCCTTTTCCAATGAAAAACTTGGACAAAGAGCAGAAAACTAGGTTTATTATCTAATGGCATCTGAAAGAAATCACGTGTGAGAAAAAAGCTCCACATAGGATCTGTATGTACCCATCTATGATTACCATAGGTATAAAGGACTCTAAATTGGGGTGAAAAATCCAATCAACATGACTGAATTTTGATTTGATTTTTCTTAATTACCTGATTCAGGAGAGCCTGACCGAGATTGAGGTTAAACTTGAAGAAACTGAGAGAGTGAAGAGGGAAGAAGGGAGAACACACAGATGGGGGCAACACAGGTGGAAACCAACAGCCAGTCTAGCGATCATTACAACTTAGGATGACTTATACAAACATATGCATACATAGGGCAAGCAGCTTGGTGTAGGTCCTCAATGGGCAAATGACGATTTAATTTGTTAAACATGGTTCAGAACCAACTGAAACAGACCAGAATGGGATGAGGATCTACACTAGTTCTGCCTGTTTCAAGTCAGATTTGGTGTATTTGGAGTTTTGGACTTTGGAATTGTTTGTCTGGGTTTGGTCTGAACATTCTCTATTTGGTATTTTTTTTATAGTGAACTACTAACAATTAAAAATTCCTTTTCCAATGAAAAACTTGGACAAAGAGCAGAAAACTAGGTTTATTATCTAATGGCATCTGAAAGAAATCACGTGTGAAAAAAAAGCTCCACATAGGATCTGTATGTACCCATCTATGATTACCATAGGTATAAAGGACTCTAAATTGGGGTTAAAAATCCAATCATCATGACTGAATTTTGATTTGATTTGTCTTAATTACCTGATTCAGGAGAGCCTGACCGAGATTGAGGTTAAACTTGAAGAAACTGAGAGAGTGAAGAGGGAAGAAGGGAGAACACACAGATGGGGCAAAACAGGTGGAAACCAACAGCCAGTCTAGCGATCATTACAACTTAGGATGACTTATACAAACATGGTAAAGAACAAATACCCTCCAATTGGGTGCGACTGTAGTAAACACATACCTACATAACAGAATGAAAACACAAAAGATAAAAAAAGACAGAATTATCCCTATACAATAATAACTGACATGATTTCAAAAAATTTTAAATTAGAAAAATACAAATAGATAGACTTCTGAATATTCCAAAAAGCTACAAAATCACAGGAAAAGGATGTTATGAAATGTGCTGAATCTTTTATTATTACATATACAAAGAGTACCAGTGGCAAGTCAAGGACACAATTTTGTGAAATGTACATAGCCATTACATAGCATGAGCCTGTTTTGGAGAGCAGTGGTAGAGTTTTGTTGTGCCAGATTTTCACCAGCTGATTCCATAGAAGAAACAGAAAAAGGGGCGAATAAACAAAATAAATAAATGGAAAATCGAAAAAGTGAGAGACGGGAGGCCTTACCAACAGCCACTGCTATTGTGGTCTGCGCCTCCCCAAGCCTCCGCCTCTGCCTGGTGTTTTCCACGGCAGGAGGGGGAAGACGGAGCAGGGGAGGAGAGGACGCCGCCGCCACCCTTGCCTGGGTGGACGGCCGCTGGCCCCAGCCCCCACCGCAGGCGTCGTCGCCGCCCGGCCTCACCGCCACCGCCCAGCGCCGCCTCTGCTGCCGGCGTCCACTGGCGCCGTCGCCGCCTCCTCCCTGGCCGCCGCGGGCCTCCCCCGCTCGTCCGTGCCGTGGCTGCCCGGGGTCGCCGCGGGCCCCCCCTGTCGCCGCCGCCCTGTTCGGCCGGCCGCCGCCACTGCGGCCCCGCTCCCGCTGCCGTGCTGTTGCTGCTGCTGCCGCGCTGCCTCGTCTCCACCGCCGCCAAGCAGGGACCGGAAGGAGGGAGGAGGTGCGTCGTCACCTCCTCTCCCTGCTCTGCTCCAAACAGGGCAAGCCCAGAGGAGTCCGAGCCAAAGGAGGGAAGGGGAAATAAAAAAAAAAAGAAGAAAAAGAGGGGTTAAGTTGCAAATACGCAAAGTAAAATTGCGTAAAACCCCCTAATTTAATGTGCAGAGCTCCGGGAGAGCGCAAAACCTTCCGGCCGGGCGTCTTTTGCCCAGCCACTATAAAAGGAGGGGGGCGCCCCAGGCAAAGAGGAGGATTTTTGAAGTTCTGAAACCAGAGCAAGGCTCTGAGGAAGACTGCAAGGCGGTCTGGAAAAAGGGTCTGCAAGGCAGCCCTAAGAATATCGTGCAAGGCACGATTTAATTTTCTCAAGTATTAAACAAGGTCCATTGGGCTTACATTATTGTTTAATTTTTAATAACCTAAAATCAACAAACAAGTTATGTCTCATCATTTTTGATCCACCTTAAGTTAATCATCTTTTAAATCAATTAAATAATGAAAATCTTAATTTAATTCACATAAACGTAATTTAAATAGATAAATAACGAAAATGTTTAAATAAATGAAATTAATAACTCTAAAATACCAAAAAAATGAGAAAAATGGATTTAAAAATCAATAAAAAAATGAAATAAATATCAAAAAATTCAAAAAAAATAGATTGCATGTTTGTAACTTTGTTTGCTTTCATGTATCGTTCAATTCATTCAAATGTGAGTCGCGTTCTTTTATTTCAAAGGGTTTGTCTGAAGGTTAATCAAGGATATTCAGCCTTTTTGCTGATGCAATTAACACTAACTGAGGTTAGTGGGGGAGGTCAAATGAACTAACTAAGACCATGTCCATATAAATAAATAAAAAATCAAATAAATCAAATCCAAAGATAAATTTAAATTTTTTAAAGTGTTAAAAAATATTCTCACAAAGATGGCGACTCCACTGGGGACCTCCATTCCCTTCATCTCTCCATCAGACAACACCCTAACAATAAGATGTACTCACATTTTAATTTTTTGTGCAGGTCATAACTCTGCAATGGCGGCCCTCGCTCATACTCCGGGCGTGGTCTTCGGCCCACTTGTGGTCCAGGACCACATAAGGAACGGCTACCTCACTACGCCAACCAAGTTTGGAGCCTTTCCCCTGGTGGTGGAGTCTCCATACTTCTTGGGCGTGATACCGGCTGTGCTACCTGCTGCTAAGGCCCATGAAACAAGCAAAACAAAGGAAGAGCCTCAAGCTCAGGAGGCTAACTTGATGCAGATGTTCACCACGTATGCTATCAACTTCACTAACACTCCAACTACTGGAAAGAACAGAAAGCGCAAGTCTGGAAAGAAGCCCACAACTCGTGGCATTTCAAGTTCTGGAAAGACTGTCCGCATTGGCGAGCTCCGGATCCGCCTAGACGGCAGTGAAACCATGATGATACCGAAGCGGTATGTGGCTACCATTCCGGTAAGGAACAAATTCGGCATACTGCCTAAAGTGCGGCAGGACAAGCCAAGCCTTAAAGAAAAAGAAGTGAAGAAACAACGGGTGAAAGCAAAAGCTAAGAACCACCAGACTAACAATTTTGGCTTCAAGAAATACAAGGCCAACGTTGAAAAAGAGGAAGTATATAACCCGCCTCGTGTTAAACAGGTGTGGGTTACCAAAGAAGAAGCTCAGGAGCTCCGAAGAACAAGGGCCCTGGAATCCCTTATGGGGCGAAAGAATGTGAGAGGGGTCATGAAGAAAGACCCAGCCGTGTGGCAGAATTTTAGAAGAAGGAAAGTCCCAGAAAGACAAAGCCCTTCCCAAGAGTCTCGGACTAAAGGAAGCACCCCTCCTCTACCAGCTGATTTGCAAAGAGGATCTAAAAGAAAAGGGATATATCAAGAAAGAAAACAAGCAAGCCCGGAGACAGGGCAAAATTTCGAGTCAGAAGAACACAAGAGGGATGATGATATCCCTAGAATATCAGTTTTCCAACGTCTGGGCGCCCCTGTACGCCCTAGGCATAAGAAGAGAAGAACAGTGCAGATCACTGAAGAAGGCATGCGGATATACACATGCTATGCCTCTAACATCAATCTGTCTGCCATAGCTGACCAGGCAGAAACCTCAAATATGGAGCAACATCCCACAATATCTAATCGCAGAAGGGAGCAAGCTCGAGCCTGGCTTGACCGGGTAAATGTGGAAGTGGACTTACCACACCAAAATGAAGGAGGCATGGGGGCTGACGACATTGCCACCACATCAAATCACCCTCTGGATCAGGGTCGACCTGCTGAAAACCCTAATATCAGGGTATCCTCATTGCCAAATTTAGAAATGGTAATGCAAGAAAATCAAAAGCTAAAGGCCATGTTGGAAAGCCTTATGCAACAATTGGAAATGGCAGCGCCACTGCCACCACTACAGCCTCCACAACAGGCACAACAGATATTGCAACCTCAACAACTTCAACAAGCAAGCCAGCCAGCACTGCCTATAATGGCACCCCAGCCTGGGAACATGCTACCAAATACACCCCGTGCGGAATTTATGGTTAAACAACCAATTGAAAATCCAAATTCAAGCCATGGGGAAACCCAAGAGGTGCATGTCACAGAACAAAGACATGATGCTCCACAATTAAATACCTCATTAGAAGAAACAATGGTCTCTCAGAGGGCCGTGATTGAACAAATAATTGAAGCAAAAATGGCTGAACAGAATGAGGGGTCCGCCACCTATGACTTGTACAGAGTACCCTACCCTGTACACCACCTCTTTAAAAAGCTCCCAGCAGAACACCCAAAGGTCCCGAAATTCTCAAAATTCAATGGGGATGGGTCACCTCATGAACATATAGCTCATTACATGAGTAGCATGGCAGAATTGGCAACTGAAGAGTCATACCTTTTGAGGTACTTTTCAACATCACTTACTGGGTCAGCCTTTCAATGGTATGCCCGACTGAAGCCCAATTCAATAGTTGGTTGGGAAGATATGCAAAGGAAATTCTCTGAACGCTTCAGAGTGACAGAAAGAAGAGTCACTTTAGCAGAACTCATATCCTTAAAACAAAATAAAAATAAGTCTGCTCTGGACTTCATCAAAAGATGGCGTGATATGAGCATGAAATGTGAACAACCACCGGCACATGAAGATGCGGTGAAACTATGCCAAAGAAGTCTAAAGTTGGAAATCAAGGAAAAGCTCTTAGGGGCTAATATTCTGACATTTGAACATCTCAACAACACGGTGGCAGAGATAGAAATCTTCTTTGCCGAAAATCCCACTGCTTCATATGGAAGGGGTAAACCTCCTAAAGACGAAAACACCTGGTCACGAGAAGTAAATATCGTGAACTTTTCGGCAGCCCTGGGGAAAGCTGGGGGCAAGGGAGATACCCCCGCCTCTTCAAATTCAAAGAAAGAAGAAAGGAGATCAGCCCCCACTCTAAGTGAGAGGCTCAACACTCCTTATTCATTTACCAGGGAGCACACAAAAGAGTTGTTGGACATATGTCTCCAAGAGAATCTCATGACACTCCCAGAACCCAAGCGCCCAGAAGAAGCAACAATGGTGGATAAGCCCAATTATTGCCCATATCATCGCGTGCTGGGTCACGCTCTAGAAAATTGCTATCTGTTCAAAAATTAAGTAGAAAAACTAATTCAAGCAGAAATTATTGACATGGCTGAGCACTTGGTAAATCCACCAAAGCCACACCAACAACCAAAACTCACGTTCTCTGCCAACGTGATCCATGTTATGGCCCAGGCTAGGTCCCAATGAAGGCCAAGCACAAATGGCGCGGGCAGGATAGCTAGATGAGCTGTCCAAAGTCGCTGCACATCACTCCCAAGGGAGGTAGTGGAAGGTGCTATTCAGGCAACATTCCACCATAAGCAAGAAGAAGCTAGCTGGACCCTGGTGAATACAAACAAGAGGCCAGCCCCTGAGAAACCCCAAAAGAAAGAATGACCTAGAAAGTCATACCTCGGTGGCGTCGCTCCACCTAAGGAAATTGCAAAAGAAGCAATCCTCTAAGAATTGGCAGTCTTGAGAAGAAAAAAAAATCAAAAGAAGAATGAGAAGAGGAAGAATCTGCTGTTGAAATAAACAAGATAATGCCTGCAGTGGCAATAAATGAGAAATCATCTCAAACACCAATTAAGGAGGGGGCAAAGGTTTGGTGCCCCTCGGAGCTGAACAACTTCCTCTAGAAAAAATGAATGAGAGCAGGAAATGGGCAACAATGCCGCAACCCTCCCTCCACCACAGCCATGCAAGGGTTCAGCAAAATGACGCCCCCTTAACAAGGCAAACAAAGGCAAAGAAATAGTGGGGGCATCTCCAAAAAGAAAAGGAAAATTCACTGTCAATAAAGAAACAACAACAACATTAAAGCTCAGCATGCAGTTGGAGGATCCTGAGCGAAGGCCATTATAGCCGCATAGACCCATTGCCAAGCTTGGAACTAATGTCATCAGCCAAATGATAGAAGCTGGCATACCACTGCCATTGAATCATATACAAATGCCAATCCACAGGAGGTCCACACACTGGAGCCTCTAAAATTCTTTTGTGGCCTACCATGCTGAAGGACATCCAATGGTGTTCTATAAAGGGAAGCCTGTACCCAAACAACCTCCAAATGATTTTGGCTAAAAGATGCCACTAAGTTGATGGAAATGGTCAAAGATCTGAAAGACATGCCAGAGCATATAAAGGTAAAATCTCAGAAGCAAAATATTCAAGTTCAAAGTCGAACGAAAGCCAAGCTACATCAAGCAATGTGGTACCCCTACCAATGTCAGGGGGCAACCTCCATTCCCCCACAATGACATAAGAGGTTGTGGATGGGAGACATGGGAAGGACCCGCAATTTACTATGTTGTAAATATGGTCAACATAAAGCTTCCAATAATTGAAACAAAGATGGATGAGGATCTCTCCACAAATGAAATAAGGGTCGTTTAAAACCCCAAAGAAAATTTAAGAAAAGGCTTATCCTTCCGAGAGCAAGAATGGGAGGTATCACCCCTTACATAAACTGACAAAGAAAGGAGCCCCATTCATATGGGACGACGAATGTCAAAAAATCCTTGACAAAATCAATTTGCTTAATCCTACTATGCTGGGGGCACCTATCAAGGGCAAACCTTTAATTGCAGCCATGTGTGCATCACTGGGGATATTACTAGCTTTAAAAATGGTAAAAAGAAGGAAAAAAAGTGAGAAGAAAGAAAAAAAAAAAAAGGGGGGCAGCGCATGACAGAGTGCTTAGCAACCCATCCAGTGCCAGAAGACTCCCCTCTGAATACAGAATTGATTGATGAGGAGGTGCTCCCTGCTCAAGAAACTTATGAAGCACAAGAAACTCAACTTGAATATTGACAATTACATTTTGATTGGGCTGCATGAGCTTCTCTGAAGGCTGAGGGCACATCAACAAATATGGCAGGGGCAGGAATTGTCTTCGTGACCCCAGAAAAAGGGACATTGCACTATTCATGTGCTCTTACAGAATCCCTGACAAATAATGAAGCAGAATATGAAGCCTTCATAGTTGGCTTAGAAATCGCCCTGGAAATGGGCATAAGGTGCATTGAAATGTTTGGCGATTCATTGCTGGTCGTCAGACAAATGTTGGACATTCTTGAAGTCCGAAAAGAAGAATTGAAAGCCTACTTTGAGGCAGCCACAAGACTCAGTGACAGGTTCTACCACTTCAAAATAGAACATGTCAGAAGAAGTCAAGACTCGCAGGCTGATGCATTGGCCAAGATCGCATCTGCCCTTAAACTTCCCCCCGAAGGTGAATTGGGAATTACCATAAAAAAATAGAAGATTGCTTCCAAGCACCATGAATCGCCATGATGGTTTGACAACCTTTGAGGCAAATGTACTGGAAGAAAATGAAAGACAAGAAAAAGATGATTGGCGTATTCCCATCACCAAAATAAAAAATGGTTGGCTACCAGACAAAAGAGGGGAGCGAATGCAACTACTGCGAAGAGCCGCTTCCTACAAATTGATAAATGACACATTATATAAGTTCGCACATGAAAAGGACAAGTCAGTACTGCTAAGATGCCTATCTCTAAAAGAAGCCAAGATGGTCATACGGGAGGTACATGCAGGACTGTGTGGAGCCCACCAATCTGGCTCAAAAGTGAAAATCAACATAAAAAGCAAAGGCTTCTATTGGCCAACAATGTTTGCAGATTGCGAGCGATTTGCTCGAACCTGCCCTTAATGCCAGGCCTTTGGGCCCGTGCCAAGAAAGCCGCCGAGCAAACTCCATCCAACAATGCCTACATGGCCATTTGCTGAATGGGGAATGGACATAGTGGGTCCCCTCCCCACATCCTCCAAAAGATACAAATACATACTGTCACAGACTATTTCTCAAGATGGGCTGAGGCCATACCGTTGAAAGAAACTACTGGAGAAGCGGTGGCTCGCTTTGTCACCACATCATATATCGATTCAGGGTTCTAAGTCGAATCATATTTGATAATGGCACTCCATTCAAAAATCAGACAATATACAAATTGATAGCAAAATTCCATATTGAGTGGAGGACATCAACGGTGTATTACCCTCAAGCCAACGGGTTAGCCGAAGCCTTCAACAAAACTTTATGCAAGATTATGGTCAAATTGGTAAATGGTCGAAAGCGCGACTGGGACGAAAAGATGCATGAAGCTCTATGGGCCTATCGCACCATCTACAAAACTCCTACAGGATGTTCGCCCTTTTCCCTAGTCTATGGGACCGAAGTAGTCATCCATGTTGAAATTGAGCTCTCATCTTATATGGTAAGCTCTCCACTACGGGCTCCCTACTGACAAGGGGAGTGAAATTGAAAAACGGCTTGAAGAGTTGTCAAATTTGGAAGAAAAAACGTTTGGTTGCATACCAACACCTTCAAAATTATCAAGCACGGATTTCCCGCGCTTTTGACAAGCTAGTGAAAGAAAGAGCAAAAGGGAGATCTTGTCATGGTCAAGCAAAAAGACGTCATGGCCTCTCGTCCCAAAAGCAAATTCATAGCCAATTGGCTTGACCCATTTGTGGTCGACAAAATGTTTGAAGGTGGCGCCTACACAGTAGTCGACTAAAAAGGAAATGTTATGTTCCCGCCTTTAAATGGCAGACACATGAAACTGTACCATACTCCCGAGTGTGAGTACGTCTACACAATACAACAGGTGGATCCGATTTTGGTACACACTGAAAATATAGAAGTGATCTCACTGCAAGATCCTCCAAAGAAAAAAAAGAAAAGAAAAAAAAGAAAGGGGCTTAAAAATGAGGTGCCCCAGAAGACTTGATCCATTACTCTTTTAAAATGGATCAAGGGCAAAAATGCCTAAAACCCAGCTGAGGTGAAAACCCGAAAGGGCACTTCAGGCAAAAATGGGAAACCCTGCTGCATGAAAACCCAAAAGGGCGTGCAGGCAAAAGAAAGAAGGGGCTAATTGTGGTGAAAACCCAAAAAAGGGCATCACAATTGGTGTATCAAAAAAAAAAGGGGGGGGGGGGTACTCTCTCAACCTTTCTAAGAGCGAGATTGAGTTATCCCGCATTCCTTATAAAAGGAAAGACACAAGAGTTGTCAATGACGAAACAACCCCTAAGTTCATTCAAATGAATAATCAAATCCAAGGGCTACAACCGAGACAATGATGATTGTGTCTTTCCGCTCTTATAAGAAATGTGGGAAGTTCGAACTCTGCTCGAAGAAAGAGAAAGAGGGAGAACCCAACCAAAAAAGAAGATACTCATTCCAAAAAAAAAGAGAAAGTCAAATCCCGAGCTTCTTTGGCTAACAAGCCGTCAAGGCCAGTCAAAGAGTTCAAAATCCAGACCTTTTGGCTAACAAGCCGTCAAGGCCAGTCAAATGTCGAAACCCAGGTCTTTTGGCTAACAAGCTGTCATGGCTAGTCAAAAGTCAAATCCCAAGGTTCTTTGGCTAACAAGCCGTCAAGGCCAGTCAAAGAGTTCAAAATCCAGACATTTTGGCTAACAAGCCGTCAAGGCCAGTCAGAGGTCGAAACCCATGTCTTTTGGCTAACAAGCCGTCAAGGCCAGTCAAAAGTCAAATCCCAAGCTTCTTTGGCTAACAAGCCGTCATGGCCAGTCAAAAAGCTCAAAATCCAGACCTCTTGGCTAACAAGCTGTCAAGGCTAGTCAAAGGTCAAAATCCACGTCTTTTGACTAACAAGTCGTCAAGGCCAGTCAAAAGTCAAATCTCGAGCTTCTTTGGCTAACAAGCCGTCAAGGCCAGTCAAAAAGCTCAAAATCCAGACCTCTTGGCTAACAAGCTGTCAAGGCCAGTCAAGGGTCAAAATCCATGTCTTCTGGCTAACAAGCCGTCAAGGCCAGTCAAAAGTCAAGTCCCAAGCTTCTTTGGCTAACAAGCCATCCAGGCCAGTCAAAAAGCTCAAAATCCAGACCTCTTGGCTAACAAGCCGCCCAGGCCAGTCAAAGGTCGAAATCCATGGCTTTTGGCTAACAAGTCGTCAAGACCAGTCAAAAGTCAAATCATGAGCCCCAGAGGAGCCTCAATCCTCTAAACATATTCACGGCTCTCATGGAAGCCTCTAATTCCCTACCATACACAAATCTAACTTCTCAATTCACGGCTCTCAGGGAAGCCTCTAATTCCCTACCATACACAAATCTAACTTCTCAATTCACGGCTCTCAGGGAAGCCTCTAATTCCCTACCATACATAAATCTAGATTCTCAATCCATGGCCCACATGGAAGCCTCTAATTCCCTACCATTCATAAACTCAAATTCTCAACCCACGGCTCTCAGGGAAGCCTCTAATTCCCTACCGTACATAAATCCAAACTCTAAATCCACGGCTCTCAGGGAAGCCTTTAATTCCCTACCGACTATTGAACCCAAACTTTTGGCCAACACACTGTCAAGGTCGGCCAACCAATTAAAACCCAAGAAACAAATTCAAATCCCATGGCTCTCAGGGAAGCCCCTAATTCCTACCATACATGAATCTAAATTCTTAATCTATGGTTCTCAGGGAAGCCTCTAATTCTCTACCATACACAAATTCAAACTCTCGGTCCATGGCTCTCAGGGAAGCCTCTAATTCCCTACCGACTATAAACCCAAGCTTCTGGCCAATACACCATCAAGGTTGGCCAACCCAGTTAAAATCCAAATTCAAATCCTACGGCTTTCAGGGAAGCCTTTAATTCCCTACCGCACATAAAACTCAAACCCTTGGCCAACACACCATCAAGGTCGGCCAAGACAGCCAAAATCCAAATCCAAATTCTCACGGCTCTCAGGGAAGCCTTTAATTCCTTACAAAAAAAAGAAAAGAAAAAAAAAAGAAAATAAATAGAATAAATAGGGGTTTAAAAAGGAGGTGCCCCGACGGACTTGGTCTACCACTTCATCGTGATGGATCAAGGGTAAAAAGGTCTAAAGCCCGGCTGAGGTGAAAACCCGAAAGGGCGCCTCAGGCAAAAATGGGTAAACCCCTCGACACGAAAACCTGCAAAGGCGTGTTGGAAAAAGCTAGAGGGGGCCAATCTTGGCGAAAACCCGAAAGGGCGCTGAGGTTGGTAATGTGAACAAAAAAAAAGAAAAAAAAGAGAGAAAAGCAAAATATGTCAGCCACATTGATATGGACATTCCCTATCCATGATGTCCGGCCAAGTCAAAATTTACATCTTTTGGCTAACAAGCCACTAAGGCCAGCCAAAGGTTAAAACCACGTCTTTTGGCCAACAAATCGATAAGACCGGTCAAAAGTCAAATCACGTGCCCGAGAGAGCCTCAATCCCCTCACCCAAATACGTGCCCGAGGGAGCCTCAATCCTCTCACCCAAATTACGTGCCCGAGGGAGCCTCAATCCTCTCACGTCAAATCACGTGCCCGAGAGAGCCTCAATCCCCTCACCCAAATACGTGCCCGAGGGAGCCTCAATCCTCTCACCCAAATTACGTGCCCGAGGGAGCCTCAATCCTCTCACCCAAATCACGTGCCCGAGGGAGCCTCAATCCTCTCACCCAAATACGTGCCCAAGAGAGCCTCAATCTTCTCACCCAAATCACGTGCCCGAGGGAGCCTCAATCCTCTCACCCAAGATCATGTGCCTGAGGGAGCCTCATTCCTCTCACTGAAATTATGTGCTCGAGGGAGCCTCAATCCTCTCATCAAAATTATGGCCCTAGAGAAGCCTTAATTCTCTAACTCAAGCATGTCATGGCCCCAGAGGAGCCCTAATCCTCTAAGTGAAATACCTCACGGCTTTTGGGGAAGCCTTAAAACCCCTGTTATCAATAAAGATCACATGCTGATGGTGAAACACAGGAGCACGATGTATATAGCAAATAAAAGTCTTGGTCCCGAGACAAGCCCTTGGGATAGCCCAAAAAAGAGAAGTCAAAATGGATGGATAGCATGTACTGATGCTAAAACAACATATCTCAAGTAAGCCTATGCTCCATTGTCGCCTGTCCTCAGAAGGTCAACATGTACAAAAGAATGGCATGAACAGCTCTGTCACGCATAAGCAAGGTCGTCATCTCACGCCAATTCATGGCTTGCACGATTCTTGTAAAAGTTATAGCAGCCTCTGCTTGCAAAGCAGCGAGCTGGGTCTCCATGATTTTCGGCTCCGAGTAATCTCCTTCAATGTCATGTACCTGATCCAACTCTGCAAAGTCAAAAAAAAAATGAAGATCAGATTTTGCTGAAGAAGAATGAGAAAAAGAAAGGATAAAGCAGCATATCAAAAGAAATATTGCAGCAAAGTCACAATTCTCAATGCATAAAGCAAAATTTGGTATTGTTGTCATGATATGATGGTCATTGATACTGCAAGTCCAAAAGGAATGGAAAATTTACTGCAAGTATGTCACAAGCTGCGACATCTCAAGTTCACAATATGACATCTCCACCAAAGATCTTAAGAAAGTCAAAGCGGCTGAAATGAATTGGCAGAGTAAATGAAGTTGACCCTCTGAAGGGAAACATGTGCTAAAATACAATTGGAAAGATTCACACGAGACAGTCGCCCTATGTTTCACTCTCGGACGCCAGTCTCGTGGGGGGCATTTGTTGTGCCAGATTTTCACCAGCTGATTCCATAGAAGAAACAGAAAAAGGGGCGAATAAACAAAATAAATAAATGGAAAATCGAAAAAAGTGAGAGACGGGAGGCCTTACCAACAGCCACTGCTATTGTGGTCTGCGCCTCCCCAAGCCTCCGCCCTGCCTGGTGTTTTCCACGGCAGGAGGGGGAAGACGGAGCAGGGGAGGAGAGGACGCCGCCGCCACCCTTGCCTGGGTGGACGGCCGCCGGCCCCAGCCCCCACCGCAGGCGTCGTCGCCGCCCGGCCTCACCGCCACCGCCCAGCGCCGCCGCTGCTGCCGGCGTCCACTGGCGCCGTCGCCGCCTCCTCCCCTGGCCGCCGCGGGCCTCCCCCGCTCGTCCGTGCCGTGGCTGCCCGGGGTCGCCGCGGGCCCCCCTGTCGCCGCCGCCCTGTTCGGCCGGCCGCCGCCACTGCGGCCCCGCTCCCGCTGCCGTGCTGTTGCTGCCGCTGCCTCGTCTCCACCGCCGCCAAGCAGGGACCGGAAGGAGGGAGGAGGTGCGTCGTCACCTCCTCTCCCTGCTCTGCTCCAAACAGGGCAAGCCCAGAGGAGTCCGAGCCAAAGGAGGGAAGGGGAAATAAAAAAAAAGAAGAAAAAGAGGGGTTAAGTTGCAAATACGCAAAGTAAAAATTGCGTAAAACCCCCTAATTTAATGTGCAGAGCTCCGGGGAGAGCGCAAAACCTTCCGGTCGGGCGTCTTTTGCCCAGCCACTATAAAAGGAGGGGGGCGCCCCAGGCAAAAGAGGAGGATTTTTGAAGTTCTGAAACCCAGAGCAAGGCTCTGAGGAAGACTGCAAGGCGGTCTGGAAAAAGGGTCTGCAAGGCAGCCCTAAAGAATATCGTGCAAGGCACGATTTAATTTTCTCAAGTATTAAACAAGGTCCATTGGGCTTCTCCTTATTGGGCCTCAAATTCCTTATTGGGCCCAGACTTCTTGTTGGGCCTGACTTGTTTATTGGGCCGGACTTGTACGACATGACTTAATGAATGACCATCTTGTTCACCATATTTAATGGGCCTATTGGGCTAATTTTGTCCATTTGATTGCATTTTGTTGGATAATTGCAAGTAGGGTCACGTTTACTTAAAATGTGTCACTACTTGATTTCTTAATCAAAATTAACCAAGTTTTCAACCAACATTAACGAAATATTTCACAAACATTATTGTTTAATTTTTAATAACCTAAAATCAACAAACAAGTTATGTCTCACATCATTTTGATCCACCTTAAGTTAATCATCTTTTAAATCAATTAAATAAATGAAAATCTTAATTTAATTCACATAAACGTAATTTAAATAGATAAATAACGAAAATGTTTAAATAAATGAAATTAATAACTCTAAAATACCAAAAAAATGAGAAAAATGGATTAAAAAATCAATAAAAAAATGAAATAAATATCAAAAAATTCAAAAAAATAGATTGCATGTTTGTAACTTTGTTTGCTTTCATGTATCGTTCAATTCATTCAAATGTGAGTCGCGTTCTTTTATTTCAAAGTGTTTGTCTGAAGGTTAATCAAGGATATTCAGCCTTTGTGCTGATGCAATTAACACTAACTGAGGTTAGTGGGGGAGGTCAAATGAACTAACTAAGACCATGTCCATATAAATAAATAAAAAATCAAATAAATCAAATCCAAAGATAAATTTAAAATTTTTAAAGTGTTAAAAATATTCTCACAAGTGCGTCATTTTTTTGTTGTTGTTTCGGGGTTGGTGGTCGGAATGGTTCGTGGAGGTCCTGATTTTTGTCTCCCTTTGCAAGAAAACTGAAAAAAGAATGACTAAAAATTGATAATGGGTGAGCCCTCTCTAGGGCCATGGTTCCTAACCAACATTCCTACACCCGTTCCACTCAGGAGTGGGCTGTGATTGCTGCACCTGCTCTTGCTGCTCATATTTTTTTCACTCCCTTTCACTTTCCTAGATATAATAGCTCCAATTTAATCCTTCGAAAGAGCAGAATGATGTCCTCTTCTGAGGAAGTAAGCTTTATGTTGAGAATATTTGATTTAGAGTTTTATCCCTCTTATTTCTTTGTAGTAGACACCTTAATGATCTGAAGACTGGAATAAAGGGATAGCTTTTGATCTGTTTTTTCTTTGCCAGAGGGACCTCTCCTCCTCTTGATTGTACCACCTCTTTTAGTAATAAAATTGATGGTGCCATCTACCGTTCTTTTAACAAAGAAAACTCCAATTTTGTATTAAGTTTGTGGAATATTAAACTAAGTGCAATTTATGCAGGGTTATTGACTATTATTTCCTATTTTCTAAGCGTAAGCACAAATTTAATAATCACTTTTCAGAAGTTGGAGGGTTGGAGATGCCACTTTCCATAGTGGGTTGTCGAAAAGAGATTTCTGGGTTTGTTGAGCTATGTGCTCTTAAAGATAATTGTGAAAAGATGGTAAAACTAAGTTCAGTGACCTTGATATTTCTCAGCCAATGGGAGGGGGATGCATGTTAAAAGTTTGTTGCATGGTGGATACATGCCATTGGATAGCATTTGAGACAGGGATTCCATAAGGCATTAGGTGGTTGAGAAAAAGTTGTCTCATATTATATATTTTGAGAAATGAGTAGCACCTTATCATTATAAATGTGACATTCAGCACCTCTTCCTGTCTTCCACTTGCTGTTCAGCAAAGACCAAGGTTGTCTTCCAGGTCAACAGAAGGGAAGGTGGCGACTGCTGACTATCTATATACTGCAGGACTCTGGGCTTCCAATTAGATGTAGGATGATACTCAAGGAATTCCGGATCCGATCGGGGTCCAGGATCAACCCAACACCCCCCCCCCCCTTGGAATCAGATCGGCTATGACCGATTCCGATCCAGATCCGGATCAGAATTGGCCGAGTCCGCAATCCATGATGATACTGAGCTCCTCCTCTTCTTTCTGTGGTGTTTACATGTTAGTGTCTATTCTCTTAGGATTTTGATCTTTTTCTTTGAGGTGGGGGGCTAGGCTTGTCTTATCTGTTGTGCATTTTTTGGGGGGCGCTGCTGCCAAACTTTTCCTTGAACATGACTTGCATGTTATGGAATGATTTTATTGTTATTTTTTACATAATTATGACTGGTGAACATGCTTGAGATTGCATTGAATGTCTTGCAGAGGGGGAGTTCATGTGGTTCAAAGAGTGTATGTGAGTTCATGAATGGTTGAATAGTTCATGTTGATTAGTTCATGTTAATTTTGGTTACCTCAAAATGATTTACTGTGATACGATTAGTTTAGAGATAAAAGATAAGCATAATCATAAAAACATCTGCCATCCCACAGAAACATCGAATGCAAAATTGGCCGATTCTGATCGGAATCGGGGGGTCTCGATCCGATTTGGGGGTGGGAATGCCGATCCCCCATCGGCCGATCCCGGCCGATTATGGGCTGATCCGATTACGGATCAGGATCCCGGGAGGGGGGGGGTCCTATCCTGGACCCCGATCTGATCTGGAATTCCATGCTTAGAAATTGCTGACCTGATGCAGCAGTAACTTATAAAGTCCAATCTAAGCTATAAAAATAAGCCTATTTCACATCAAGCAGTTTGCATCATCAAAGCAACCGTGGGAGATAAAGGAAATATCATGTTAGAATGTGCTATAAAGAAAAAAAAAACATATTTTCGGTTGTTAATCAGTTAGTTTCTCGTCAGTGAATGATTGGTTTATTAGAAAAGCTTAATTTTGGTGAGTTGCATCCAGCCATGATGCTTTGAAAATGCCTTAACCTTGGTCTGATCCAGTTAACACTCAGGCCATGATTGTTCTGGCTAATTAGAAAATCAGGCCGAGGATTTACTGGGGTTGGGTTGCATCTGACCGATAACAGCTGTATGTCAGTGCATGTCTCTAGAATAAGAAAGTTGTTGTACACCTGAAGATGTGTATTCTTGTTCAGCTGTGAATTGTGATTATATGAGATGGAAATGCTGTGCTTATGGATGCAGGTTGAACATCAAAAGAGTTGATGGCTGTCAACAAGGTTGGGGTCTGATCCTGTTGATCAACAGGTGTCGCATTCATGATAGAGGTGTGCAAATTAAATGACACCTTGGTGTAGATAGCACATCCTGAGCATTTTACAAGATATACCCCCATTGTGACTAGTGGCCCCCACTAGGTGCACACTGCACCTAGGTTAAGTTGCATTAATGCAAGTGATGCTGTGCTGGGGAGGGTGGTGGGGAATTAAGGTCCCTATCGGCCCATCCACATATCCTCTATCTCCTTCCAACTTTTGCACTATTCTTCTATTTGAAAACCACAAGTTGACTATAATGAGCGATGACCTACAACTAAAACCACGTTAAACCTACAAGAAACTTTGATAGGGTACATCTGACCACTATATGAAGTATCTAACTAATTAAGGTCCCTATCGGCCCATCCACATATCCTCTATCTCCTTCCAACTTTTGCACTATTCTTCTATTTGAAAACCACAAGTTGACTATAATGAGTGATGACCTACAACTAAAACCACGTTAAACCTACAAGAAACTTTGATAGGGTACATCTGACAACTATATGAAGTATCTAACTAATTTATGAAAGATCCTTAAATGATGTATAAAATGCAATGTCCTATCGCATATGCTTGTGTGTCTTATCATCAAGAACTTGTTGAATTTAAGGAATACTTCATTGTTTTGTGTGAATATGCTTATCCTTCATTTAGGTGCACTCATGAATTATTATTTTGTTTAATCCATTTCCCTTCAAGAAAATTCAGCATTAGACATTTTGGCTCTACTCTTCAGTATTCTCTGAGCTTTTCCTTCTGCTAACAATATGCTTCATCATACTGTAGTCTGTATCCATTCATGAATGTGCTAGGCTTCGTATTGTGGACTGATTAGGTTTAATGCAATGACATTTGGTTTGGAAAAGTACTGTAGGAAAGATATAATTGGTCATATCTGGTATGTCTTTGGTTATTATCTGGAGCATATCATCTGACCTGCTCGTGTAAATTCACATATGTAAACCAAAAAGTTTGACTCTGTATTATAGAGCTCAGATCATTGACTCTTGAATATTTTGAGGTTTGTGTATCTTTCCCATGCGTAGGGTTTGGAACTTTGTTTCAATCATGCCTGTTTCTTGTTAATTACAGTTACTTTGCGTATGATCAGTTTTGGATATGACTACCATTGGGCACATGGGAACTCTCATTTTGATCAAGAGGTATTGAGTTCATTGCCTCTTAGTAGAACACATGGTGTTGTTTCTGACATTCTTATTTATGTCTGTGGTGAGGCATAAAAAGTGCAATTCTTGACTTCTTTCAGAGAAACTGTTGTCCAACATGCTACCCAGAAAATTTTTAATATACTATTTCTTGCATGCTACAGCCATAATTCAACATCTACTCTGCATTCACAGCCAGTCTGTTACTCTGTTATAAGATTGTTTCCTTATTTCAACTGCTGGCCCTAATCATTGCATCTTTAGTGCCTTTTCTCCTTTTAGTGTTCATTTATACAGGTTCAGACATGCATATCCTATCCTTTATGCGATCAGTGTGTCTTATTGAAAAACTGTAATCACTTCATTAGTCACATTCCCTATCTTTCAATTTCATGCATGTCCTTTTGGTTAAGTTGCTCGTAGTTATACTGTAAAGTTTTCACCACAGTACTCTGGCAGTTGTCTTTGAACTAATTCTTCTTTTCTGCCCTAAGTTACATTTTGAAAATGTTCTATTTTCTGGATTCTAATGTACCATTGCTCTTGACTTTTTCTTTTGAACCTTCTCCCTTTTGAGAAGTAGTTGATACTGCTTTTGGCATTTTCTTTTCTAATTTCTATGATAATCTCTGATCCTTTCCCTTACCTTGTTAGCCTCACCTTCAATCACCTATGTCTGTCGGTAATTGTTGTGGGCAACATGGATGGCATAGTCGGGTCGGGGTGCTGGGTCGGACCTAGCCAACCCCGACCTGAGTCGGGTCGGATCGGAGGATCCGCCCAATTCCATTGGAGTCTGGCCGATTCAGGATCGGCCAGGTTAAAAAATGATAAAAAATTGCAAAAAAAATGAGGAAAAATCACTGGAAAATCAGAAAAATTTCTTAAAAAACATATAATAATAGAACATTTTGGGTATATCCATAGTCTAGTTGCACATATGTTCATATTACAATACAGAGCAATGATAATTATGATACCTTAAATAAATGTTATATTTGTAGTTTCATTTACTTAAGATATTACATGTAAATAAGGAAGTACCCCCAATTTGAATCCAATAAAAATATTAGAAAAATCATATCTCTTATAAATAAAAAGTCAACTCTCCCATCCAAGAAGAAAATCACGATTTCAGTGGTTCTATCAAAATAGCGACTTTCTAATCTTTCATAATTTGACATATATAAAAATTTTATAATTCAAATAAACCCAATAGATTATTAAAAATCTAAAGTGCGGTAAAAAAAGTCAAATGTGCATATGACTTCTCCAAGGGAGCCACTCTCCTACTGACAGCACTTAGTCTGCTTGAGACCTCTCAAGATTTGGTCAAACCTAAGCTATCATCACCTAAACTCATGAGAATTTTCACTTTCTAATTGAAAAGAAACTAAAAAGTGGGGTACCCTATCTTCATCACTCTTCATTTTTTTTGTTGGGATGCGACATCCTGGTGTCCTAGACAATTTTGGTAATCCTGTCCTAGAACTTTTCACCTACATATCTGTTGACACAAAAAAATCAACACCAAAAGGCCCCAAAATTTGGCCAAGGAGGATCCTCGGTGGGGTTTCCCACCAAGAGGCCAAACCCCACCGAGGGAGGGCCCTTGCGGGGCCGGCTGCCGAAACCCCATCCCTCCCTCGAGGGGTGGGGGCTCGGAGGGGTTCTTCTGCACAGCAAGGGGTTTCGCCTTCACCGCACCAGCACCCCCCGAGGGGGGGTTCTGCCTCTATGGGGGGTGGGGGGGGGGTTTCTTCCTCCCCGCCAACACCCCCCCTCCCCCCCACGGGGGGGGGGGGGGGGGTTTAGTCGAAGCACCCCTCACGGGGGTTTTTTTCAACTAAACCATCCCCACGGGGGGCTTTCCACTGCCGCACCCCCCCCCCCCCCCCCTTGGGGGTTTCCCACCAAAAGGCGGGGAAACACCACCAAGGGGGCCCACCCTCGGTGGGTTTGGCCACCGCGGCACCTCCCACGACCTCTTTTGAAGAAAGACATAGGGCGAGGGGAGGGGGAAACTCACCGGGGGTGCAAGAAACCACCCGAGGGACCCCTCCTTGGCCCCTTTAACCTCTATAAATAGGAGGCAAGGGCCAAGAGAAAGGGGATCTTCTCTGGGGACTTCGACTCTGGCACTTGGGGATCCTGGGCCCCTGTTGGCCCAGCCTGAAGACCCCCTTTTGGGGGGGGGGGGGGAGAAGCCTCCCTTTGGGGGATTTTGGTTGTTCAAACTTCAAAGTATGAAGTCCTATGTGGGCATAAGTTTGTGTATGTCAAATTACACGAGCCCCTTGAGGACATGAAGTTTGTATATGTGTGTGTTAAATTACACACATGTTCTATTCAAAGGAAAAATTACCAAGAAGTCCCTGTCCAAGGGAAAATGATAAATATGCCCTTGTCTGAAGGAAAATTGCAAAAAAATCCCTTGGAAGTATGAGAATTACAAAAAAGTCCTGGAAAGACAAGACACTGTAGAAAAGGCCTTCCAAGTACACGAATTGCAAAGATGTCCTCAAAGGGGAGGAAAACTGTAGAAAAGGCCTTGAAATGTGGGAAATTGCAAAAGAGTCCCTAAGAGGGTACAAATTGCAGATAAGTCGCTCTAAAGGGCAGGAATCGTAGAAATACCCTCCATAGGGTGCAAATTGCAAGGCTCATAACATTTGCACGACTCGGTGGAGCGGGACCCACGTTGTTTCTTTGAAGTGACGTGCGCTCTCCTGAGTTCGGCTTAACACTGAGCATATCAGGAATTATCAAGAAACACCAACAAATGGCGGGGAAGTCCAAACAGGCTAAGAAATGGCAGAAGCACCCAGGGAGGTCAAGAAATGACGTAAATACCCTGGGAATGTCAAGAAATGACTGCCAAGCCTGGTTCATGCCATTTGCGCGGCTCGGTGGAGTGGGATCCACGTCACTTCTCTGAAGCGGCGTGCGCTCTCCTGAGTTCGACTTATGGCTGGCTACTCCAATTCTTGGGATTGTCAAAAAATTATAGAAATCCCTGGACATGCCAAAAAATGGCTGAAAAGCCCTGGGAGGTCAAAAAACGACCGAAAAGCCCCAGAGAGATAGGAAATGACAAGTGTATCCCGACAAGCTAACAAATGAGTGGAAAGACCTCGGGATGCTGGAAAATCACAAAAGTGTCCAGAAAAGGATACTAAAGTCTACCCAACAAGATCACTTAAAGGTCCCATCACAGTCAAAAGGATAATGACGACCATGAAGCAAATACAATGGTCCGACAGTGATCATCTTGGCGATCCAACGGCCCGATCATGATCGAATTCAAACCCAACTGTTCGATTATGATGAAATTCAAATCTAATGGTCTGATCGTTATGAAGTCCAAATCTAACAGTCTGATCGCAATGAAACTCAAATCCAACGGTTTGATCATGGTAAAATTCAAATGGGGAAAAACGACATCAAATCGACGTTGTAAAAATTTATAAAAATAGAAAAACCCTAATTGATAGGCATATGAACGAAACCCCTAAATTATTTGTCTCGACCCTATACCGCAAATCGCGAATTTTGTCGATGAAGCCCTCCTTGGCAAGCCAAAGAGGTCACAGGCCCTTTGATCCAATTCACCTAATCAACCCTTCCTGGATGGAGCTGGATGAAGTTTTCATGCTCCAAGGTGTTCACCACATCCAGGAACACCTTTCTCTTGCAGCAACACGTCGAAGAAGCCTCCTTAAGCACGATCAACCCTCAATTCTCTCTCCCAGGTTCTCTCTCTCTCTCTCTCTCCTCTCAAAAAGACCTCAAAAACCCTAACAAGCCAAAGGTCTCCCCCTTCATGATCCACTCCATATTTATAAGGTTTTGGGTTGTGCCAAGGGTGAAAAGTGTCACGTCTCAAAGCATGGCAGCAGAAGAGTTATTTGACCGTTGAGACGT
This sequence comes from Colocasia esculenta, assembly GCA_014218235.1. NCBI lineage: Eukaryota > Viridiplantae > Streptophyta > Magnoliopsida > Alismatales > Araceae > Colocasia > Colocasia esculenta. The sequence goes on from CM024754.1 coordinate 58,469,176, forward strand.
GAACAATCGACAAATAAGTCTCTAGCGAGCAATCACATATAATACAATTAATTTGCGCTTAACATAAATATCAAACTCTTTATTTCATTTCAATAATGAAAAATCAATACATACTTGTTGAACCTTGAAAAGTTGCAGTGGATATCTACAAAGGGGAATGCCAAAAGTTATTTATAATGATCCAATGGTTACTTAGGTAATGCCATGGTTACTTAGGTAATATTGGATCCAAGTCCCTTTCAAATTAAAGGAGGGAACTTATTAATGAAGTCAACACCAAATCCCTTCAATGAAGCCAAAGTTCGGGAAGAACAACGCTTCAAAGAAGACGAGTTGCGGAAGAACTTCGGCAGCACAAGGTCAATAAGACCGAGTTCGAAGAAAATTACAACTCCAAAAATACGTGCAAGGGAAAGCGCCAAGCACTTGTAAAGTCCGAATACAAGCACTTCGTCGGAGGATCTTCAAATGCAGGAGTCTTCACGGCATCGACATCTCTCGTAAGAAAACACGAGGGTGTATTTATAGAGGAAAACTACCCATGTAAAACCCCTTAACCGATGGAAATTTCTCATTGGTTAAGGAAAAATCTCTTAACTGATGGAACCCTTTCATCGGTTAAGGGTTCCATCGGTTAAGGGAGATCCCCTTAACCGATGGAACTCTTCCATCGGTTAAGGGTACCTCTCCCTCCTCTCTCAATGTAAAGGGGCAAAACCCCTATAAATAGTTCATGTAGCCCGATGGCAACGGGACTGGAGCTTTTGTCTTAGGAAATTGCCAAGGGGATTTTCTGAAATTTGAAAAGAAAGCTCTTTTGAAAGGAAACTCTAGCCTTCTTGTGGAAGAAGATTCCGCTCGGCGTGAAGGTATTCGCCCTCGGCAAGTAAAAAGGTCGTCTCCCTTCGGCCACGAAATCTCCATAAACTCCCTCCTTGTCGAGTTAGTCTCCATGGGGGAGTTCTAAAATCCAAATATATATTCATATCTCCACATCGAGTTAGTCTCTGTGGAGATAAAATCAAATTGTGCTCGTATGCTTCGATATTTAAATACCTTCCATGTTGAGTTAGACATCGTTTGGATTGACTTTCCAAAAAGTTAAAATCGCAAAAAGCGATTTCTCACGGAGCCTCGTCGCCTGTGCCGCTTCCTGCCGCGGTTCTCTTCGTCGCCCGTGCTGGCAGGCGACCGAGCCAAAATAGGTTAAAAAACTTTAAAAAATGCCCTGCCTCGTTCGCGAGCAAGACACAAAAGGCGTTTCACTTGGTCGTATGTGCCAAAAATCGGCAAAAGTGGCCCTCAATTCGCTTCCGCCACAGTGCAGAGAAAAAAAACTTTCAGTCTGTCTCTCTCATCTTTTCAAAAGCCGAGATGCACAGAAGCCAATAATGGTTAGGAACGTTTGGTGTTGCATTGGTGTTGCCAGAGATTTGTCAGGGCCAAAATCGACCCCAACCATATTTCCAAACGATGCCTTAGTCTCCATAGGTATAAGGTATTTAACATCTTTATGTTCTTGTGTTCTAAATGTTTCCATGTCGAGTTAGTCTCCATGGATATAAACGTTTAGGCACATCTATGTTATTCCCTCACGTCGAGCGAGACTCCGTGAGGGTAAATCTTTGTGTTCATATGTGTATGTCTTTTAAAGGAAACTCTGCCCAAGCGGAGGTTCTGCCCAAAGGCATACTCAAATGTTCACAAAAATATATGTTCATATGTGTGTATTTTATGGGGAGACTCTGCTCGTACAGAGACTCTGCCCCAAAATAAATACGGCCATATATTCATCAAATATATGTTTGTGTGTTTGTGCGGTAACTCTGCACATGCGGAAGCTCTGCTCAAATACACAACATATTCAAATATCAAATAAATCCTCGGATATACACCCACTCATTCCTCAAATTGCATGCTAAACTTGCAAATCGAGTCCATGCTCTTTTCAAAACAAAATCCATTTCGTCTGATAAAAAAATAAGACACCATACTACTATTTTCTAGAAAAATGCAAATCTTGACTTTTACTATCAATGGTGTTCGGGTTAAAATTGATGTAAATCATCATCAAAGGCTTTTAATCCGATGTAAATAAACATTGATTCCCATCGATGGAGAAGTGGTCCAGCACACGCTACCCTAATCGCCTGATAAAATAAAATCGCGGAACAAACAAGTTCAAAATAAAATTGGCGCATTTGTCCATTCTTTGGACATAAAATTCTTCTCCGCATCACGCTGATTTTAAACTCTCTGTTAGACAGGCTGGCACGCCCCGCGAAATAAAATAAAAAAATAATAAAAATCAAATCAAATTCAAACACCATAATATTCTCATGAAATTTTCCGCGTCCGACAATAGTCCCTCTTAACTTGAACTACAAGACTAAGACTCAACGAAAGGGAAAATTACATACTATCCTCACTTCTACTACATTATTCTAGTCCTCTCACATTTGGACTATAAGATTATGATGCTAAGATAACATGACTCCAATACTAGGGCTTGAGAGCGCTCTTCACTCATGTTCATCCCCAATATAGTCCTGATTCTCTACATCATCCAATTCCTGTTCTTCTGAAATGTTGGAAAGTAGGTAATGAGCAAACTAGCCCAGTAGGATTTATATCTCCATGTGCGGGCATTGATATAATTGATTAACATTTTAAGAACTAGGCATACACGATTATCAAGATGTGTATGTGCTGAAAAATTATTTAAAACAAGACCTGTGAACAAGATTGATTGACCAAGAGTGATTTGAACAAGAGAGAGTGAACAAGAACAAGAATGAGGCAATAAGTAAGAACTAGCACTAGAGGAGTATTTTCCAAGCACGCAGGATATCAGTTAATGGCAAGAACGCAGGATGGCCATATCACGCAAGCAAGCAAGCATGCACGAGTAAGAACTTTTAACATGTACAGTAATCGACAGGATGTCATAATGTGCACTAAGGATCTATGCCACCTTGGAATGCACACTAGGACATGTGTATGTCGTTATTGTATCTAGGATTCAACAAGAAAGTACTTCCAGCGTAGATGCAACGCCAATAATCATTATACCCCATGGTTAATAGTATATTTACGACTTTCTGTCGTTGGGGCTATACTGGAGCCCTTGGACACTCGCCGTGCCCGATCCACATCTCACTATTTCAAATGTTGATACCCACAGTCAATCATGACCAATAACAAGAGTTTCAAGAAGTATACATTTCAATATCATATTCATGATGACTTCAAGAAAGACAAGTCATGTGAACATGATTTCATGATAACAATAGTTGAGAGAGAATTTCGGCAACATGACGGCGTAATTTACACTTTTAGTTAAATCTTTACTTTAATAGCTTGGTTTCATGTTTGTAAAGTAACACTCACGAGAAAGAGACGAGAAAAAAAGTGCACGCTATCTTCAGGGAACTTCAATGGTACAACTAACTCGTTCTTCATGAGGGAATCCACAGAGTACGGAGAATTACAGAGGTATTAGTGGAAAGGTCCGTAGTCTATGAGAACGGAATGTTCAGTAGAGAGTTTCCAATCCCCCAAGAAAGGGGTGCCTATTTGTGCAAATGTGTAGTGTAGAACGTGCCTCAATATCACAATCCATCGGTTTAAAACAAAGGTTTAAAACAAAACGAAAAGCAAGTAACATGATGACACAATATAGAACATGCAATTATAACAACATGCTTTTCACTATTTTAACATGATATACTTCCAATTTAATAAGCTAGATCATCAGGATGATTATAACAATCTCAAGAGGAATAGATCATGCAATTAAGAACAATTAGAATAGACTTCCAGATTGTTATGACTTTTACATGGATTGACATATTTTAGGCAACTGAATAGTCACGAAAAACACTATAAACTAATGTAGACATGCAGTACTTAAGATAGAATAGTGACTGGACAGTGTCTGAAGCACTATGTAAATCGTGACAGGTTCAGTTGTCGCCTATATCTAAGGCTTAATCACAAGATAACAAGGGTTCAGGATGACTAATAAATTGCGACGGGGGTACCGGTCGCATTCAAATCGCGACAGTCATGTAAGACGCGTTCAAGACAATCGATGTAAACAATCGATTGCCGGACAGAAACTCTACGGTTAGGTGCGACGCGTTCAAGACAATTGATGTTAAATAATCGATTGCCGGACAGAAATGCGACGGTCTGTAGGGTCATGTCTAAGGCAATCGATATGAGGTATCGATTGGTGACTACCGTAATGCGACGGGCTCCATGGTCGCGTTTAAGGCAATCGGAATCTGATCGCGACCAATCGAACGGACACGTTTAATAGGGTTTTAAATCAAAACAGAATATAAAAATATACGTATACCAAGGGCGGGAAAGTAGGTCGAATCGCGACGGGGTGCATGGTCGCGACTTTGACCGGCGTTGAAATCCACGCGGCGCACAGTTTGATGCGTCAGGTCTGTCTGGTCAGACCTAAAAACGCGACGGTTTGTGCGGTTGCCTTTAAGGTAATCACGACGGGACTTCTGGTCATGATACCCTTGTCTAAATCATGACTTTTGGACTGGTCGCGATTTGGAGTTCAACTCGAGAACTATGAAAAACGATGCAGTCATGCTTGTTCAGCCTATAACTCGAGATCTAGGGCTCTTCGGACAAAACTTTGAACATGAAAGTTATAGAGAACAAAAAGTAGAACTACAGTTTTGGGTTGACCCAATTTGACCTTGACATGCGTGAATCATGGTATTAATGTGAAAAGCCCTAATCATGCGTGACTCTAGGAAAACTCTTAATACTCGAAGCATGCTTGACGAAAATTGGGCAAAATATATGCATATGAAACTAGACATGAACAACTTTAATCATGGTATAGGGTTTATTCATTTTTCGGCCCGAGAACACCTACCTTTGAACGTTACTAAGAAGGTCTTCTTCAGGTCGATGCGGAATGCTGGTTGGGGAAGAAGGTTCCGATTGGGGCGTTCCCCTCAACCTCTGATGCTCTAGCTATCCTCCTCACGACCCCAACAAGTTGGTAACTCGTCCCCAAGGGGCTTATGACGAGTATTTATAGAGTTAGGGTTGTTTAAGAGTCCTAATGTGTCTAGGAAAGTGGGGTTGCGGTTTTAGCTTGATCCCTTCCAAGTTTTGAGGATTCCCATCCCAATTAGAGTAGGAAAGCCTTAGGAAACACCATATTATGGTTGGACACGAATTTTGGTTAACATGGAAGTCTAATTGTCTTAGATTTTTGCCCTAATTGCCCTTCCTAATTTATGCCCAATTGGAGCTACGAATTTCTATGATATTTTCTTTCTTGAATTTATTTTTGGCCCAAAAGACATCCTTTGGGCTATTTCTTTCATTGGGTTGTCAATACACAATGTTTGGAGTCCATCCATGATTTTTATTTTATTTTTGGACTCCCTTAAGTACATGTGATAACAATTTTCCGACTTATTCCCTAATTACGATAATAAGTCATAGAATGCCTTAAACTTGGCCAATCAGATTTTTCTTTGCACGAACTTTTCGTGGGTCATTTGGGAGTATTATTTAGAGTTGCATTATGATTTTTATGGAATTTTACGATGTGTTTTCGTACATACAATAATAGCACGTACGTTTTTACTATTTCGAAAATATTGAATTTATCATTTTCAATTTATTTATAATTTTTAAATTACTGATTTTTTGGGGTGCTACAAAAAGTCAGCCCTAAAACGACTAGACTTTCTAAGTCTATCTTTGCGAAGAAATCAGGGTTGGAATCGAAGTTGGAAACTGAAAATGTAGAAACTAGACAGCAATCTAGGTCATGGAAGGCAGGATCGGGATCGGGATCGACCCTGGTCGATCCGATCCTGGATCGGATCGGATCGAAGGATCCGACGGATCCCAGGGAAGTCTGGCCGATCCTGGATCGGCCAGACTATAAAATGTTTATTTTTTTGGAAAAAAATGCAGGAAAATTCAGGAAAATTCAGAAAAAATCAGGAAAAATAGAGAAAATGAGAAAAAATCTGATAAATTGAAAGAACTAATATTTGCATCAAAAATCAATTATACATACATTCATAGTACATGAAACATGAAATTTAAGACATTGTACATGTAACTTACATTTGATAGAAGACTAATAATCTTCCATCCACTTCCAGATATAGATGAGTCACCATCATTTGGGTTTTGGTAGCTATAACCAAAGAGGGAATTTGCTAAATCATGCATACCCATTTGAATCCCTCTTGGTGTAAATTGTTGACTTGAGCTTTCTCCAGATTGTGATGGAGCTGGACACCATATGCCAAGCGGTTTGTATGTACTTGTTGCTTCACTATGCTCTTGTTCTTGTGAAGGCCAAGGTCCCCATCCTCCTTGTACTCCAAGAGGTGAGCTACTAATATCTGAGTACGGTAAAATGGGAGGCTGAAATGCAGGTATATGAGTAGACCCTGAACTATAGTTTGGCTCCCAAGGTGGCCACTCATAGGCTGCATGATGTTGTTGTCCTTCATATCCCTCTTGTCCATGCCCTTGTCCTTCTCCTCCGCCTCCCTGATGTTCTGTTTCTGGTACATAACTTTCAGTAAGCCCTACACCTGTGGCCCCAGTATATCCTGCATATCCCTGGCCAGCTCCTGTGGCCCCAGTGGCAGCCCCATCATCATCATCATCATCATGATCATCATCATTTGGATCTTGTGTGGTGTCATCACTATGAATTGGTTGCTGCACTTTCCTCTTTTTTTGCCTGGTATATATTATTTTTTCTACCTCTATGGCTTTTGCACTCTTCTCTTTTTGTGTTGCAGCTCTTCTTAATGCAGGCTGAGTGGGAGGCACTCTAGATGTCTCTGGCAAGATAGCTGAGTGTCGTGGCTGAGACAATAGAGGACCGAGGGCGAGAGGTGGGTCCTCACTTACCCTAAGCTCTGGATCTCGAGCCTCTACTCCATCCAATTCTCCTTCCGCCCATGAGCAATCGCGAGGGTCAAATTCTGGAACATCCCTTTCCTGTCTTGTTTCCACCCATGCATTTAGTGGGTGTTCCTCCTCAAATAACTCATCAACATCAATTTGAGGTGATAATGCTTCCCTCTCTGCAAAACGTTGCTCCCAATGACTACCTGCAAAACTCATTAGCCTTGCCTCGCTCTTCTTTTGTCTTTCTCTAATGCATTTGAGTTTCAACCGCATATTGTAGTGGCAATAGACCAACTTCTCTAGCCTAGTTGCACTCAACTTGTTCCTCACTTTTGTGTGAATAAGTGAGAAAGTGCTCCAATTTCTCTCACACTGGCTAGATGAAGTGGTCTGACTGAGTACTCTAATAGCAATCATTGCAAGTGGATTTCTTTGACCAGTCTTGTAGTCTAACATAACCCACCACTCACCTACAAAAAAAAAACATACAATGAATTAGCACATAATACAAGTGATTTATCATTTTGTTATGAAGTAAACATGAGCTTAAGTCATCTCATATCCAAAGGATAGGTGGTGGGTTCGATTCTTCCCATTCCTGTGGGAGGGGGATTACCTGGTGCCTCCCATAATATACTCCTCCCCACCCGAGGTTTATCATGTAACGGAAAAAGTGTAATACGTGTAAAATATCATGGCTATGGCAAGGCTCGAACCCTTGACCTCCTGGTGTTGAACACTGAGCTCTAAGCCACTACGTTGAGTTCCTCGTTATAAAAAAAAACATGAGCTTAAGTCTCAAGGTTCTTACCAGGACCCATTCTGGCCACTGCTTCTTTAAGATCATAATCTCTGTAGATGTCCAACTTCAGTTTAAATCTGTCCATCTAAAGTATAAAACAGTTGCTAAGTGTAACTTGTAAAGTATATTGAATACATGAAATGGAATAAAGTTTTTAAGTTGGCTGTACCTCCATCATAGCATCTATTCTTTCGTCAGTGCTCCTACATAATCTTGAGATGACATTGATTGTCCCCTGCAGCACCTCACTATCATTGTGAGGGGAATCACTATATTGATGCCTAGGGTTAAAGAAATACCCTATATGTACAAAACATGTCTAGTAAGTTAGAAATTCAATATTACTAATAAGAAATATGCACAATAAGATATAATACATTTACCTGCTGCATGTAAATCATGGTGGAGTGTGGACTCTCATCTTGCATCAATAATTCTCCACCATTTTTGATATGCCATGGGATGCTTCTCTCTCAACCTTTCCTTGGTTTTATCCATAGCCTCATATAAGTAACCCATGTCATTCTTGTCCTCTCCATCAACCATCCTCAACACTTGTACAGGAGGCTCTATTAGCTTCAAATAATACAAGATTCTATCCCAAAAATGATGGTCACTGACCAAGCAAGAAATCTCATGTGCGACATCTCTGGATTCCTCTCTCAATGTAGCCACATGTGCCAAGTACTCAGAACTGTGTATAAGAGTGCCCAACTCATGTCTAAACTTATGCAGACTCTCCAATGCAATAAATTGTGAGGCAAATCTAGTTGGGCCAGGACGAATTATGTCATGTCCATCTGTGCACTCTCTCATCATATGTAAGATTCTATTGTGTCCATAAATAAAGTAGTAATCATTTGCGCCTTGGACACCAAGTCATGCACATGTTTATCTTTGCCAATGTCCTCCATCATCAAGTCTAAGGAGTGTGCTGCACAAGGGACCCAATAAAGATGATGTCGTTTTGCCATCAATTTTCTTCCAGCTTCCTTGTAACTAGCTTCATTATCAGTGACAACTTGGACTACATTTTCCTCGCCAATTTCTTCAACCATCTCATCCATGAGCCTAAACAAGTAATCTGCATTCTTTATTTGTCCACTTGCATCTACAGATTTCATGAACACTGTACCCTCACTGCAATATACAAGAAAGTTAATCATAGACATTCTTGTTGTTCCTGTCCATCCATCACACATAAGAGTACAACCTCTTGCCATCCATATACCTTTGAATGATGCAACCCAATCCTTTATCTCAGTCAATTCCTCTTCAAGATATTTGCAATAAATCTCCTTTGGTGTAGGAGCTTTCAAACCTGGGCCTGCCTCACCAACGGAATCTATCATTGTCTGGAAGTATGGACTAGATGCTGTATGGGCTGGGACCCCTGCATGAAAAAACCATTTTACAATGTTTTTTACTGCATGTTTGGCGGAAGCAGCTGTGGCATTTACCCCTTTCAATGCATGCTTTATGCCAGACTGTTTTGATGAAGGTTTCCTGTGCATAATGTGTCAACCCCACTAGTTGGTCCCGTTCCCCTCATTGAACCACCTCTCCTGACTACAGGTGGTGCCGTTGGCCTTGTTACACTAGCCCCTGATGATGATCCTTCTCTTGTACTATGGAACCTCCTCATGTCACTTTCCAACATGGCAGCACGGCGACTCTGCCGCAGTCCTTCTCGCCATTCTCTCTCATTAGGTGAGAGATCCTCATAATCTGTATCATCTGAGTCATCACATCAACAGGAATTTGTCTTCCTTTCATTGCAGCCTTATTTTTTCCCTTCCCAGAAATCTCTTCATGCAGTTCTTGATGTTGAATACGTATGCCTCTTTGTTGTTGTCTTCCAGCCATATACTCTTTCATCTCATTCACTAACTCCCGTGGACAATGCTTGCATTTTACTACATTTGTTCCAATACCTGCAATGTGTTGTTTTAGGCGGTATACGCCTCCATTCATTTCCTTCCCACAGTGGTTACACCGCACTCTCTTAGAGGCAACATCAATAAGGACACCGTGTTTCCATTCAATGTCTACTTGTGGCCTGGTGATTGCTCTTCCTCGTGGCCCTCATCAGCCATAATTGCTAATCCTATAACAAATTAACAATACAAACACATTCATGTGTAAGTATAAAATTATAAACATAGTTACATCTAATAATAACCCTAATTAGGGTGAAATTTAGAGATTTTCTCTAATTTCCTGAAATTAAATAGTTACATTATCAAACAAAGGCATGATTAAGTCAATTAAGTGATTGAAACACTTAATTGATCTCTAATTGTGCTAATACAACAAAAGCCCCAATTTTCAACCCTAATTAGCCAATTAGGGTGAAATTTGGAGATTTTGTCTAATTGACAAAATCTAGGGGAAGAAGAAGAAGATATAACAAGATTAAACATGTATACATGTGTTTTCATTTTTTTCAGAATTTATAACTAAATTCGAAATTAAAAAATATATATACCTTAAGAAGAACAACTTCTCCCTTGCTTGAGTAAGATCTCTGAGATCTACTCAAGAAGAGCTCCCTTGGATGTGCTCCTTCTAACCTCTTTGAAGTTTCAAAGTGAACAAAGGGTTTAGAAGAAAAGAAGAAGAAGAAGAAGAAGAAGAAGAAGAAAGAAGGCCGGCTGGGGAGGAGGCGGCGGCGGTGGAGGAGGCTGAGCTGGGGGGGAGGGGGAGCACCCTTGCGTGCTTCCCTTCACACCACCTGCAAGTTTTGGTGTCCTCGGGTGGGAGGGCTGAACTTAAGGGGATCGCGCCGGATCGACGCGGATCGACCCTTATCGGTCGGATCGAAGCCGGATCGATCGACTTTGCCCGATAAGGGGTCGATCCGGCGTCTAAGTTCAAATTCAAACTTAAACCGGCCGGATCGACGGAATCGCGCCGGGATCGATCGATCCCGGTTCGACTCGAGCGATCCAACTCAGATCCTGCTGAGTTGGGTCGATCCACCCTGAAATTAGGGATTTTGGGGGGCTTCAAGGCGGAATCGGATCCTTAAGGGTCGATCCGATCCAGGATCGAGCGTTCTGGCTCGATGCCAGCGATTCTGCCTTCCATTCTAGGTTGCCGCTAAGGCTCAAGTAGACAGCAATCGATCGTGTCATCTACTTAAGCAGATCCGGAAATCATATAAAACCCATTAAGTAATGGCAATAGACCCCATCGCTGACCTACTGTTAACGGCATACATTGCTGCCGTAACCCTACTCAACGGCACTTTTTGTTGCCGTTAAGTTGTTTTCGATCAGAACAGTACAAACAACACAGCAAGCATCAATAGACAAGTAAGTGAAGATTCGGGGCCTCACACTTTTAGTCCAATCGTCAACAAAAGCCAAGACTTGGACTCTTGGTCCTTAAAGTCATACTAGCAGCCTGGGTCCTGACCTAAAGGGCGCAAACCGAGAGACCTACTGGAAACTAAAAATGTCAGTGTGTGGTGTCACATTCCACACCCCCCCCCCCCCCCCCAAAAAAAAAGGAGGAAAAAAGAAGTGAAAAAGAAACCGAGTTGCGACTCTGAAACTGCAGTGATTTATGCCAATCAAGGTCAGCTACTCATTATCCTCTTTATGGGTCTTGTTCACTTGTTATCCACTATCAGAACCGTCCTTAGCTACATTATTGAACTCTAAGTCTCTAACCATTTTTATTATGTCACTAGTTTATTGTTTGTTCATTCAGGCCAAATTTTTGCCTTAATAGGCTCTTATTACACCCAAAGTTCCTAAAGATACTTCAGGATTGTCATTCTCAATATGGGTGGACTTTGAAATCGTTATTCAATTTATAGCATGCATAGCTGAAAAGCATAAAATAAACATGACTATGCCTGAAGCAAAATTGTACATCCCCTTCTTAAACACCTAGGGCAACTTTGTAACAAACTAAAATATAATTATGCCTTGTGTACCTGTTGAAATAGATAGGCGTAAAGATATGAAATTTGTTGTTCAGGAAGGATTAGGTTACCTGATGACATAACTGGGACTCTTTTTTTTTTTGACAAGTAACTGGGACTCCTATTCATCGAGGGTAAGTTTAGCATTTTTTGGGTGTGATAAGTTGGCAGGTCAATGACGATGCCTGGACTTGGCCAAAAAGACTTGAGAACGGGAGTCAAAGACTAAAGAATAACTTAGTTGGAATTGATAAAAGCATATCCTGAGACAATATAAAGAACAGAGTCATGTGAGAAGTATGTTAAAACAAGCTTCCCAAAGCAAAGTAAATTCATGTCCATGGTTATGCTGGATTCCTTTTGTGGTTTTGCCTCTTCAATTTTTATGCAGACATATGAATTAAATGCTATTTTGATTTTTGATAGTCTAGCTTCCCAAAGCCAAGTAAATTCATTTCCATGGTTATGCTGGATCCCTCTTTTGTGGTTTTGCCTCTTCAAATTTTATGCAGACATATCATATGAATTAAATGTTGTTTTGATTTTTGATAGTCTAGTCTGCAAATGCATAGATTGATCTTAGTACATACCATTCCAAAATTTTGGTAGGTGAAGATTCCTGGTTGTCCAGTCTCTCCTTGCTTATTGATGCATCATCCTCTTACCCCTCCCTGCCCCTTTTTTTATTTGGCAGAAACTGCTACTTTTATGATATGTTTTCATGTGCCATTAAATGACCACCTAAACCATATGACTGCAGAAGCATATGCAGCGGTGTCCTGCTTGCTCTTTGGGTAAAACTTGCTACCTTTCTTTACAGGTATTTCCTACCATTTAGCATTTATTTCTTTTAAGTAGACTTCTTTTTCTATATGCTCTCTTAAGGGGAATTACTTTGGACTCTTAACTGCTGTGAGAAGCATTCTCCCTACTGCTCCCCACGAGCATGGAAGGCAGAATTGGCTGATCTGACTCGGGATTTCTGGGCGGCCATCTGAGACTGGTGGTTGGGCAACCCAAATGAACTTCCGGCGGCACAGAATGCTGGATCGGCCAATCCCGTATCAGATCGGCCTAGGGGAGTAGCCCCTGGATCGTAGAAATTTCGTCCGAATTGTTCAGACTCGGACCGAATTGGTCCGGATCAGCTTGGATTGGCCGATCCAGCCGATTCTGCCACATAAATTATATATATATTTATATGCGTATTATTTTTGTAGTTACATTAATATATGTATAGTCATTTACATTCATTGTCATATATATGCATTAACTATATATATGTACATATTAATATTATATTTACATTAATATGATTGTATGTACATTAACACACATATGTATAAAGCGTTAATTAATATTATATGATATATATACTATAAAGATATAGTATTAATTATGGCTGTGTCATTTAAGAGATATGTATGTGATTGCATATATATAGTACATATATGGGTGTAAATTTATTTATATGATTACATATATCATAACCACATATGTATAACCACCACTCAGGTCAATCCACGTGTGTGTACCCATACATTGGATATCCTTTATGGATGGATCATCGGGTTATAATCAGATTCGCATGGCGATCAAAGACAAAGATCAACTGCATTCCATTACTCCATAGTTGTCAAGGCGGACGCCTAGGGCGCCTAGGCGCCGCTTAAGCGCCAAGGCGCTTCCTCAGCCGCCTTAAAACACCTCGCCTTTCTAAGAGGAGAAAAGGCGCCCCAAGGCGCCGCTAAGGCGGCCAAGGCGCACGCCAAGGGCGCTTGGGCGCGCCTAGACCCTTTAGGGGTCCGCAATATCCCACTTAGACAGTAGATTCATGTCGGTTTCAGGGCTAAGTCCAGCCCGATTCCAGGTAACATCTTATTTACCTGAATATCATTTAAGTAAATGTTCATTTACTTAAGATATTATATGTAAATAAGGAAGTACCCCCATTTGAATCCAATAAAAATATCAAAAAAATCATATCTCTTACAAAAAAAAGTCAACTCTCCCATCGAAGAAGAAAATCACGATTTCGATGATTTTAGCGAAATGCTAACTTTCTAATCTCTCATAATTTGACCTATCTAAAAATTTGATAATTCAAATAAACTATATGGAACACTAAAAATTCAAAGTCCGGTAAAAAAAGTCAAACGTGCATATGACTTCTCCAAGGGAGCCGCTCTCCTACTGACATCACTTAGTCTGTTTGAGATCTCTCAGGATTTGGTCAAACTTAAACTATCATCACCCAAACACATGAGACTTGTCATTTTCTAGTTTCTTTTCAATTTTTAGGCATATTGTGGGATTATGTAATGGACTCATTTAGTTTTTACTTGTTTTAAGTGTGTTAAGATATTGCACTTCTTATTTTTATTTAACATATTTACATGTATGTGTATTGCTTGTTTTAAAAGTTGAAAATTAGTTTTCTGATGATAGAATGATATTTGCACTTCTTGTTCTTATTTAGTGTGCTTATTTATTTGAAGATGTCAATTTAGATTTTTTTTGACTTTATGATATATAATGTGAGTTTGTTTACTTGGAGTTTAATTTTTGTTGCTTTCATTGTCTTTATGTCTGTCATATTATGATATTTTTATTGAATTTCATCATTATATATTTATAGATACATAAATATCATGTAAGAGGGAAACTTGAAAACAACACATACTTGGTTCCGTCCTAAACGCCTGGCACCGCTTAGGCGAGCGCCTAAGCGCTTAGGCGATCCGAGACCCCACCTACGCGTTGGTCGCCTTGACGCCTTGACAACTATGCATTACCCTAAGGGGATCTTCAACTGTAACAGGATGTCGTTTGATATGAAAAATGCATAGACTTCAGGCGGGTGGATGACGTTGACCGTATGCGTGACCAAGGTTCGCCGCATCGGGGAATCGGGGCGAATCGGGTTTTTCCTGATCTGCCTCGATTCGCCAGAATCAGACCGATTCGTATGGGAATCGGATGGGAATCGGTCTGATTCGATGGGAATCGGGCGAATCGGGTTTCTCCTGATTCGATTCGATTCGGCCGAATCGGACCGATTCGATTCGATCTGACAAACCATGTGTGTGACAACGTCAATTGAGTGGTCCGCCCATTCCCAAACATGAGGTTGCGGCGGATCGACGCGGGCGTTGCCCAGGTCGATGACCCCTTGGTTGATCCATGCTTCAACCTTGTCCTTGAAGACGTGGCAGTCCTCTAAATCATGTCCCGCGACTTGATGGCATATGCAGTAGTTCGCCGGGATGCTTGTTGGCATAGCGCCAGCATAGACGGACCCAGAAAAATTTTCAGTGGGGTCACTCCCTTTAATAAAATTTTCAACCAAACTAATTGAATGGAAAATTTTAGACTCATTAATAGAGTTCTAAAATTTCAGTGGGGTCACGTGACCCTACTGCTTACTCTCTGCATCCGTCTATGAGCGCCAGAGTCCGATGGCGCGGGAAAGAATATAATCTTTCAACGGCTTCATCATCGGATGTGTGACGACCCTCATTATATTGGTACGGTTATACCAACCCACGTCGATATAGTGAACGTTGCCACAGTGGGACATTTACCCAACAATAACATTCAGCTGAGATACACGTGAATATAAGAACATAGTAGCGGAAGTAAAAGAACCACTGTCTTCATTTCATTCATCATCCACATTTAACATACATGATTCGATAACATTTAAGAACTAAAAGTCCACATAATTTAAATTGCTGAAAATCAAATACATGGATGTCCATACTTATACATTCTTCCATGATAATGCTAATACAATGTTCAAATTACATACTATGAAAATCACAAAATGTCACAAGTACTCCAACACTCTAATCTCCGCGCTCGGAGTCGGTTTCCAACGTCTCCTCCACAAGTGTCTCGTCACCAACTACACCTGTACGCCGAAGCAAGTAGTGAGTCTAAAAGACTCCGCAAGTAATTCTACACATACCGTGCATGCACATATCATAGTAGGTTCTACGTACCCGTTCACAAGACACAACATGTAGCATGTTTGACATTAAATTTTTACATCCTATCATGGTGAATTTACAATTTAAACACATGGACTATGCTTTCAGATTTCCTAAAGTAGAGTCACCTATCACATACTTTCTATTCATTTCTCACATAAAATCTGCCTTCAACCAACTAAGACATGAAAGCCATTAACATAAATTTCCGAGCATGCATGAAAGGAAACATACCTAACATGGAATCTACACATTCCTACGCATATACGTAACCATTTTACATGCTTTAGGCTTGCTGGTTTTACATGCTTAAGCAACCATAATCTAACACATGAGAGCTACAACAACGATTAAATCACAACATGTGAACAACCAAGCATGGAAGTTGTTTATATATGCTTAACAATTATCCCTAGCATGGATTCTAGGCATTTTGCATACATACACATGATCATAACATAGTAAAGCTACTGTTCAAGCATGATTTCAGATTGTCATAACATGGATTACAAACTCACATTCTCACATTTTGGTTCCACCTTTTTACACAATTTCAAATTCGCATATTTCACACTTTACACATGCACTTTTACACATTGTTCACATTCACATTTTTCACTTGAACACATACACATTTACACATTCACATTTAGTGCCGTGACACATAGTCCAAACCACCAAAGAAGGACACAACACATCACATCACATAGACGCCATCTAGGCAATTCAATGGCGACTCTTGGACTGCGCAGACCGGAGAACAAGTCTCCACCCTAACCAGTGGTACTTGTCCACCTCTAGGATTTCCCCCTAATGCCCTTAGGGTCACAACACATTGAACCTTCTCAGGGGGACTTTTCCCTGATACGGTTCCACTGCCCTCTGTGGAAGCAGTATCACACTTGGCACAATTTACACATTATACGTTTTCCGATTTAAGCACTTAGTTTAGCACATGACACTCACATCTTACTCATTCACTCATTCACACACATGGGGCTCTGTTTTCCTGACATGACACTACAATTACAGAAATTTTACACTCAGGGAATTTCACTAATCAGGTTGCTATATACAAAATCAAATCATTTTACAACGGCATACATTAGTTTCGCATTTCTACATAGAAAATTCACATTGCGTCATATACTTGTCCAAATGACCTGAAATTTTAACCACTAGCTGATTTCGGGTTTAGGATCCCACATGCAAATTTTCAGATTTTTCTAACCTAAAACGTAATTACAGAAAATCCAACATCGAATTCACATGATATCCACAATTCAAGTTAGCATGGAGTTGAACACCAATCACAAATTTAACAACTCACTGTCTGAACCCTAGCATGCATAGAGCCACATAATTTATTCCCGAATTTATTGGGAAATACACAATTTACGGAAGATTTATCGTGACTTACGCATGATTTCTATTTCCCAAAACAGAAAATTCAATAAATCATACAAGCATGGAAAATTCCAGAAACTCAGAACACAGACAGGGTTGTACATACATGGTCTAACAAAATTAGGGCAACATGATTTTACCACGGATTATCAGGATAATGGTGAGAACATACACATGAACATTCTTCTACATGCTTTCAAGTATGTAAATAAGCTCTACCATCCACAAAATAAGTGTACATTCACATTCCCATCCGTCACATTAGCTAGTATACATAGCATATAAGAGATTACATTATATCCTCATCGTGAAACATATCGAAATTAATCATATAGAAGGGCAGAACAGTTCACTGTTCTGTCCAGATGAACTTGGCGGCGGTCTCTGGCCGTTCCAGGAGTGGACGGCCAGATCGCTGGACGCATACCAGGGATCTCGGCGTCAAGGCATTGACGCCAAGTTCCTGTCTGTGCAGAAACACAGACCGAACTCAAATGCAAGGGTGAAAGGGGGATCTAGGACACGAGGAAAAATCCATAAAATTTGTAAAACCAACCTAGACACATACAGGGACGTTATGGGTAGGGTACTTGCCTTTTAGGTATACTCCAAAGGGCTCAAAAGGCTTGGTGAAGCTCTCCTTGGGCTGTCCCAAGAAGTTCCCAACCAGCCTCCAAGATGGCCTTCCTCCGGGTTCTTGAGCAAGCTCCAGCGCAATCCGAGGTCGGGGATGCCTTCCTCGATGATCCAGCAAGCTCCTTGATGCAGCAGGTGGCCGGATCAAGCTTCAGAACTTCAGATTTTGGGTTGCAAAGGTGGGGGTTTCTCACAGCCCGAAAATAGGGTTTCACTCCTTTCTCTTCTTCCTCTCTTGCAAAGGGGCAAAGAGAAGGCTTAGGGTTGTAAAAATGGCTCTGAATATAGGAGAGGGGTGTTGGAACGAAAAAAACACAAATATGAATGTGTTGGATGTGTTGGATGCTTGTTAAGAGAAACACCAATGCTCCCTTATATAGCAGTCAAACAAGTCAGGTAGGTGACATTCACCTGTGGACAACTAATCAGTCAGCTAGCCTATGAAAGAAGATGGCTACTTAACCGGAGTTCACCTAACCGGTTTAACGGCTTGATTAAGGGGACAAAACAGTTATGATTAGGGTGACCCCATGGTTGCTTAAAGTCATAACTTAATCCAAGTTTTTTTGTCAAAAGCCGTTCAAGCTCTCAAGTATTGTCAAGCACCCCAAGCAAGTGGGAGATGCCGAGGAGAATAAATCTCCGGATAAAATACGGCACGGAAGAATTCCGGCATTACGAGGTCTACAAGACCACATGTGAAAGATAAGTACAAGAACAAGTCCGCCACGAAGGCTCCAAAGACTTGCAATTGATTCTCCGTCCGGGACGGCAGAACTTCGGACAAAATCCGGAATGGCACGGGCTTCTCCAAAGGGCAAGACCCCTTCAAATGAAGGGGAGGGTGGTCTATTTATAGACTTTTTAAGCCCCTCCCCTAAACCGATGAGAATACCATCGGTTGGAAGGGGAATCCCCTCCAACCGATGGTACTTCCATCGGTTAGAGGGGAACTCCCCTCTAACCGATGGAGCTTCCATCGGTTAAGGGGAATCCCCTAACCGATGGTGCTTCCATCGGTTAGGGGAGTTTTCCCCTCTAACCGATGGATGTTCCATCGGTTAGGGGGGATTCCCCCTAAACCGATGGAACCCCCATCGGTTAAGGGGTCCCCCTTTCAAAAAAAAAACATAAAACAAAAGAAAATACAGAAAACAGAAAAATAAAGAAAACACAGAAAAAACAGAAAACAGAAAATAAAAAAAAAGGGAAAAGCCCTAACCGATGGTACCCCCATCGGTTAGAGGGCCTTTAACCCTCTAACCGATGGGAGTCTCATCGGTTAGAGGGAGTTTTCCCTCTAACCGATGAGAGTCTCATCGTTAGTTCCCTCTAACCGATGAGAGTCTCATCGGTTAGTTCCTTCTAACCGATGGAACTCCCATCGGTTAAAACCCCCCCAATGTAAGGGGGTGCCTTCCTCTATAAAGGCACCCCCATTCCCCATGAAACGGGTCCTCTCTCCGGATCCCCCATTTCCCCATGTAAAAGGCTCGGTTCCTCCGGCCCCACCAGCTCTTTAGCCCTCCTCTTTCAATTATCCTTCCTCTTTCAAAGTTGAAGGAAATAGAAATTTCCAAATCCGGTTCTCAATCTCCTTTCTTTGTGAGTCAAGGTACCAAATCTTCTCCCGAGCATTGAGAAGTTATTCGTATACGGCATCGGCAAACTCCATCGGCTAAAGTCCGCAATAGCGGCACCGGCCCTCACGGGCTATAGGTTCTAAATACCGTCCGTTCCGGACATATGGTATTTTAGATACCTTTGTTATTCATGCCACCTCCCATCGAGTTTTAAACTCTCCGGGATGGTGTGTTTTGTGCTATATGCATATGTTTCTTAGAGGAGACTCTGCCCAAGTGGAGATTCTGCTCGAGAATATATTCATATATTCACAGATTCGTATTTATATATGTGTTTCTTAGAGGAAACTCTGCCCAAGTGGAGATTCAACCTAAGAACATATCTATAAATTTCGAATCTGTGTTTATATTTATATGTTTCTTAGAGGAGATTCTGCCCAAGGGGAGATTCCGCCCAAGAACATGTTTGTATATTCACAATTTGTATTTTTATATGCATGTTTCCTAGAGGAAACTCTGCCCAAGTGGAGATTCCATCTAAGAACATATCTATAAAATTCAAATTTGTACCTATACACATATGTTTCTTGGAAGAAAGCTCTGTCCATGCCAGAGTTTTCCTTCTAAAAAACATATCAATATAATCACAAATTTTGTATTCATATACATGCGTTTCCAAGAGGAAACTCTGCCCAAATGGAGTCTCCGCCCACAGGCATGTCTATAAAATCATAAATTCGCAATTATATGCGTATACCTCTCAAAAGGGATTCTGCATATGCAGATGGTACCTTTTGCCGGATACTCCACTCAAATAGAGATACCGGTGAGAAAATATGCATAAACTGCAAATTTATGTTCATATACACATACTTTCTTAAGGACAAAATCCCTCCGGGCAAAGATTCTCTGAGGACACATGGATATAAGTACATGTTTATATGAATATATCTCCGTGAGGGCATTCCGCATAGGCAGAAACTCTGCCAAAATAAATTTATGAAAATTGTGATGATATACACACATCCAAAGAAAAAGGGGACAGGACCCGAACTATGATAGGACGCGAACTGTGACAGGACCCGAACTGTGATAGCACCCGAACTGTGCTCAGTTACTCCAAAGAGCAGCACGAATGCATAAGAACTGCGTTCACATGGACAGTTTCCAGAAAGGAACTTCAAATTGACAAGAACATCCATGGAGATACGTGCTTACGTTCTTTGAAAATCATGCTCATACAAGTAAAGAAAAATGAATAATGAATGAATGAAATGATGAACGAGGAGAAAGGAAATTCTGCCTCAATTCAGACTTCATTTAAACAATTCGGACTTCAGTGGAAAGAAGGATGTTTTAAAAAGAATATCACGTCATAAAAGGAAAAGGTTGAAGTAGCAACTCTTCTAATACAAAAATGCTACTTCTAATCATGACTTCCCCCAAGTTCAGAATCAAATGCACGGGTATACACCCGTCTGCAATAATAATCCTCCAGTTTTCCAAAATAAAACCTTCAAACAACCTAAAAGAAGAGGAGGGAGACCCCAAATGGGTTTACGGAAATATATCCGTTCCCTTCTCAAAACTCATATCTCGGATCCCACAAAGGGCAGTCTTTTCAAAAATGAAATACTCAAAGAAAAAGCATTTCAAAAATAACTAAAAGAAAGATGATACATCATGATCAGGATTTTCTAAAAGAATGTGTATTCTCTCATCCCTTTTGCTATAAATGGTATTCGAGTTAAAACTGATGTTAAATAACACCAGGAGTCTTAACTCGATGTAAATGTAACATCGATTTCGATCGATGGAGTCAGAGGTCCAGCACACGATACCCTAATCATCTGATGAGTATAGATACGGGACTCAAGGAGTTCAGATAAAAAAGGCGCACCCTAGTCGCCCGTCACACGGGCATCCCCGTCCATTTCATGGACAACCCAGTCGTCCGTCACACGGACACCCCCGTCCATTTCATGGACACCCAATATTTCTCTTCCGCATTGCGCGGATTCTTTTCTGTCTATTAGACAAATTGGCACGCCCCGCAAATCCCAAAAGAAAATCCAAAGCATGTGAAATGGATACATGAACCACATAAAATGAAATGAATAAACAAAATCAAATGATATGTTTAAAGTGATATTTTTCCCGTGTCCACAAGGGGGTTCCCCTATCACGCAAGGGCGACAAGATGGCCTTTCAGACCGTTAGAGACAGCTCCCCAATGGTTGGGGTAGCTTGTTCCCGGAAATTCTGGCTCTGCAACGCATGCAGGTCAGAGAAGTTGGCGTCCACATCGCTGGACGCTAGGGTTAGTGTTGGCGTCTACATAGTTGACGCCGACACCACATCGACGTCTGTTGATATTGACGCCAATCTGGCCTTCGGCCAGAACTCTAAAACATGCAGAAACCCATGCACATCATGTATATATACATGTAATATCTATATGGTATTGTGCACACACTACCATCATATCATTCATACATTATTTACAACTAATTTATACACATGCACACAATAGTATACTAGTACTTACGTAGATATTTACATACGTACATACACAACATGAATTATTTACACGAAATTAAAATAATGCAACAAAATTCGAGGGCCTTACAGGATGGGCTTGAAGACTCCTCCGAGAGCCATCCCCCGCACGGGAGACGAGTCGGGGGGCAGACGTGGTTGCAGGCGCCGAGAGTCCTTGCTGGAGGGCGGTCAGGCACCCGTCCATGCTCCTCAAGTATATCAGCGCTTGGCGCTGACCATGCCGCAGCGATTGAACCTGCCTTTCAAGGTTTTGCACTGCTTCTGACAACGATCTTTGTCCGGGGGTCGAGAAATGATGACTCTCGTGCCTATTTGTGGACTGAGAGTCCCGTGGTTTTGCCTTGGCGTCCTCCGGACCGGGGATCGGCGCATTGACATGGATCACATTGGCCGATTACTTTGATTGGTCCCAGGCATGAGGTTGTGGGGGATCAACCAGGTTGTCTTGCATCGCAATGAGGCGACTCTGGATCAGCTTCTGCACTTCATTTTTGAAGACAACAGTTTTCAATGGAGTGCCCCAGCATGCAGTGATAGAGGCAATAGTTTGGCTCATTCACCCTATCCACTTCGCCTGGTCTTTTCGGCCCTGGAAGTGTGATCAAGTCATTCTCCCGGCAAAGCTTGAAGAGCTTCCTTGTATGCTCCTTTTTGAAGGAGTAGGGCGTGCTCATACGCTCGGGCAATGATGTCGGGGGCGGCCTTCCTTCCGCCTTCTTGCTTGGAGCGCCAGAGACCACGACCTTCTTTCCCTGGCCTTTGGGGGTGAAGTCCACAACATTGACTTCTTTGCCAAAGGCGCGCTCCTTATTTGGCTTATTCCTGGAGGGCGCATGCACCGGGTTGTCGGCGAAGAACATTTCGATCTCTGCCACAACCGAGTTGAGCTGGTCGAAGCCCTTGATGTTTGTGCCCAACAGCTTTTTACTTATTTCAGCCGCCAGGCCCCGCCGACAGATGGTTATGGCATCTTCTTGCGTCGGGGGGTTGTCGCACCTCATGCTGAAGTCATGCCACCGCTTGATAAAGTCGAATGTTGTTTCCCATTTTCTCTGCTTGAGGGAGCACAGCTCTGCTAGCGACACCTTTCTCTCGGCTGTTTGGAAGCGGTCGATGAACTTCTTTTGGAGGTCAGCTGTTGAACACGAAAAATATCGGGGTTTAAATAAGCCCCGGGCAACAAATCCACCTGGAAGGCTGCAAGGGTTTGGGAATAAACCCCGGCCCACCCCCACTCGGACACCTGAGATAAACGGATCCGAGTCCGCATTCTAGTCCGAAGTGATCCGGGCTATGCATCCAAAATACGACGTTCGAAGGTTCGTCGAGGCGGAACATACACCCCTCAGCGAGCAAAAGTCAACGTCCGGAAAAGCGTCCGAGCTTGTGCACGAAGCCCACATGTCCAGTAGGGTCAAATACCCTTGCTCTCCGAAAACGGAGTCAAACGCACGTGAAACGGACAAGAACGCACGTCGGATGCTCGTTGAACGCACGTGGGCACGCGTGTGTACGTGCACAGCACGTGCCGAACACAAACAACTCCAAAAAAATCCCCCGGAGGAAGTGGTCCAAGGGGAAGGCCCACCTCTGCCTTTTATAGGCGGGCCAGGGAGGCCCCCCCCCGCCGGACCAGCGGGGGCCAAACCCCGCCAGACCAGCAGGGGCAAACCCCTGCCGGACCAGCCGGGGGGCCAACCCCCGCCAGACCGGGCGAGGGCCAACCCCCGCCAGACAGGGGGGCCAACCCCCGCCAGACCGAGCGGGGGCCAACCCCCGCCGGGCCAGGCAGCCCCCCCGCCAGACCAGCCCACTGGTCTGGCGGGCTGGTCTGCTTCCCTTTGCGGGACCCACCGGTCTGGCGGGCTTGCGCGTCGACCCCCGCCAGGCCATCGACCCCTGCCAAACCAGCCGGGCTCCCCTATAAATAAAGGGGCAGCCCCATTCACAAAAGCGAGCATACCTGAGAGGGAAAAAGCCCGCATCTCGGAGAGAGAGAGTCCTTGGCGCTCCGCGACAGCTCCCGGGCCTCTTGAAGCTTCGTCCGAGCTCCCCTGTGAAGCCCCTGTCTGTTCCACGAGCGACGCCGGGCCATCCCGTGCACTGTTTGTGTCGAGCTACCCCAGGTCAATATGTTAGACCCGGTACCTGACGTTTTATGCATAAGTCCTCTAATGTTTTAAAATAAACATGTGTAGAGGCACTCCGTCCGACGGAGGCACAAACACCCCGTTGTCAACTCAAATACGAATACCATGATGTATAAAAATCCGACGAAGGCACAAACACCTCGTCGTTGATGTCAATGTAACCGTCATGTTCTGTAAACGTCCGACGGATGCACAAACACCCCGTCATGAGCGTAGATGTAAACCTCATGCTATGCAATGTCCGACGGAGGCACAAATACCCTGTCGTCGACGTACATGTAAATGACATATGGTGTAAACGCCCAGTGGAGGTACAAACACCCTACTGAGGGCGCAAATGTAAATGTCATGAATGCATTTGAGCACGCTTGTGGAAATTTACATCGTCATTTATTTCTGTTAAATTTCGGCATATGGTCTTTTAATAAACGTATCGCATCGAAAGTGTTCGAGTTTTTACTCGATGTAAATGAAACACCGACTTCGGTCGGTGGGGAACGGTCCAGTACACGACCACTCCAATCACCTGAAAATACGAGCGCACGTGGAAAAAATGAAATGAAATATTCGAGAGCTTCAGGGTTTACACCCAATGCACCTCATAAAATAATTTTTTGTCTGTTTCCTGTAAAAAGTCTGGCACGCCCGCAGCGAAATAAATATATAAAGCCTCTGAGGCGAAAGCATCGGGGGGGGGGGGGGGTGAAAAAAAATTCCGCGTTCCACATCGGCCCAGTCAGCAATGGAGTTGGGCCTCAACCTCGAATACCACTGGAAGGCGGTACCCGTCAAGTAAGTTGCAAAGTAGCGAAGGAGATAGGATTCATCGAATGCCAAATCTCCCATAGCCGTTATGTAATAGGCCAGGTGCTCATTTGGCGAGCCCTGCCCATCAAACTTCTGCAACTTTGGTGCCTTGGGGCAGTCCGGTGGCAGCTTCTTGAATTGGTGGTGGACGGGGTACGACACACTGTATAGATCCACAGTGGCGGTCCCCTCGCCTCGCTGAGCGAAGCGGTCATCCACAATCTTTTCTATCATCCGTCGCTGGGCCACAATGTCTTCAGCTGCCGAGGCCATGGAATTTATGCCCCGGCGCGGCTGTTGAGCCGGATCGACGATGTAGTCGTTGGCCGCGGCTGCTTGCTAGTTGACATCGAGCAGGTCGCCTTGTTGATGTCTTCTCCGAGCATTTTGGTTTGCCGTCAGCACCATACGGCGTGGCGCATTTGCGCCCGCCTGCTGCTCCCTCTCTATCGTGAGGTTGGCCATTTCAGCCTACCAACGCTGTATGATTTCATACTTGGCGTCGTCGGTCATCGCCTGAAAAACAGCTTTGGTTGGCGGCATGAGGAATACTTCGGGTTGTCCTCCGTCAACCGGGGTCGTTGGTCCTCGGGATGGAGGCTTGCAACCTCATCTTCTTCTGCTCCTTCAAGGTCTTCCTGGATTTGGCCCGGGAGCGACCTCTAATCATGTTCAAGTGGCTGCTCAATGACTAGCCCTTGATTTGAGGGTCCGGCCTGACCGCCGTGCTGCCCTTGAGGGGGTCTTCTGGCAGTATTCTGGGTATACCGGAAGATAGCTTCACCTCCCCGACCGGGTTCATCTACCCTGGCCACGTCGGCGGGGACGTCGAATGGCTCGGCCAAGTCCCTGCCGGAAGCATAACAGATGAAGGTCTTCATTCCTCCACCTTCTTCCGGAGTCCGTAGCACCCTTCGCTTCTTTGACTTTTGTGTTCCTGGGCGAAGTGCTGCCCCCATCCTACTGAAGACTGAGGTATTCAGTCTTTCGAAGACCGAGACCCGCAGTGCGAGAGCTTCAGTGCCACTTGCATCTCCCCCTAGAGCAGGTTCCGCCTGGGAGGAGACAAAGTTGGGCTTCCGGTAGACGCCCCTCCTTTTCTGTCCGCGAGGACGAGGAGGTTCAGGATTCCGAGCTTTTTCTTGCTCGGATGCTGATTTCTTTGGGTCTTCGGCGAGTTGGGCCGCTCTCCCTTGCTTGATTTGGCGGGCCTCCTGCTTGGTGACCCATATCTGCCTCATTTTGCGAGGCTGCTGGGGTGCCGAGCTAGACGCCTGCCCCAGTCGGGCTCCTTTTGGGGAGTCCCTCTTGTCTTGCTGCATCCCCTGGAGGGGAGCGAATTTGTTGGAGGTTGGTATGGTGGGGACGCTTCTGTCCCGCGACATGATTGGCTCACCTCCATTGAGCCGGATGCGGACGTCTCCGACGAGAACGGTCTTGTCGGAGTTGGAGACTATCGCCCGAGGCTTGCTGCCCCTGCGGTGCTGGCGCTGCCCCCGTCTTCTAGGGACCGCGACACAGGAGATTGTATTCACCGAGAAAACTCGGCCTTCATTTGAGCGGGGCTTGACGCCCCTAGTTGCTGACTTGGGTGCCGCTGCCGGCGTAGCATGAGCGGCGGGGACCACCCCTAGGAAGTAGGGGGATCCCATGACAGCAGGGAAGTCGCCAAACACCAGCGGAGTGGTGAGGTAGCCACATTTCGCGTGGCTGGCGACGACGAGCGGGCCGTATGTGACTGCTGCCATTTGCTTGATTTGAGGAAGCAGGTGGAGATTGGCTTTTCGCGCCGACTTTCGCTCCTTTTGTACATGCCATGTGGATATTAGTCATCTTATATCCCATATCGGCATAAGGTCTTTTTACGTATATATGAAAGGCAGGAACAGTCCTACCGGGCGTACCAGACTGTGGAACGTGGAAATTTCTTAAATCACCCTCGAGGAGGAGGATAGTTTTTTTTCCTTTTCTTTTTAGATTTTGATGTAATGCGGATGCATGTACATCTTGTGCGTGGGCGTGCCAGACTGTTTAAAATAAACAGACAAATATTTTTTATTTATGAGGGGCGTTGGGTATAAACCCTGAGCCCCCGAGTATTTTATATTTATTTTCCGCGCGCGTCCGTTTTTTCAGGCGATTAGGGTGGTCGTGTATTGGACCGTTTCCCTTTGACCGAAGTCGGTGTTTCATTTACATCGGGTAAAAACCCGAACACCTTCGATACGATACGTTTGTTAAAAGACCTTTTGCCGTGATTTAAGGAATTTAGACGACAATTAAAATTCCACAAATGTCCTCCAATATTTTATATTCATAACATTTACATATATGTCCTCAATGGGGTATTTATGCCTCCATTGGGCGTTTACACAAACATGCCTTCACATACGTGTTATTTTAAAACACGGAAGGACTTATTTACAAAGTTCCGGGTCTTATATATATTGACCTGCGGTGTCTTAGTCTTCCCACGTCACGAGGCACAGACGGAGCGCGGAGGGGCCCAACGCACGTGCGAACAACGGACGGAGCTCGGAGAAAGGTATTTCTCTCCCAAAGTACAGATAGTGTAGGGCAGTGCCCCTCCAAGCCTTCTTCCAAAAGCCCCTGGAGAATCCCAAAAGACCAGCCCCTTCTCTTCTTGGCCCCTACCCCTCTATTTATAGGGGTTTTTGGGGGCCGCTGGGAGGGGTCCAGCGGCCCCTTTGGGGCTGGCGCACAAACCCTCCCACTGGGGGGGGGGGGGGGGTGCTGCGGGCCGGCCAGGGCCAGCGGACCACCCGCAGGGGGTGTCCGCGGCCTGGCCATGGCCGGCGGGCTACCCCGCAGGGGGTGTGGGGTGTCCGCGCACGCGGATCACCCCGCTGGGGGTGGCTGCGCAGGGCCACACCCCCGCCAGGGGTGGCCTGCGCGTGCGGCACCCCGCAGGGGGTGGCCGCGCGGGGCCACACCCCCGCAGGGGTGTCCGCGCAGTGCGCACCCCCACGGTGAGTGGCTTTGGGCGCCGGAACACCCCCGCAGGGGTGGCAAGCTCAAAACCACTCCGCGGGGGGTGGCTCCTGCGCAGGCAAGCCCCGTGGGGGGTGCCCGGGAGCCGTACAAGCTATAAAAGTGGGCCCCCGGGGTCTTCTTCAGCCCATTTGACTGCTGTTGACGCGCATTTGACGCCCATTTGAAGCCGTTTGTCGTGCGTTTGCAGTCGTTTGACGTGCGTTTGTCTCCGTTTTCGAACGTCGAGACCATTTTTTCCGGCCCGAACACGTGCACATCGTGTGCGCTTTTGGACGCACCTTAGGACGTTGACTTTTGCCCATCAGAGGGTATATGTTCCACCCTAACGGATCATCGAACGCCACTTTTAATACATTATCCGAATTAAATCGGATTAAAATATGGACTCGAACCCGTTTATCTCAGGTGTTCGAGTGGGGGAGATCGGGATTTTTTTCCCAAAGCTCCGCATTGTTCCGGGCGGATTTATTGCCCAGGCTTTGTTTAAATTCCGGTATTTTTCCCTAGTTCAACAGGGAGATTGTATTGTAAGCACATGGACATTAACGAACTAAACCTGCACTCTCCATGAAGATGTGCTTCTTCCGACTATACTTTCCTATTGGTAGAACTGAAACCTTTGGTCAATTTTATAAAGTACATGCAGAATTCTTGTCATTTCCTCTATAGATTTCATGTGGTATATCCAAGTAATGTATGAAGTCCCCGATAATGGCAATTGGAATATCTGACATTCCGAGAGGGACTTGGAGAGGGGAAATCCAAGGGCCTCACACAAAATAGAAAACGTCTTTAAAAGGTTAACCCCTTTTTTCATATAAACAACTTTGTTTTATGTTTTACTCTCGTTTTGCCATTAGAAGCACTTTTTCTCCCTTGCTGTTTTCATTGATTTGCTGGCCACTATCCCCATCTATCTCTTTTTTCCCTCTCTTTTCTAGGAAGAACCAGCCATCATCAAGTGGGTCCATTCCCAACACCAAAATAACTAATAAATTGGGTCCTGTAAGCATTTAAACCCTGGAAAAATGTCTCAACACATTTTAACATTAAAGTTTAATTTTGTGGATTTTACAAATGACCCTTCACAAAATTAGAAGCAGTACAACAATTTTGTATTGTTTTACTCCTCTCAGGATCCTTTCAGCATCATCAAGTGGGTCCATTCCCAACACCAAAACAACTAATAAATTGGGTCCTGTAAGCATTTAAACCCTGGAAAAATGTCTCAACACATTTTAACATTAAAGTTTAATTTTGTGGATTTTACAAATGACCCTTCACAAAATTAGAAGCAGTACAACAATTTTGTATTGTTTTACTCCTCTCAGGATCCTTTCAGCATCAGCTATCTGCATGAACATGAGTCCCACCAGGGATAGATTTCAACTCTTTGTGGATCTTTTTTTGGCTCCCGTGACACACTTCTGTGGAGCATTGGGAGCTATCCCCCCCTTCTTATGTATACTTTTGTTTTCTTTTATAATACGAGTGGTGCTACCCACTTTTCAAAAAAAAAAAAAACTCTTTGTGGATCTTCTTATCTCCTACGTGAGGATATGCTCTGCTACAATGTGGAAAACCTGCAGGAGAATGGGGGATGATAGAGAAAGAGGCCAACAACTTCCGTACTTGTTTCTTATTTTATTAGGTTTCACATGCAAAAATGCTAATACTGGTCACTGAGGCTGCAGAGAACAAAAGTAGAACAATACCAAAAAACAGGCAACGGAAAGCTCCATGAATAAAGAAACTATTTGCTCTGAAGGATATCCCTAAAAAAATTATTTTCTTAACTTAAAAATAGTTATGTTCATTCTTATATGGTAAATTTTATATAATTGTTGGTACTGGATATTCTCCAAATTAGTTATGTTCATCGCTTGTTGATGTCAGCATAGTTTTCTCTTTGCAGGAGAAAGCTGTTGACAAGGAGGGGTACTCCTTTTTGATGTACTTATGCTACTTGCTTTATGCTCCGCTCTATATTGCTGGCCCAATTATTAGTTTTAATGCGTTTGCATCACAGGTTGGTGTCCTATGTATCTCAAATGTGCTGATATTAATTGCATATTCAAATTGTGGCCTCTTCATTTATCCTTTTTCTTAGGTGTTAAAGAAGCATAAATGTAGTCCATGCAGAAATTGCAAACTCTTATCTTTGAAAGTTTTTCCTGATGTAATTGACATAACCAGCATCATTTAGTTTAACAACAAAATTGATGTATCTTTGAAAGTTTTGCCGGACTTAATTGACTTATCCGACATCATTTAATTTAGCAACAGAATTGATGTATCTTTCCATTGCCAAGTAGTTTTTAAAATGGAATGTTTGATACAAATAGATTCAAGTTGGAAATACTCTTTGATCTTTGGTTGACTTAGGCAAAACTTTTGCAGTTAGATTTACCTGAAAGACTTTCCATTCGTCAAGTGGCTTGGTATGGATGTAGATGGTTCCTTAATCTTGTCCTTGTGGAGTTCATGACACATTTTTTATATTACAATGCCTTTGCAACTAGGTGAGTTACATATATTTAGGCAGGAGGATGACCAAATCTTTTGCTTGTCTAACACTGTAATACAACCTAACCACCCTCCTGATGGTTTGTTCAGTGGCTTGTGGAGGCAGTTGTGTCCTTTGGATATCTTCATCATTGGATATGGGGTATGTTTTCATCCAGTTGTTACTTTTTGTGCTCAATAGACAATGAGATTGTTTTTTGGTTGAATGAAGAACCTCCAATTTCTATTACCTTTTAACAATTGGTGGGATCATATACTATTGACAGAAAAAGGTGAAAGATAGGTATATCAAAGCTATCTTTAATATACACAGAAAAATGGAAGTATGAACAGTCCTCGACTAGGGCCTATCCAGGTTTACAAAAAGGAAAAACAATGTACCTGCTGGATATCCTGATTCCAATGGTGCACAGCCCATGAGAAGATGTAAGTGGCCTGCTTCAGCTACATACAAACTATTGCTAGTTCTGTAGATGGGTGATCTGCCTTCAATAAGACTATGGTATGCGGAGTTGGCCAACTCTTAGCCGGATCACCATAGGGTGTTCTGATTTCACCGGGTTAGACCTTTGGATTGGCCAGATTCAGGCCAGAGGAATTGGCCATGATATATCTGATCCATGCCTAATATCAATCTGCTCAGATCAGACCAATCCAATCGGGATCGGCTGATCCCACCAAATGAAATTCAAATTTTTTTAGTTACAGCAGATCAGCCTAAGCACCTAAGCCCTAACCCTTTTCGACCAGGACCAGATCTGGTGTTTGACTGACTTCTGGCATCTCCACCAAAGCAACCGAGTCCTCTGGCCGACAAGCCCTTGCCTGCTGCAGTGTGGAAGTCCTGTCATCAGCTGCAGTGCTGCCCTCTATTGCTACATGCCACTGCTGCTGCCACCGCTATGGATTTCTGATCCCTGGGCCGATCCCAATCTGATCTGAATTGGATCGGTTGATCTGCTGGACTGTATTAGCTACATTAAATTTTTTTTTTTGGAAAATTCAGGAAAATTCATCAAAATCAAGAAAAGGTAGAATCATAAATAAATTTGTATTTGCATAAAACAACAATTATTCAAGCATGATCAGCCAAATTTAAAAATTATTATTTTTGGAAATTTCACGAAAAATGAGGGAAAATAAAAAAAGGAAAAACATGCTAGAATCATAATGAGTTTTATATTTGCAATTTTGCATAAAAGAACAGTCATTCATGCATTCAGGCATTCATCCATGCTTCTCAGGTGCTGCTATATCTGTTGTTGGCCTTGCTGTAGCAACTGGACTTGCCTTTTAAGGCCCTGTATTGCTTTTGGCAGCAACCAATGCCCAGGTGTCGGGGTGTAAGAAGCCCCGTAGTCATACAAGGGCCGAGAATTCGAAGGGCCGGCCTCTAACATATTTGGTCTTGAGGTAGGGGCGGTAATGTGTATCACGTTAGCCGATTGCTTTGGCTGGTCCCAGACATGAGGCTGCTGGGGATTCACCAAGCCACCGTGCATTGTGATGAGGCAACTCTGAATCAACTTTTGAAGTTCATTTTTGAAGATGTAGCGGTCCTCAATTGGGTGGCTTTCGGCCCTGGAAGTGTGATCAGATTGTTCTTTGTATAGAGGCTGAAGAGCTTCTCGGTGTGCTTCCTTTTGAAGGAGTAAGGCGTCTTCATGCGGTTGGCCAATGAAGGTGGAGGCGGTCTTCCTTCTGTCTTCTTGTTGGGACTAGGACCACTTGAGGCTACCGCCTTCTTGCCTCCTTCTGCGGAGGTGAAGTCCACCGCGTTAACCTCTTTGCCGGTGGCACATTCCTTGTTGGATTTATTCCTGGAGGATGCGACTACTGATTGTCGGCAAAGAACATTTCAATTACTACTACGACCGAATTAAGTTGGTCAAAGCCTTTGATATTGGTGCCCAAGAGCTTCTCGCTTATCTCGGCTGACAAACCCCATCGACAGATGGTTATTGCATCTTCTTGGTTGGGGGATTGTTGCTCCTTATACTGAAGTCCCTCCACCTCTTAATGAAGTCGAGCGTTGTTACCCCTTTCTTTGCTTGAGGGTGTGGGGAAGCGGAAAAATTCTTGGCTTAAAAAGCTTTGCGGGGATATATGCATACCATCCATTTTATATGAAAAATATACTTGGATGCATGTATATCTATGCATGGGCGTGCCAGACTGTTTAAAATAAACAAACATAATTTGATATTTTAGGAGGGATGTAGGGTATAAACCCTGAGCCCTCGGACATTTGCATATATGTATATTTATTCCGCGCGCGTCCGTTTTATCAAGCGATTGGGGTGGTCGAGTACTGGACTATTCCCCACCGACCAGAGTCGGTGTTTTATTTACATCGGGCGAAAACCCGAAGACCTTTAATACGATACGTTTATTAAAAGACTTTGCCGAAATTAGAAAATTATAGACGGCGTTTTGGAATCCACAATCATCCTTTTATTATTTTGCACATATGTCCTTAATGGGGTGTATATGCCTCCATTAAGTGTTTTACATAAGTTGCGCCTTCACATACATGTTATTTTAAAACACGGAAGGACTTATTTACAAAATGATACGGTCTATATATATCCACCTGCAATGCCTTCTTCTTTCCACGTCACGGTCTTTTCACCCGAGCACGGGCAGAACACGGACTGAGCACGGGCCGGACGGAGAAATCCCGAGTGGTATTCTCCCAAAATCCCTCCAAGTACCCACTTCTTAGGGCTTTCTCCCTTTCTTTCAAATCCTTCTTTTGTTTTTGATCCGGATCCTCTTCCTCAAGGCCCCCTACCCCATATTTATAGGGGTTTTTGGGGGGCTAGGGGGTGCTGCGGCCCCCTGGGGCTTTGGCATAACACCCCTCCCCAGCAGAGCACCCTTGGGGGTGTTGGGGCACAGAAACACACCCCGCGGGGGGAGGGGGGGGGTGTTTCTGTGCCCCTCCCCAGCAGAGCACCCTTGGGGGTGTTGGGGCACAGAAACACCCCCGCGGGGGCTAGGGGGTGCTGCGGCCCCCTGGGGCTTTGGCATAACACCCCTCCCAGCAGAGCACCCTTGGGGTGTTGGGGCACAGAAACACCCCCGCGGGGGGAGGGGGGGGGTGTCTGCACACAGAACACCCCTGCAGGGGGTGTCTGCGCACGCGGGGGTGTTCTGCGCCAGAACAACCCCGCAGGGGGTGTCCGCGCAGGAGAAACACCCCCGCGGAGGGTGTTCTGCGTCGGAACACCCCCGCTGGGGGTGTCCAAAGCAGGAACACCCCCCCCCCCCCCCCCCCCCGAACCACCCGCAGGGGGTGGTATTTTGCGCACAAACACCTCCGCGAGGGGTGTCCTGGCCGTGCCAGGCTATAAGTGTGGGCCCCCGGGTCTTCCCTTGCCCATTTGACCGCCGTTTGGTGCCGTTTGACGTCTGTTTGCAGCCGTTCTGAAGCCGTTTGTCTCCATCTTCGAACGTCGGGGTTGTTTCGTCTGCCCGGACACGTGCACGACGTATGCACTGTTGGACGTTGACCTTGCCCGACAGAGGGTACATTTCCTGCCATGTCGGACCATCGGGCGTTGTGGACATGAGAATTTTCCCTCATTATTTTGGAAGGTTCGTTTTATTATTATGTTCTGACTTTGTATTGCGGGGCGTGCCAGACTGTCTACCTGACAAAAATAAAAGGTTTGCATGAAGCAGAGAAAGGATTTTAATGTCCGTGGAACGGACGAGTGCGCCGTTTCTTAATCTGAACTTCTTTGATTCCGTGTCTTTAATCATCAGGCGATTAGGGTAGCGTGTGCTGGACCCCTGTCTCCATCGATCGGAATCGATGTTACATTTACATCGAGTTAAAAGCCTTAGATGCTATATTAACATCAGTTTCAACTCGAATACTATTTCATAGCGAGGGCGAGGATATATGCATTTTCTAGGAAATTCCAATACAATGTTTTCCTTTTATTCGTCATCAGATAGAATAACTTTGATTTGAAAATGGATTTGTTCCTTTGAAAATGTATGAGCTTCCTTTTGAGGATCAGAGTTATCTTATGAGTTTATGAGGGTATCTTTTTGGACAAGATCTCCGTTTAAACAGAGTTTCCCCTTTCTTTAGAAAGCGTATTCATACGAATATATACTCGTGAAGATATGTATGTGTTTTCTTATCGGGATCTTGGTAGAAACCAAGTTTCTCCCCGAAAATATACGTATACGAGCATAACTTTTTGTGAGTATGTGAGTATTTTCCAGGACGGAACTTCTGCTTGGGCGGAGTTTCCTTTAGGAATTATACACATATAAGCACATAGTTATGAACATATGAGTATGTCCTCGGACAGACTCTCCGTTTGAATAGATTATCCTTAAGAAAACATATACATATGATTGTGAGTATGTTCTTGGGCAGAACCTCCACTTAGGCAGGATTCCCCCCCAGGAACATATACATATAAACATAAAATCGTGATTATATGAGTGTTTCTCGGGTAGAATCTCCGTTTGAGCAGAGTCTCCTCAAGAAAACATATAATATAAACACAGAATTATGATTATATGGATAGGTTCTTTGGGTAGAATCTCCGCTTGGGCAGAGTCTCCTCAAAGAAACATACACATATAAACACAAGAACAAATGACATCTAAATGCGCGTACCCAAAGAGTCTTGCTCAATGGGAGGCATTTAGAGCACGAACATACAAGGGTATTTTAAATATCGGGCGTCCATAAAGTGATATGCATTATAGACGATATTTAAATCCCGTACATCTAAATGCGCATGCCCATAGAGTCATGCTCAATAGGGAGGCATTTAGAGCACAAACATACAAGGGTATTTAAATATCAGGCGTCCATAGAGTGATTTGCAATATGGACGATATTTAAATCCCGTAGGATCCCCACAGAGTCTTGCTCGATGTGGGGATATAAACCATGCTGTAAGAACTTTGAGACACCCTCCATGGAAAGGGATGAGGGGGATGCCGATGCCGTATATGAGGTGATCTCCCGCTTTCTTATATGCTATTGAACGCTCCTCACTCTGCGCCGAGCAAAGAACGGACCAATACCTTCACGCCAAGCCAGAAAGTTGGAAGAGCGATTGAAGGGGATTTGGAAGAAGGGAGCTTTTCTATTTCTAATTTTTTTGAACAAGAGGACTGGTTTTACAAGCTTGGGGACTGGTTTTTCCAGGGATTTTGGGACTGGTTTTACAAGCTTGGGGACTGGGTTTTCCAGGGATTTTGGGACTGGTTTTACAAGGCTTTGGGGGTTGCCAACCAGTAGGGTTTTAGGGAGAATATCCGGGCTTGGAGGCATGCAGGCCGGCCTCTACAATGGAGGGTTTGAGGGACTAGTTTTACAAGGCTTTGAGGGTTGCCAACCAGCAGGGTGGGGGTATGAATATGAGGCCACCAGCCCCCTTACAATGAGGGGGTGCATCCCCTTTTATAGGGGTTTGCCTCCCTTGTTACATGCGCAAGAGGGAGAGGGGAGAACCCCATCGGCTAGAGGGGGAGACCCTCCAACCGTTTGTATAAACCGGTTGGAAGGGGAACCCCTCCAACCGTTTTGTATAAAAACGGTTGGAGGGGGGGACCCCTCAACCGGTTTGTGTAAAACCGGTTGGAGGGGGGGGGGGGAACCCCTCAATCGGTTTGTGTAAAACCGGTTGGAGGGGGGATCTCCCCCGGGGGTTTTGACATATATATATATACATTTTATGTCAACAGCGTCATGGTTTGGCGCGCCGGATCGAGCCGGGCCGATCCCCCCGAATCGCATCGGATCAGGGAGGATCCGATGCGCGGCTCGCCCGATGCGCCCGGATCCCTTCAATAAGGGTTCTGGCCGAATTCTGGCCGAATCCAAGCGGATCGAACCGAATCGGTTCGATCCGCCCGAATCGGATCGGATCAGGAAAAACCCGATCCGGTCCGAATCGGGGATGCGCCAAACCTTGACAGGCGTCTCATTTAATGTGTCGTCCGAATTAAATCGGACTAAAATACACATTCGAACTTGTTTATCTCAGGTGTTCAAAATGGAGGAGATTGGGGGTTTCTCCTAAAACTCCGTACTTTTTTTGGACGGATTTATCGTCCGACCTTTGTTTAAGTCCCGGTATTTTTCCGGGTACAACAGAGGGAACACAGCTCTTCCGGAGACACTTTTCTTCCGACCGTTTGGAAACAGTCGATGAACTTCTTTTTGCAAGTCGGCCCAATCAACAACTGAGTTGGGCCTTAACCTTGAGTGCCACTATAAGGCAGCACTTTTGAGGGACGTTGCAAAATAACGGAGGAGATAGGATTCATCAAATGCCAAATTTCCCATTACTGTTATATATTAGGCCAAGTGCTCATGTGGAGAGCCTTGCCCATCAAACTTTTGTAGTTTGGGCGCCTTGGGGCAATCCGATGGCAACTTTTTGAATTGTTAGTAAATGGGGTACGACAGGCTATACAAATCAACAGTGGCAGTTTGCTCGCCTCGTTGGGCAAATTGGTCATCCACTATTTTTTCCATCATTCATCGCTGAGCAACAATGTCTTTGGCCATGGAGTCCTGGGGGCAATGGGAGTTTAGACCCCGAGGTAATTGCGCTCCTGGTTGAGTAGCGCAGTCATTTGGTACGGCCGCCTGCTAGTTGATTGCTGTCGGGTCAGGCTACTGCCCCCTTCGGGTGTCTTGATTTAATGTTAGCCTAATGAGGTGTGGTGCATTTGTGCCTACCTGTTGCCTCATTCCTAACATAAGGTTGGTCATCTCAGCTTTACAGTGCTGCGTCACTTCATATTTTGTGTCGTCTGACATTGCCTGAAAAGCAGCCCTAGTCGGCGGCATAAAGAGTAGATCGACATGTCCCCTATCAACTGGGAGATGTCCATATTTAGTATGAAGGCTGGCAATTTCATCTTCGTTCATTTCCTCTTGTTGGTCGTCCCAGATTTGGTCTCAGAGCTGCCCATGGTCATGCTTATTAGGTTGTTCCATGGTCGGGCCTTGATTTGAAGGCCCT
Organism: Colocasia esculenta; assembly: GCA_014218235.1. NCBI lineage: Eukaryota > Viridiplantae > Streptophyta > Magnoliopsida > Alismatales > Araceae > Colocasia > Colocasia esculenta. Next base: position 58,506,533 of record CM024754.1, read on the forward strand.
GCTTGATCGCTATGCTGTCCTTGAGGAGGTCTTCTGGTAGCACTTCAGGTATAGCGGTGGACTGCATCCCTTCCATGATCGGGCTCATCCACTCTGGTAATGTCTATAGGGACGCTAGATAGTTCAGCCAGATCTCTGCCAGAGGTGTAGCAGGTGAAAATTTTCATGTCGCCATCCTCCTTAGGAGTTCGCAGCACCCTTCGCTTCTTCGGCTTTTGAATGCCTGGGCGAAGTATTGCCCCCAACCTATCAAAGATCGAGGTGCTCTGCCTGTTGAAGACTAAGACTCGCAGCGCTGAGGCCTCGTTACCATCTCTACCTCCCACGGGGATTGGTTTTTCTTGGGAGGAGGTAAAGTTCGGCTTCCGGTAGACGCCTCTCCTCTTCTGCCCGCGAGGGCGAAGAGGTTCGGGGTTTTGGGCTTTATGTGGCTCAGATTGTTGCTTCTTGTCTTGGGCGGGTTGGCCCGCTCTTGCTGCTTTTATTTTGTGGGCCTCATCCTAGGTGACCCACATTTGTTTCATCTTACGGGACTGTGGCTGTGTTTAACTACCCGCGTTCTTGGTATGGGACCCCTTATTGGAGTCCTCCTTGTGTTGTCACCTCCTTTGAAGGATTGTGAACTTGTTGGAGGTGGGTATTGTGGGAACATGCTTGTCCCGTAGTATGATCGGCTCGCCTCCATTGAGTCGGATGCGCAGATCCCCGACAAGGACAGTCTTGCTGGAGTTGGAGACGACTGCCCTGGGCTTGGTGCCCTTGCAACCTTTGTGGTGCCTCCTTTTTGTAGGGACAACAGTGTAGGAAAAAGTGTTTACTGAGAAACTCAGCCTTGCATTTGGTGGGACTTGATGCCCCTAGCAGCAGCGGACTTTGGTGACGTTGCTGGTGGCTCGAGAACAGTCGGCACCACCCCTAGGAAGTAGGGGGAGCCCACGACGGCGGGAAAATCGTCGAACACCACAAGAGTGGTGAGGTAGCCATATTTCGCATGGCTAGCGACAACGAGAGGGCCATACATGACTGTTGCCATTTGATTTCTTTTGGAAGCTTGAATGCTAAGGTCTGATGGCGGATTTTCTGCGCCGACTTCAACTCTCTTCAGTTCTGCACGGGACGCTAACTGTCACACATCCCATAGTGGCATGAGGTCTTCATACACAAGTATGAAAGGTAGGAAGAGTCCCACCGGGCGTGCTCATTTATGGAACACGCAAGTGGTCGGTTGTTTTGTTGCAATTTGATTTGGTTTTATGGGCATGCCAATCTGTTGGACAGACATTTTAGGTTTTATTTTATACAGGAAACTTATATGTCCCTTTATCGAACAACCATGTCTATGTTTTGGGGTGTTTATTCTGCGCATTCATTTGATCAGGCGATTAGGGTTTCGTATATTGGACCCTTTCGTACCGACCATGGTCGGTGTTTATTTACATCAAGGGAATCTTGAAGACCTTTGATACATTGTGTTTTCTAAGGCCCTAGCTGATTATGGAATGGTTGTGACGTAGAGAGAGCTAGAGGATGGCACACACAGCCCCTATATTTCCCCCTTTTGGAAGAAAAAACTAACTCCACTTGCAGTCCGTCTTTAGGACTTAACCGCCAAAAGAAGTCAAGTCCATAATAAATTGAGAGAAATTGCGACAAAGCGTTGTCCTCGACTAATTTCTGGGGCATGTCTTTTTCTCTATTTTATTTTTCTGTAGGTGCTTACATAACATACAACTCACTTATACATATTCATTTTTCGAAATAACAAACTCCAGGGGTTTTATTTAAAAAAACCTAGTCTTGTAAAAGATCTATAGAATGGAGAAAACCACCTCCTCCCTTTTTTGGACAACACCGACTTAAGAGCCTAGACTTAAGATCTTCCTCCCCTTTGGTGCCAAGTGTTTGCTTCTCCCAAGCTCTCCTTCTTCGACCCCCTTTGCCTCCTATTTATAGGGGTTGGAGGGCACTAAAGAGGGCCATCGGTAGGGTTTTCCCGCCCTCTCGGGTAAGCATTTCTTTTTAGTTTTTTTATTTGTGCCAGAGAGAGTGGAATGGGCTGAGGGGGAGGGTGCCGTGGCGGTCCCCTCAGTGGGGTTTGCCCACCTTTTGGTGGGAAACCCCCCAAGAGGTATGGATGGCAAAGTCGGCCGACTCAGAGCGGAGTCGACCGACCTTTTAATGGAGTCGGCCCTAGTCGGGCCGGACGGATCCAAAATCACGATTTTCTTCTTAGATGAGAAAGTTGACTTTTTATTGGTAAGAGATATGAATTTTTATATATATATTTTATTGAATTCATATGGGGGGTACTTCATATCTTATGTAAATGAAACTACAACTACTAACATTTACTTAAATAATGTTAAGGTAAATAGCTGTGAGAACTATTTTTTAACTTTTAAAATTTGTCTTTTAATTTATTTACTTGGCTTTTATTTATTTACATGGACATGGTTTTATTTAGTTTGTTTGACCTCCCCCACTAACCTCGGTTAGTGTTAATTATATCAACACAAAAGCTGAACACCCTTGATTAACCATCAGACAACTCCTTTAAAACAGAAGAGTGTGACTCACATTTGAATGAAATGAATTGTACATGAAAGAAAGTAAAGTTGCAAACTTGCAATATATTTTTTTGGAATTTTTCGATATTTGTTTCATTTCTTTATTGATTTTTAAATTCATTTTATCATTTTTATCTATTTAAAATCATTGATTTCATTTATTTAATTATTTTTGTCATTTATTTATTTAAATTATGATTATGTGAATTAGATTACTATTTTCATTTATTTATTTGATTTAAAGGGAAATTAACCTAGGGTGGGTAAAAAATGATATGAAACATGACTTGTTTGCTATTTTTAAGTTATGGTAAATTAAACGACAATGTTTGTGAAATATTTTATTAAGGTTTGTCGAAAAATTGGTTGATTTTAATTAAGAAATCAATTGGTGAAGAGTATGAAATAAATGTGACACTACATGTAATTACACATATCGAACATAATTAATCATAACAAACTTGGCCCATTAGGCCCATTAACATGTTTAGGAGGTGAACATATGAGAAAATTTTTCAAATGCCGGCCCAGTAAGCACATTAGGCCTAATAAGCTTTAAACATGATCATTTATCAAGTCATGGCATGAAGTTATTTGGCCCATTAAACAAGTCTGGCTCAATATGGAAGTCTGGCCCAATAAGGAAGCCCAATGGACCTTTTTAAAGACTTGAGAAAATTCGTATTGTGCCTTGCACAATATGTTGGATCGAGATGACACTAATAATGTCCTAGAGGGGGGTGAATAAGACTTCTTGCGCTTTAAAATTTTTATCTGAAAGTAGACAACACTAAATAAGGTTGTTAGTGTTTAGTGTAGTGTGTGAAACAAGTGTAAATTGACAAAAACAATCACACAGATGCACAATAAATTTTATCCTGGTTCGGTCCTTCCCACATAGAAGTCCTACGTCCAGTCCCCAAGAAAACCACTTGGGATTTCACTAACTGCCAAGAATACTTGGCATTCTCTCACCCTGAGAGGTATTACAAGCCCACTTGCTCCCAAACAAGTCTTCCCTTAACCAAGGGTATATAAGACTACCTTTAAAAGGTCTTCCCTTCACAAGAGGTGCACTGCAGGAAACAAACCTCCTGCAGGTTGCTTAAATAAATGTGAAAGACTAGTGTGCTGCTCACAAGAATGAGCAAATACAGGAATTCAGAAAGGATTACAAATAGAGTTTCAGCTCTAACTCTTTCTGAATCTATTAGTGGATTAAAGAAAGTTCTAGGATTACAAATGCCACCCTACAGAAAAAAGACTTCTAAGAACTTGAGAGCTTGAAGTTTGCAGGCTAAGGGAGAAGCTCTCTTTCTTTCAATTCAGTAGAAGGCTTTTCGGAGACTCTTACTTGTGGATGCAGATTGGAATGTGTTGCTATCTCTCTCTTAGTTTCCTTGGTTGTTGGTCTTCTCTTGTTTTCAAAGCTTCGACTTCTATATATGCTTCAGAAGAAGTTTCCGTTTGAAACTGTTCGTTAGAGAACTAGCCGTTTGAAGAGAGCCGTTGATCCTTTGGATGTAGGTGCTGTTGAGATCTTTTTGTTATTCAACAGTCCTTCAACTTTTTAGCTTTCCAACGACTACAGGTTATGTTAATAGCTTCACAGCTTGAAAGACAGTTTTCATTAAATGTTCTGTGAAACTCCATGCTGAAAACATGCTTCATAAATGTTTTGCAACAAAGGACAAGACAAAGGAAAAGATACCTCCATACTGTCTGCAGTAGGTGAGTTAGAAATATATGTTACGTATAAGAACCTCGGATGGACATATGTTCAGTGCAATAAAAGGCAGATAGACAGTTGTATCCAGAAAGTAAGGTGAGGTTCTGATAGTGGTAGGTGAGCCTCTGACAGACACCCCATGCAGCTAATCACATTTACTGCATGACAACTGTCCAATAAAGAAAAACTGAACTTCTGACAAAAAGCAAGAGACCAATTTGTATAAATATTTCAGATCTTTTCAAGATAACTTTTGTGGTCATTTTGAATATAATATATCCTACCTAACAGAATATTTAAATGATGGTAATAAGACAAAATATTATTCTGTAGGATATGTAATAATATATATTCTGTAAAAGATCCCATAGGGATAACAAACACATGGAATATCATACAATCAAGATTTCATGGATTTTAGAATAGTAGTTTTATACAGAAATTATTAAGTGTCAAGAATACATAGGTTGTCAGGAGAGTCAGAGTCAGAGAGACATGAACTTCGACTCTACAGAAGTCGCAGTGAGACTGATCACAGATATCGACTTTTAGAAAGTCAGAGTGAAAAGCATCAATCGGTCATACTTCGACTTCTGGGGATTCGGAGTGAGAACTTCGACTTTCAGAGAGTTGGAATAAAATAGAGACTTTGACTTCTCAAGAGTCGGAGTGAGGACTTTGACTTCTTTGAAGTCGGAGTGAGTGTTCATTAATCGATAGCATACTTCGACTTTAAGAAAGTCGGAGTTTGGACTTCGACTTTCAAAGAGTCGGAGTACAGTTCAAAGATGGTTCAACACTTCGACTTTTCTAGAGTCGGAGTTAGTATGGTACATAGCATGGTTTGGCGTGGCGGATCGAATCGGATCGAATCAGGAGAAACCCAATTTGCCCGATTCCCATCGAATCGTACCGATTCTCATCCGATTCCCATGTGAATCGGCCCGATTCAGGCGAATCGGCCCGATCAGGGAAAACCCGATTCGCCCCGATTCCCTGATGCGTCGAACCCTACATAGTATACTCTGTGGACTTGGAAATTTCGAGATAGTGTTGATACATAGTATTATACAAGTTATGTTCTTTGTGATATATTCCAGTAGATTTGTTTGTAGGAAGTGTTTAAAAGGTTTTGTCATAGCAAAAACACCATGTTAAAATAGTTTAAAGTCTTAAATGATTTTTCCTAAGGGATAGTTGCTCAACACAATATTCCTTAGGGCTGTCTTGCAGACCTTTCTCCTCGGATTGCCTTGCAGTCTAGAAGCCTTGATTCTTTGGAGTTAGCCAAAAATCCTCCTCTGGCCTGGGGTGCCCCCCTTGCTTTTATACGGAATGGGGAGAGACCCCGTCCTGGTCATTTGAAGACCCCGTCCCAGTCATTTGAAGACCCCGTCCCGGTCATTTACACTTGACTTTTTACATATTTCTCCCTTTCTTCTTTTTCTTTCTTTCTTCTATGTCCCTTTTGTTTTTTTTTCTTTTCCAAATTATGCCCTTGGGGTCTCACGAGAGAGAGACTTGAGGGAGAAGGAGACGGGAGAGAGAGAGAGAGCCACAACCTGCTCTCTCTTCCTCTCTCTGCACGGCCTGCACCGAGGGTAGATATCAGCGGAGACAACGCCGTCGGCCTGCGCTGGGGGAAGCTGTGGCGGCGACGGTTGAGGAAGTCACTAGCGACGGCAGCAGCGGTAGCCGCAGGTGGAGACGGCGGCGGTTGGGGAAGAAGGGCACGGTGGCGGCGCTGGGAGAAGGCAGAAGCGGCTGCGGCAGCCGGAGCAAGCAACAACGGCCAAAGGAGGCAGCGGTGGCAGCTTGGCCTTCCTCCTCTTCCCCATCGACAGTGGGCAGAGGTGAGGTTCCCCCTTTCTCCCCCCTTATTCTTTTGTTATTTTTTTTTCTCTTCTGTCTTCTTTTCTTTGGGAAAAATCGGTGCAACAATAGCCATGCCTCGCGGTGATGTTCAAGTAAACTGCAATTTCTCATTATTCAATTTATTTACATTCAAATGCTTGTACATGATAAGATTGAATTTCATTGTGTTTATATTCAATGAATTTTGTATGTGGTTTTCAATTTTTTGTGACTTATTATTATTTTTAATGATTTTCCTTGATTTTTCTATATTTTTCTTAATTTTTTTAAGCTATCTGATCCAAATCAGTCGAATCCCCCGATCTAACTTGGATCGGGATCGGCGGGGTTTGATCCAGTACCCCGATCCGATCCTGCCATCCATGTCAAGGATATGATGGAGCAAGTTATATGCGTAGTGAGTTGAATAAACTTAAGACACTTATTATGAGAGAGAATGAATGTGCTTATTATATCCATTGTTTTGCTCATCAGCTTCAATTAGTAATAGTTGTAGTTGTTAAATCTCATGTAAAAATTACATTTTTTTTTCAATTTGGTTGCTTCGTTATTCAATGTTGCTGAAGCCTCATGTAAGCTACATGATCAACTTCAAGAAAAATAAGTTGTAGAGATTGGTAAAGCTCTTGAAATTGGTGAACTTAAAAGTGGGAGTGACGGGGACCGTGACTCGCGACGGACACGGAACGAGACTCGACACTGCAGACGTTCAGCGATATATTGACATCAATTTTATTATGTATTTTTTTTTTAAATTTTTAGTGGAGTTTGATTTAGTCAGGCAGAATTAAAAGTCTAATTTTAAGGTACGTAAGGCTTATTTGTGAAACTGGGACAAGGCTGTCATTTTTGTCATTTGTCCTAAGGGTATTTTGGTCCCATGGATAGATGAACAGTAGGGTTTTATGGGGCTTGTCCTATATGTACCCTTGTATGAAGCTTTTTGAAAGGGAGAAGAAGAATAGAAGAAGAAATTACAGAAAGCTTGGGGGCGCTGCCTCGTGTGTGGTTCTCTCTCTCTCTAACCCCCCCTCTCTCTCCCTGTCGTCCCGTCTCCTTCCCCCCTTCGTCTGCGTGCTCTCCTCTCCCCTCCCCCTTCATATGGTTTCTCTTCTCTCCCCTCCCCAGAAACCTCCCAGTACAACCCCTCCCCGTTCTCTCTCCCTCTCCCCTAAATCCCTGCCCGAACCCCTCCTGTTCGCTCTCTCTCTCTCTCTCCTTCCCGAAGAACCCCCCCCACTGCACGTTCCCCCCTTCCCCTGTCGTACGCCCTTCCCTCCCCAACCGCGAAGCCCCTGCGCCGACGCACCACCCCAGTCCCCACGCCCCCTCCCCGCCCGCGCGAACTCTGGCTCCGCCTCTCGTCGCCGGCCCGGATGCATCGGTCCGGCTGAGCCCACCTCCTGCTCGTTCTCCTTCCTCCTCCCGTTTCTGTCTTCACCTCCCCCCGTTCGCACCACTTCCCATTCTTGAAGCCCCGCGTCGTTCTTCCCCTTCGCCGGCTACCCCCGCCCCAAGCTCCCTCGCGACCGGAAGCCCTGCATCGTCCTTCCCCTTCGCAGGCTACCCCGCCCCAAGCTCCCACGTATCGCGCGCCGTCGACGTTCACCTCCCCGCGCCCCACCTCAGTGCCAGACCTGTTTAAATGAAGAAAGAAGATTGACAAGAGTAGAGGACACTTGTTCGGGTTCTCATTATAATGCATTGGTTAACTTGATCTTTATGTTTGCATCTATACTTGATATGGTTGAGACTGTGATGGAAGACAGTTCAAATTCAGAGTAATGAGCTAAAGCATATATTATGCTATTGCTATTAGAGTCAATTAAGACTTGTGATTTTGTGTTAATCTCCATTTAATGAAAAAAATCTTAGGAATAACAAATGAGTTATCACAAGTACTACAACAAAAAAGATCAAGACATTACAATGCTATGAAGTTAGTTGACATCTTAAAGCATTGGATATAAACAATGAGAACCGGTGAGTGGGATTTTCATCTATTAGCATGGATGGCAAAGTCGGCCGACTCGGAGCGGAGTCGGCCGACTCTGAGTCGGGTCGGCCCCTGGCGACCCGACTTGGGGGGGGGGGGAACAGCGACCCACCCATGGGGCTAGGTGGAATCGGGGTGGGTCGGCCGAAATGGGTGGAGTCGGGCCGACTCAGCCCGACTTAGGCCGACTCCACCCCGATTCCACCTTATACCATCTGGTGTAGGCCGATTCCCTCAGGTTACCTTCAGCACGCTTGATCCCCTCCACTTACCTTATTTACCTGAATATCATTTAAGTAAATGTTACATTTACTTAAGATATTACATGTAAATAAGGAAGTACCCCCCATTTGAATCCAATAAAAATATCAAAAAAATCATATCTCTTACCAATAAAAGTCAACTCTCCCATCGAAGAAGAAAATCGCGATTTCGGTGATTTTAGCGAAATGCTAACTTTTTAATCTCTCATAATTTGGCCTATTTAAAAATTTGATAATTCAAATAAACCATATGGAACACTAAAAATCCAAAGTCCGGTAAAAAAGTCAAACGTGCATATGACTTCTCCAAGGGGTCACTCTCCTATTGACAGCACTTAGTCTGCTTGAGACCTCTCAGAATTTGGTCAAACCTAAACTATCACCACTCAAACGTATGAGAATTGTCACTTTTTAGTTTCTTTTCAATTAAAAAGTGAAAATTTTCATGAGTTTAGGTGATGATAGCTTAGGTTTGACCAAATCCTGAGAGGTTTCAAGCAGACTAAGTGCTGTCAGTAGGAGAGTGGCTCCCTTGGAGAAGTCATATGTACGTTTGACTTTTTTTACCGGATTTTGGATTTTTAGTGTTCCATATGGTTTATTTGAATTACCAAATTATGAGAGATTAAAAAGTTAGCATTTCGCTAAAATCACCGAAATCGCGATTTTCTTCTTCGATGGGAGAGTTGACTTTTTATTGGTAAGAGATATGATTTTTTTATATTTTTATTGGATTCAAATGGGGGTACTTCCTTATTTACATGTAATATCTTAAGTAAATGAAACATTTATTTAAATGATATTCAGGTAAATAAGGTATCATAGTTGTCGTTGCTCTGTATTGTAATATGAACATATGTACAACTAGACTATGGATATAAATGTTTTATTATTATATTTTTTTAAATAATTTTTTCTTTGATTTTTCCTGATTTTCTGTGATTTTTCCGGATTTTTCCTGATTTTTTTCCAATTTTTTAACATTTTTTAAACCTGGCCGATCCAGGGTCGGCCAGACTCCATTGGAGTCGGCCGGATCCACGGATCCGACCCGACCCGAGTCGGGGTCGGCTGGGTCCGACTCACCCAGCCGACCCGACTCTGCCATCCTTGTCTATTAGAGGTTTCACCTTTTTGTGTAAAACATGAGATTATCATTCCTAATATGGATGATGTTTTTATGCCTCGAGGAGGGATTCTCAATTGTTAGAGGTTTCATCTTTTAATGTAAAACATGTAATTATCATTCCTAATATGGATGATATTTTTATGCCTCAAGGACGTTCATGACGAAGAGCTCAACAAACTACAAATTTGCATCACTATCGTGTTGAGTTATTTTATTCAATGTTAGATATGCAACTCCAAGAGCTTAATGGTCGATTCACTAAAGTAAACATTGAGCTATTACTTTGCTTATCATACTTGAATCCAAAGAGATTGTTTGCTTAGATCTTTATTTTGCCCCCTTTCCAAATATTAGATTAGTTTTTTTTGGGCCCCCTTCCACATAATCCTTGCTCCACCACTGCCTAGTGCCAGCCATGACCAAGAGACAAACTGGTCCCAAAAATAGGGGACCAGTTAGAAGAAAGGCTGCAAGAGAGAGAAGCCTCGTTCTTTCTTCTTCTTCTTCACAACATCCATGCTTGGTTTGGCGCATCGCCGATTCGCTTTGAATCGGTTTTTTAAAAATCCGATTTGATTCATATGAATTGGCCTGATTCACATGGGAATTGGGAGAATCGGGTTTCTCCTGATTCGATGCGATTCGCTCCAATCAGGCCGATTTGCTTCGCCATTGCAAACCCTGCATCCATGTCCCCTCCGGCTACTGGACCGTGCTACAGTAATCGCCGTGCTACAGTGCCATGCTATAGTGCTGTGCTTACAGTACCTGTAGAGAGAAGGGTATGACCCACTCTGATACCATGTGAGAAAAATATGAGGGAGAGAGAGAGAAAATGTAGTGCGGCCTCCTCACATGCTCTATTTATATGAAATAGTGAAGAATAAATTACAAATATGCTGAAATTCCCTAACTACCCTTTCTCTTTAAATATGAATGATATACAACAAAGTAAAAGGGACAAAAATGCCCCTGCAAGACCGCAGCTATCCTTGCATTCTACAGCCCAAATGAAAATTAACATGCTGTATTGCTGTGTATGAATAGCTGAAATAGAGGTGATTATAAATATTCTATCTTCCTTTTCTAAGTCAACTTGACATCATGAGACTGAAAAAGAAAAGAAAGAGGAAGCAGCAGATAAGAAACATCCCACCCCCACCCCTAAGCAACCTCGTTTGACTTTTCTTTTCATTCTTTCTTTTCCACATTCAATCACCAGATTTTGTTCTCTCATAATATTCTGGAAAATAAAATCAGGAATAGTGATTGTTTTCATCTTAATTTCCACTCACAAATAACTCATCTATATTGAATTTATTTGGAAATCTTTGACATTTAAATGCCATCAGCTTCCATGCGACATTTTCTTCAGAACTTCTGTTCTACAATTGGATAGAAAATGGTCACTCTTTGCCATAGATGCTGTCATCTATGCTGAGCTGCTTCATATTCATATATTTAGAAAAAAATACCAGCATGTAGAATATTGCATAACAGTTTAAGATGCCATACATGAGGTTTTTTTTATTAATCTTTTATGATACTTATAATGAATGTACTGCCCTCTAGTAGGTCTCAATACATATTCATCTTCTTCTAATTTCACTTTTAGATTGCATGTGTATCTTATTGCCCCCTTGAAAGTTTTTGGGTTTAGGGGCAGAGAGGTAGCTGCTCTTCAAGGATGACCCCTTTAAAATAAATGCCCTCTGTGAATCACTTGAGGATGCTTACTGAAGAACATATAGATACACGTGATATACGTACCTGCTTTTCTTAATTCACCTGTTGAAAAGGAGTATCAAACTCGTTGTGTTATGTCCCTATAATTTGTGTTCCATTTTTCTGGCATTTGCTGATCTTACAGGAACTCGGGGGACTTTTACTTTGATTTCATTTTACATGATTCTTATTTTGCCTCAGGTCCTGATTTTATGTGGCTAAAGTTTCTTCTGATTTGGCGCTATTTTCGGATGTGGTCATTGGTAGGTTTGAGTCTTTGACTTTGACATTCTTTAAATTCTATTGGTCTTTTTTCTTCTGTGGACTGTATATACTGCTCATTGTCACATGTCTTAGTTATGCTATTGCTTTGAATTATGTACCCTGGCTTTGTTCTTGTCATTGTTTGAAAGAAGAACACACTGTTATTTAAGACTGCCTTTGACATGATCTAGTTTATCTTCTCTGTGGACTGTTAGATAGTCATATTTTTCGTATCTGATACTCAGATATATTTGATATATTAAAGTCTCTTAAGATCTGCTATTCCTTCCATATTCTTTTTAAACTTTGGAGGAACAGCCCGATGGGGATCTGATTCCATGGTGATTGGTGGGAGACTACTGGATCATTCAAGTTCCGGCCAGATTGGCTGGAATCAGAGTGGATCGGGCAAGATTTGTCCGGATCAGACCCGATTGCTTGATACTTGGCCGACCGGCCGGTCTAGCCAAACAAAAAGGTAATTCTTTTTTCAGTTCGAGTTGGACTGTATTAGGCTGAATCACCCCACGGATCAAGCTTGATACAGGCCAATCCAGCCCAATAGTTGGCGATCTGGACTTAAAACACCTCACTTCACACCCTTTTCTGATCCAGAACTTTCTTGGCTTCCTCCTTGCAATTTCCTCTTGCGTTTCCTGAAGCCTCTGTCCCCTTGCCCCTTGAACCTGCCGCCGCTGTCTTGATCACCTCGTCACCGTCTGCTGTGTGCCCCACCATCGCCATGGTCGCCACAGCCACTGCCTTGAGTTGTGGCAGCTCCTTTCATTTTGAAATTTGAAAGTAGGAGGGAAAGATGGTGGGATTTGAAGATCTCTTGTGAAGAGGTTTAAGGTATTTCCATCTTGGAGATCTTTTTGTGAAGGTCTTTTCAGTTCTTCAAGGAAGGCCATTTCAATTCCCCCCCCCCCCCCCCCCCCCCCCCAATAAATTAGGAGATCTTCACAAGAAAGGCAATGAACAGAGGTGTCTATTGCCTCATTTTAAACACATTGTGAGCATTACTTAGGATTTGGAAAAATGCCATTCATGCCCACAAAATGACAAAAAGGCATAGATTAGATGAGAGCCTACATGACTAGGAGAGGTGCAGAAAGGCATCCGTTTGTAGCAAGAACAAGACCTTTTTGAAGAGATATCTAGACGGCCACCACATGTGCATGCATAGGAGGGATAAGGGCCTATTGAGGGGAAGGCCAATTCGTCTTGATGATGATGATGATGAAGGACAAGTTGATGATGATGATTTACCACCAAAGGAGAGATATGAGGGGAGGCCTACGTTGAAATTCGTGTAGTATTTAAGAGGAGTGCTGGAGGAGCATCAGCATGGGTGCAAGATCAACAACATGTGACAATGATGAAGGGTAAATTGATGATGATGATTTACCACTAGAGGAGGGAAGTACAAGTGTACAACGTCAAAGTCGGCATAATGTTCGAGAAGACAAGCATTGGAAGAGCATCAATATGGGTGCAAGATTATTAGGGACAATTAGGAGATCCACCTCGGGTAGGGGATCTACATCAATGTGTATTTGGAGGATCGTCACAATTACATTATGCCATTGATCCAACCTGGGGCTCTATGGACAGATATTTGCATAGGAAAAAATATGTGAAGCAATTGACCAGCAGGCAAGCTTTGAAAGGGGACACCGAGGTCCACAACTATAGTAGTAAAACATGTAATGAAGAACATAGTGAAATGGTTTCTACATATAGGGGCTTGAACACATATACCATCCAACCCATACTTCTAGGCTATGTTGGACTCCGTTAGAGAGGCATGCCCCATATTGAAAGCACTAGCATTGAAGGGCATTTATTTAAAAGTAGCTTGAGGAAGAAACGATAGAGGTGAAGTGATTCGGGACAGAGTGTTGACAGTGGAAGAAGAAGGTAAGGAGGAAGGATCGCCAGAGTCTCACCGGAGAGGGGATAAAAGGTGGGGGTGTAGGCGCGCCCTCCCCTTCACAGGGACCACCTTGGGATGGAGCTTCTTCCCAAAGCTCCAGTCTTCTCCATCGTAGAGAACAATTGCCAAACTTTTCTTTCCTTCAATTCATCAATAATCAAATCTATGGAGAGTAATACATGTGTTTATATAGACTTGGGCTATTCCCAGTCATAATAGACATCTAATAAAAGACTCCCAATTTAAGGACAAACTTCTATCCCTAATAAGACTTAGCATATTATAAATCTAAAGAAAGGAAAATACAGAATCCTACCCAAATAAGATTTGACTCAAATAAAGAAATGTAAAATTACACAATAAAAGCTAAATGGACTCTAATTTGACTCTTTTTGAACTACTTTACCCTTGGACTTTAAAATAGTGCGAAAATGCACAAAAAATTACAGAAAAATAATAAATCTCCAAATGGGCCAAACCATTGCTTCAGCTTCTCGCTCCCCATCATTCTCCCATGGTTCGAGAAAACTCATCCTCGAGTTTTGAAGTGTCGCAATATCCATACAAGAGGCAAGGGAATAACAAAGTCATGCACTAATAACGTTGCCATAGGGATATCTAACCCAATATGCCTTGTGAAAAGTTGTAGTCTGCATAGAATGTTGTGTCAAGATCGCACCATATCATATCATAGTTGCACTGATCTCTAGTAAAATCTTGCAGATCACTGGTAGCTATCAATGATGGGCTTATCTCAAATACATCATCACATATCAAATGAAGTCCAGACTCGACGAACAAGTCTTGATCCCAAGCGTCAACAAAATAGTCTTCAGACTCTTCACACAAACACGGGAACGCGGAAATTTTTTCGCCGGGGTTTCGGCGTATAAGGCGCACTCACGTGCGGGTGTGTATCTATGCGCATATATACATGAAAATATATACTTGCATATATATATGCATGCGTGGATGTGCCAGATTGTTTAAGAAAACAGACAAAATTTGATATTTATGAGGTGCATAAGGTTATAGGCCCTAAGCCCTCGAACATTTATATGCATATATTCCGCGTGCGTCAATTTTATTAGGCGATTGATGTGGTCGTGTACTGGACCATTCCCCACCGACCGAAGTCGGTGTTTCATTTACATCGAGTAAAAAAAACTTGAAAACCTTTGATACAATACGTTTGTTAAAAGACCTTGTCGAAATTAAGAGGTTATAAATGATATTTCAGACATCCACAATTATCTTCAAAATATTTCGGTCACATTGGCATTTATATCCTTAAAGGGGTGTATGTACCACCATTAAGTGTTTACAAAGCTTTACAAAGCAATATGCCGCCTCTATGCGTGCTATTTTAAAACACGGGAGGACTTTTTTACGAAAGAGCACGATCAATATATATAGACCTGCAACGCCTTGTCTTTTCACCAACGGTCTTTCCCCGTCGGAGGACGGGCAGAGAATAGCTCACCGCCTACGTACGGAGAACAATGCACGAGGTACACGAGGTACTCTCCTCTTCCAAAAGCCTTTTGTTCTTTCAACGTTAAAAAAAGGGTCTCTTTTCTTCATGACCCTTGGCCTATTTATAGGAGCTTGAGGGGCTGAAGGGGTAACCCCACGGCCCCTTGGGGATTTGGTGGCGCACTGGGACAAAGCCCTCCGTCGGGGGGGGGGGGGTTCCTGCATATGAACACCCCCGTGGGGGGTGGTTCACGTAAGAACCACCCCCAGGGGGTGGTTCAGCGCACAAACACCCCCGTGGGGGATGTTTTGCGCAAGAACCATCCCGCAGGGGGGTGCTTAGGCGCCACAAACACCCCGTGGGAGGGTGTTCGGCCGGCCCCAGCTATAAAGTGGGCCCCTGGGCTCCTTTTCTCGCCCGTTTGACGCATGGAAGGCAGGATCGGGATCGGGATCGACCAGGCTCGATCCGATCCTAGATCGGATCGGATCGCAAGATCCCATGGATCCAAGGGATGTCTGGCCGATCCTGGATCGGCCAGTTTATGAAATGTTTTTTTTTTTGGGAAAAAAATCAGGAAAATTCAGGAAAAAACAGAAAAAAACAGCAAAAAATGAGGGAAAATCTGATAAATTGAAAGAACTAATATTTGCATAAAAAACCAATCATACATGCATTCATAATATATGAAACATAAGATTTTGTGTATTATTACTACTATAATAATACAAGAAAAGTATAAAATATTAAAGACTTAGTGTATTATTGACCTGAATACCATTTAAGTAAATGTTAAAATTTGTAGTTTCATTTATTTAAGATATTACATGTAAGTAAGGAAATATCCCCCATTTGAATCCAATAAAAATATTAAAAAAATCACATCTCTTGCTAATAAAAAGTCAACTCTCCCATCCAAGAAGAAAATCACAATTTTTGTGATTTTATCAAAGTAGCGACTTTCTAATCTCTCATAATTTGACATATTTAAAATTTTATAATTCAAATAAGTCTAATAAAATACTAAAAATCTAAAGTCCAAAAAAAAAAAAAAATCAAATGTGCATATGACTTCTCCAAGAAGCCGCTCTCCTACTGACAGCACTAAGTCTACTTGAGACCTCTTAGGATTTGGTCAAACTAAGCTATCATCACCCAAACTCATGAGTGTCATGAGTTGGGTGATGGTAGCTCAATTTGACCAAATTCGGAGAGGATTGGATGATGATAACTTAAGTTTGACCAAATCCTGAGAGGTCTCAAGCAGACTAAGTGCTGTCAGTAGGAGAGTGACTCCATTGGAGAAGTCACATGCACGTTTGACTTTTTTTACCAGACTTTGAATTTTTAGTGTTCCATGTGGTTTATTTGAATTATCAAATTTTTAGATAAGCTAAATTACGAGAGATTAGAAAGTTAGCATTTCGCTAAAATCACCAAAATCGCGATTTTCTTCTTCGATGGGAGAGTTGACTTTTTATTGGTAAGAGATATGATTTTTTTGATATTTTTATTAGATTCAAATGGGGGGTACTTCCTTATTTACATGTAATATCTTAAGTAAATGTATAACATTTACTTAAATGATATTCAGGTAAATAAGGGGATCCTGACAAGCATGCCTGAAGAGGATCCTGAAGGTAGCTTGAGGGAATCGACCAGGATCAGTCTGGATCGGCCTGGATCAGTCTGGAATCGGTCGATCCCTGCTGGATCCAGTCGATCCAACTCGATTCTGGCCGATCCAGCTGGAAGTTTGTCGATTCAGGGACTTCCCCCCCATAATCGGATCCATAGCCCTCGATCCGATCCAGGATCGACCGATTCTGGGTCGATCCTGGCGATTTTGCCTTCCATGGTTTGACGCCGTCCGAAGTCTATTTGTGGAGCCGTTTGAAGCCCCGTTTGTTTCCGCCTTCGATATCCGCCCGGACACGTACACGACGCGTATATTACGTCGGACTTGGACTGATATTGACCTTGCCCGGCAGAGGGGTATATACCTTGGCCTGTCGGGTTGTCGAACATCATATTTAAAATATTATCCGAATTAAATCGGAATAAATATGTATTCGAATCCGTTTATCTCAGGTGTTCGAATTGGACGAGTCCGAGGATTTTTCCCGACATCTTGCACTTTTCCGGGCGAGTTTTATTGCCCAGCCTTTATTCGAATCCCGATATTTTTTCCGGGTTCAATAACGGTCTGCAATAGTCACCAACTTAAATGGCTTTTCATCAATTACATTCTTCTCTAGAAGCACTGACTTGGCAGCAGTAGAAATATATCTGGGAAAACAAAATTTACCTCTTAAATGCGGTGGCTGGATAATGCACATGGACTGATTTGAGTCGATAGCAACCATGGTTTTGCATGGCGAATCGGATCGGCCCGATTCGGCAGAATCAGATCGGATTAGGGGAGATCCGATCCATGATTCGGCTGATTCGATCCGATTCGCATGGTACATACATACATACCCTTTTCTTCCCCTTTCTTCTTCATACTTATTACCTGAATATCATTTAGTATTTATAGTTTCATTTACTTAAGATATTACATGTAACTAAGGAAATACCCCCCATTTAAATCCAATAAAAATATTAAAAAATTCATATCTCTTACCAATAAAAAGTCAACTCTCTCATCGAAGAAGAAAATCACGATTTCGGTGATTTTAGCGAAATGCTAACTTTTTAATCTCTCGTAATTTGACCTATCTAAAAATTTGATAATTCAAATAAACCACATGGAATACTAAAAATCCAAAGTCCGATAAAAAAAGTCAAACGTGCATGTGACTTCTCCAAGGGAGCCACTCTCCTACTGAAAAAGTGTTGACTTAAATGATATTAAGGCAAATAAGTATGAAGAAGAAACCGTGTTTCCCATGGGTGTATATGTCTTATATTAAATATATATATAATAATCCTATGCGAATCGAACCGAATCAGGGCGAACCCAATTCAGTGCGAGTCGCCGCTCCGGCAAACCTTGATAGCAACATGTCGCTCTTCCAACCACTCTTTTCCCAAAGTAATGTAAGATCTAGAAGGATCAATAGTGCACCATGCTCCATCAAAATAATTAACTGATGTCAACTGAGTTGTGCCTCAAAATTTCTTGTGAAACTCGACAAAAGCTTGATCACCATCAACAATAATCTCACCGGTTTGTAATTAGATATTAACAATAGCTTGTGAAGTATAATTGTCTTGATGCTCCTCATCGAGTACTATTTTTGTCGGCTTCTCATTTGGTAGACAGACGAGGTAGCTAAAATTCATTGGCACATGTGTAAGGGATTACCCAAACTAAGACCAATAGTGTGGAGCCGGATGGACTGCTATAGGGCGCGGGCCACTGATTGACTGGGATTCGTCGGGACGATCACAACAACGCAAACGACACGTCAATCGGAGCACGAATGAAGCCCCTATACTGGCGGTGCAATAGCAGTCTAAGTGCATCGCCGTGCACTATAGCTGACTGGGTCTGGCCAAAATCGGGTCAAGCAGGTGGACCAGGTTCCTTAAAGGCTTGCGGCCTCTTCTACCTCACGCTCCTTTTGTCTTACGTAGGGAAAGCAAGATAGAGGAAGAAGGCGACGGCAGGGCCAGGGCAGGCGGCAGAGCTGGCGACGGCAGACGGCAGCTCCGACGACGGTGACAGCTCCGACAGAGGACGACCCAGTCAGCTGAGAAGAAGTGGCCCGCGTGGAGCGATGGCCGTGCGCAGGCGAAGGCGATGGTGGCGGCCACATGGGGCAGGTGGGCTAGGACCAAGGTTTGCCATATCGGATCTCAGCTTCGTTTCGGAAGGGTCAAAGAGAAGAGATATCAGAGAGATCTCGGTAAAATCTCGGGAGATCAGATCTCAGGATCCCGAGAAAATTCATATATGATGACAATAATAAAATTGATTCATAGATAATATAGACAATTACATATATTTACAACAAAAGTACATAAAAGAAAGTCAATACAGATCTATGATACAAAATTACAAATAGTGGCCAACTGGTCAACACTTCATCCACTTGACTTTAATATTGTTCAGAATAATAATTTTGAACATAAGCACAATATTGCTCCCATGTCATTCTTTGTTGATACATATGCATGTACTCTCTCACATATGTATCATACTCAGCAGTAAGATTAATCAAGATCCCAATGCGGGGGTATAGACGATAAGAATATGACACAGTTGGCACTGCCATTGGTAAAGGATGTGGATATGCATTTGGCATGTTATATGATCCATATCCATAACCATAAGATGAGCTAGAGGACTCCTGTTGTGGAATATATTCATAACCATAAGATCCATAACCATATGACGAAGATGATGCATCTTGAATTCCTCCATTTGTCTCATGTCTCCCACCAGAAACGTCTATCGAACTAAATGTGTGAGAAAGTTCTTCTTCATCATCATGTTGCAATCTTCGATCTTGATGATTCTTTCTTCGACGTTCATACTCTCTTGGGGCAATAGGAAGGTGTGAAGATTGATCATCTCCCATCACATGAGTATGTACTCCATCATGAACATATCCTTTATTATTTCCATGCCTTCCCTCAACACTCTCCCCATCACCTTCCCCTCCACTCCCTCCATGATCATCATTGTCATCATCACTTCCATGAGTTCCATGAGATGATTCATTATCAATGTCATGCTCAGAATCTTTAGATAAATCCACATCAGAAGCAGGGTCATCATCATGACAATGGGTAGACTTAGAAGATGATTCAAAAATTTGATGTGGAATTGCATCCACATCAATGCCCGCCTCTCGTGTTGCATTAGAAATCTCTTGTGATGGTCGACCATCTTCTTTGTAACGGCCCCGAGTCCCTGACGCCCGGGCCCCCGGCTTCCACCGAGAATCCGACCGTCGGCACCGCCGCCCACGGGCCCGAAGACCCAGAAGGGCTAACGGACCAGTCTAACAAGATATGTAACGGGAGTAAGTAACAACAACACTAAAATGTACCAACAAGTGAAGGAAAAGCGTCCAACACAAGTGCAAGTCTAATACAGTCCTAAAGTAAACAAAGTACAAGTGCAAAAGAAAGGGGATAACAGATCCCTTACGGGCATACCCTGAGGGTGACGAGACAAGTACGATGGTAACACTGCTCACGGTAGACGCCGTCTACTATGGCCCCGTCTCCTCAGCCCGCCGTGAAGGGTACTGCTGTGAAGTCTCACCTGTAAAGGAGGGAATGAGCTTCACGAAGAAGCCCAGTGGACACTTATCTCCCACTGGTTCTAACAGCAGAATAGATATATGTGCTAAAACGGAAATTAAGCAAGCAAGTACGATGGGAACACTGCTCACGGTAGACACTGTCTACTATGGCCCCGTCTCCTCAGCCCGCCGCAAAGGGTACTACTGTGAAGTCTCACCTGTAAAGGAGGGAATGAGCTTCACGAAGAAGCCCAGTGGGGACTACTAATCTCCCACTGGTTCTAACAGCAGAATAGATATATGTGCTAAAACAGAAATTAAGCAAGCAAATCTATTCTACTAACAGAGAAAGTGCGGAAGCGTAAAGTAACTACACGGCCATCGGTCTAAACTAGGGTTTGGCGCATCGCCGATTCGGACCGAATCGGGCTGTGCCTGATTCGATCCGATTCGGGCGGATCGAACCGATTCGGTTCGATTCGCATGGATTCAAGCAGAACCCTGTTTATGACCCATTTTTTGGCCGATTCCTTTGAATCTGGCCTTTTTTTGAATAATTGTATGGTTTAGGCCTCTTGTAAATATCTTTCATCATATTCCATGAGATTTATATCATGTAATTGCTATAAAAACATTTATTTTCAATAAAAAAAGTATTAGAAGAGTGAAAATAAATTGAAACTCATTAATTGAAAGATATTTACATTGCACAAAGTCAATACAACTATCAAACTCTCAATTCCAATACATAATACAATGACTTACTCTAATATCCCCAATGCCCTTGTTGATATGGATCGTATGCATTCCATTGGGATTGGATAGGCACGGACTCTGACTCATCTGACTCTGAGGGAAGCTCTCCAATAAGGTGATGACCTTTTGTTCGAGACACAAAACTACGATACTCATCCCATGTCATCATGGTATGGTATCTCTGACGAAACTGACTTAGATAATGGTCCCACACCTGGCTGCCGGGACGGATTACATTCAGTTGTGCCATCTGTACATCCTCCACAGGAGCAAAAACTTGAACTGGAACATGAACAGAAAATGCAGGAGGAGGATGCATATATGGAGATGGACCAAGGTAGCCTGTTGTGGCAGTGTACCCACTGTACGGTCCGTACCCACTAGAGTAGTCTGTGCTAGTGGACTCGGGGTGATAGCTATGGCCGCCATAGGATCCAACAGACTCTTGTGTACTCATCCTCTCAAAGTCTGATATCATAGTGTCATAGCTATGGGAATCCACTGGTGAACCTCTTGCTTGACTGCCAGGTCTAAACTTCTGCCTTCTATTGTACCGCATTGGGGCACCATGACTACTATCTTGTGTTGCACCCCCATAAAATTGCTCCTCTGTGAATTCCATCCCACCACCTCCTCCTCCTTGATCATCGTCACCATCTCCTCCTCCCTGACCACCGTCACCACCTCCACCTCCACCGTTACCACCACCGTCACCTCCAGCATCTGAAGAAGAACCACCTGCAAATGCAATATAATTTTAAGATAGGTTAGCACAAATACAAATACATTTGAGGTAATGTGCAATACAAAATGATGACCTACCAGTAGTCATCGAATCATGGGAGGCGCTATTGGGCAATCGGGGTGAATCCAACGGAGACGGTGTCTCATCATCTGCATTTGGATCCAAAGTCTCTGCATCGGCAATGTCAAGTGGATCTTCAACAACGGTAGCACCTTTCTTGCCTTTCTTGGATCCCCAACCAGAAAACCAACCCTTCTTTTTTTGTGCTGGGGCGGGAGGTGGCTCTCGTATAACAACTCCTTTACTTGGCCGGACTCTGTTGCACCAGTTTTTTTTCGGCGGGATTCTGTTGCTATTTGCTTCCCTTTTGCCAATTGAGATGATGTGGGAGCCCTTGTAGATTGTGAGGGAGGGGCATCCTGGGTAGATGACCCTCTCCTTCTAGATTGTGTGGGGGAGGCCTTCCATTAACCTCTCAAAATCATCATCATCATTACTATGTCCTCCACCTGCAATAACCCCCAACATTATACATTAGCATAAATGCAATTGATAAAATACGTAAGATGAAAGAAAGAAATGACTCTCCCACCTATAGTACGCTGAACATGCTCTACTTGTATGTCCGCAAGAAGATCCACCTCAGCCTCTGGATCCATCTCATAACGAGGGGAGTATGGCTGTCCCACATTCCCACGATCTCCCTCCTCCTCTGTTGTTGCTTCTGCTACTGCCCTTGCCAGGAAAGTGTTAGGGCGAGGTGGATCTTCAGGATCGTCTGCCTCCTCATCTAACTCATACTCCCCTCGCTCTGTTGTTGCTCGTGCAACCCATGCAACCATTGGGTCTTCTTCATCTCGTAGGAACCCAACGTCAATAGGATCAAACTCTACGTCCCCACGCTTCTTTGGATCTTCTGTGAGATGTTTGACCCTCAGCCTCATATTGTAGTGCACGTACACCAATTGGTCCAAGCGCCTATATGACAATCTATTCCGCACTTTGGTGTGTATCAATGCAAACGTACTCCAGTTCCTCTCACATCCACTAGATGAGGAAGTCTGTGATAAAATCTTCACTGTAATTTTCCTCAATGTTGGCGCAGTATGCCCAAAGTTGAACCACCAATCAGCTGCATCCAAATTCAATTATCTCAATCAGACCTCAACCATCAAGTTGCAATGATAAAAAATGAAATGGGAAGCATATTACCGCCCTCTACACGCTCCCGACCAGCAATGGCAGATGGCTCAGCAAAGGTCCCAATAGCTTCCCGAAAACTCTTCATCTGCATTTAATAAATTGATCATCATGCATATGAAATTCAAGTATTTGATTGGACTTTGGATGGAAGTTGATAATCCTATACTTGCCTCATCAATGGCATCTGCCGCTTGCACAGGACTTCTTGACAATCTTTCGACAACCCTTGTAAAAGCAGCCGTCAAGTCATCCTCATATGCCAGCTCGTGTGTAATGGTATGCAGGGTGGAGATAATATGCTGCAATTGACGTATAAAATATCAATGGTTGTAAAATACATTAATACTTAGTGCATTACAAAAATATCATCAGTTTCCTTACCCGCCATATGTAGATCTCTACTCATCTGCCGGTCCCATCTATCCTCAACAACATCCAAGACCAAGTGTGCATGCCGAGGTGAGACTTCACGGATCTTCTTCTTCGCGGCTTCAAGCTTTGCATATACCAATCCTATAGACGGTCTCCTATCCCCATCAACCACCCTCAACACCTCATATAGAGGTTCAATGATCTGAACCAGCTTGAAGACCCGGTCCCAAAAATTGGAGCTGTTGACGATGCCTTCCACCTCCTTTCCATCAGATGTTCCAGCAAAATTACTCTGCAACCATTTATCACCCCTGAACATGCGTTTCAATCCATCCTTGTGCTTCAATAGGCTCTGTAATGCCACAAAATTTGTTGCAAAGCGGGTGACAGCCGGTCTCAACAACTCTCCACCAGTGGACTCTCTCATCCACGCCAACACCAGATGATGATTGTAGATGAAACGTGTTATCTTCTGCCCTGCATCCACGACCATCTTTACGGGTTGCAATGTCCCAATCTCTTTAAGCATTAAATCAACACAGTGGGCAGCACATGGGGTCCAGTAAAGATGAGGATAAATCTTCATCAACTCCTCCCCTGCTTTTTTGTATGCAGTTCCATTATCTGTCACCACCTGCACAATATATTGCTCACCAATCTCCTCAACAACCTCTCGCATCAAACTCATAATGTATTCATAGTTGTGTACTCTATCAGATGCGTCAACAGATTTGTGATAGAAGACTTGTCTATCACAATACACCAGGAAGTTGATGAGGCTGCTCCTGGTGATGCCCGACCAACCATCACACATCAGTGTGACACCATACTTCTCCCATTTCTTCTTAAAGCTGTCAATGTAAGACTTGATCTCATTAACTTCCTCCTGCAGATATTTCCCAGCCAAGTCCCTAGCTGTAGGAGGCTGCACATGTAGGCCTCCACGTTGAACCTCCTGTATTGCAGTTTTGTAATAAGGACTGTTCGCTGCATTGAATGGTAACCCTGTATGGTGCCACCACTTTGCAATTGCTCGACCCACCTTGTATTTCGGCCCCTGCTGGTTGTATGCATCATCAATCCTAGTCTGCTTGCCATGCTCCCTAGGATACACATAAGGGTCCACATCCTCAATTTGCACACCTGTGGGTCTCTTGCTATGCCTGCCTTGTTCTGGTACTTGTGTTTGTGTGGGAGGGGGCCGAGTGAAATAATCTCCACATTTGAAAATCGACGGGAGCCACTGCCACCTACCGCTGAGCCACTGCCACTGCCAACCTCATGCTGAGTTCCCTGAAAACTTACTCTGTGGGCTGCCCTTTGATCACCTTCCCATGCCTCAGCCCTGCTTGTGCTCTGGCTAGCCTTTCCTGCACATCAGGATCAGGCACATATTCTGCATACATTTCAGCTTCATCATCAACGTCTTCATCTCGTTCCCTTCCTGATATAATCCTCTCTTGGATCTCCTTATCTGCCTTCTTTCTTGCTGTCTCTGCCCGAACCTGTTTAAGGTGTTCAATCATAAGCTTCTTAACTTCTCTTGGCACCGACTTACACCCCTGCACGTCATGGTAGCCTGCTAGTCGACCACCAGCAAGGTGCTTCTTCAAACGGGAGACCCCACCTCCTTGTCCCGTAAAACCACAATAATTGCACTTGAAGTTGTGCCTATTTTCCAACATGATGCCATGCTGCCACCCAATATCATCAGAACCCCTTTTCGGTGCCATCTACAAGGACAAAAAAATAATTAATAAATTAACAGTAAATTAATTTCAATCTCAGAATTTGAACACTAAAAAAAAGTGTTCTTACTTCTTAATTGTTATATGATATTTTTTTTATATACATGAACACATGATCACAGAAATCCATTCACACCTCCATATATATTTTCTGTAATTTCACATTTTATTAATTTTTATTTTAAATTAATTATTAATAATGTAAGAACATAAATTAATTCTAGCTCAACTTATGTAATCAACTTCTAACCATGATATAGAAGTTATACAACACATTCCTATCAATTTTTGGTTGTTTACACTTTTTTAAGATTTTTTAAATTATTTTTCAGAAAATCATATTTTAGGGGAAAGTGTTGTTATATGATAAATTTTTTCATAGACATGAATCACATGATCATACAAAATTACAAATACATTCACACCTCCATAGGCATTTTCTGTAAATTCAAGTTTTATTTATTTTTTTAATTTTAATATAATTATTAATTATGTATGAACATAAATTAATTATACCTAAACTTCTTATGGAATCAAGTTCTAACCATGATATAGAACTTATACAACACCTTCCTATCAATTTTTGATTGTTCAAAAATTTCTAAGATTTTTTAAATTATTTTTCAGAAAATCATATTTTAGGGAAAATCTTCAAATCTACATGAAAAACTTGTAGATCTTGATGAGAAATGGTTGCAAGTGTACACCAATCACTTGCAACAACATTTCCTAACAAGATCTAACCCATACACCAAGAAAAAAATAGAAAAATGAAGAAAAATGGAGGCTTACCTTCAAAGCCCTGTAGAACCTCCAAAAAACTTGAAGAAGAAGGGTTGAATGCCTCCAAATCCACCTCCAAATGGATGCAAACTCACGTAGGAAGCCTCCACTTGTGGATTGGCATGCAAATCTAGGGTTTTTTGTTGAAAAAACCTGAAAACGGGGGGGGGGGGGGGGGGGAGAAAGGGGGCTGCGGTCTGCTGCGCTGCGAATGGGACTGTAGAGTCCCGATTCGCAGCGCATCGCCGACACCCTTAAGGGTGTCGGGCGGATCGAACCCGATGCGCCAGTATCGGGCCGGATCGTGGCGCATCGGGTTCGATCCGCCTGTTTAAAGGGGATCCGCCCGCATCGCCCGAGCCGCGCATCAGATCCTCTGTGATCCGATGCGATACGCCCGAATCGGGCCGGCTCGATCCGGCACGCCAAACCCTAGTCTAAACCAAACATCGGGACCGGAAACCTGTATAAACCACGACACTGGAAAGAGCCCAAGGTTGCAAACACAGACAATGTACAACTGTTTGGACAAAGACACTAGCCACAGAACAACTACCACTAATCAATCGGTCAGGTGCACCATGCACCTTATCCTCGACCACCAGTCCATGTCTAGCACCTCCCGTTGGAGTGAGACGTGGAACTAAAGTAACCACAACTGCTGTAGTCTGGCCGGACTATGGTCCCACGCTTGGCCCCTCTAAATGGTATCGGAACCAAGTAGAGTGAGGCAGTGAGAAGGACTAGCTGATCTACGCCAGAAGAACACCAAACCATCTCGGCGTCCCAGACTCAGCTAAGAGAGCTCTGCAAGCGACTCTACGCCATTTCCCCTCTGCTACCAGAGTCCGTAAATTCGAGCTCGCCTGCCGCCCAGAGAACTCCCTTAACAGACGTGCAGAGACCGGGGGTCCAGGTAACGGTAATAACCTCTCAACGGACAAGCCCACAAGTGCCTAGCACTGGGCGAAAGACTAGAGTAGGACCGTGCTAGGGAACATCATAGGTGCCAAGAAACAGAGTCGCAGCAGAAGGAAAACTCTGAACAGGTCGCCAAACCGTTTTCTATCTGAGAAGGCGACGCAAGGGCTGTCGCCACCTGAAGGCGACACCTTACCTGTCGCGACCTGGGTCTGAAGGCGACAAGGAACCTGTCGCGAACTGAGTCGCGACAGGGACATTGTCTCGACCACAAACAGAGGTCCGGGTGACCACCCTAGACCTCCCACAACCCACGCGAAAAGCCAGGTCAGAAAGCGACGATCACCCTGTCGCTACCAGAACACGACAGGGTCAACGTCGCTACCTGACCAGAAGGCGACGTGTCGAGTTGTCGCCATCCGGGTCGTGACACCAAACATGTCGCGACCACAGACATGCACTCCCGAGAGTCCCAAAACAAGGCATAACTCTCAAATCTAGTGTGTATAAGGGGAGGGGAGCATGTAGGATGATGTAACCACATTCCATAACCACAAACCACCCTCATTCACACCTATGCATGTCAAGGATATGCATCTACACTTCATAAACCTTACATGTAAGTATGAAACCCTCAACACCCAAACCCAAAAACAAGCATACTGAAGAGCCCTAATCAAGCATGCACAACCTAGCATGAGTTCTAAAGGCTTGGAGAAGGGGTTTGGAAGCCCTAGCATGATAGAACCAGGGGGAAGACAAATGTCCCTACCTCAAAACTAAGAGCCAACCCATTGGGGTTTTCTCGTGTGCATGACCACCTCCTCCTCGCTCCAAGCTCTACGGAGACTCAGTCCACGAGCCACGAACGTCCTCCTACACGTCGGAGAAGAGGATCACCACCACGAGGAGAAAGCCATGCCGAGGAAGAACGTCGAGTCGAGGAGAAGAACCACCAACCACACACACACACTACACCTCACAAGCTCCCCCACGGAGGAAAACACAGTGGGGTCGGAGGAGGAGAATAATCGCCGGAAGAGAGGGAGAAATCGACTGTTCTTAGGTCTGAGCACATATATGTCTCGAAGTTGACAACGCGACTTGTCGCGTTCACTTACTGAACGTGACGGCTAACCTGTCGCGATCCTAAAGCCATGGTCAGACCTGACTAACGGAAACGCCATGTGTCATCCTCGTAGACCTGACACCATGAACGCGACACCTGACATGTTGCCTTCATCTTGTCAGTGGTTGACACTTGTCCCAGCTGTCCCGGCAACAAGATGACAAAACTGCATGCTGTGGTCAGATGGCTGAACGTGACGACATGCCTGAACGCGACGTTCACTTCGTCACCTTTAGAAGGCGACGGCCCGATACGTCGCTACCTTCATCATAAGGTGACTGACCAGTGAAAGGAGGATGTTACATTCTTCATCTAAAGTGTTAGTTGCAATCTATTCAGCATATGGATTCTCTTGATCATCCATGTCATTTTCACCCAATAATGTAAAATAATCAAGTGGATCATCCTCAGGTTCAACCCCCCCCCCCCCCCCCCCCAGTCCATGCTCAGCCTCCATTCTCTTGACCTTCAGCTTCATATTGTAATGACAATATACAAGTTTTTTTAACTTCAAATAAGATACTCTGTTTCTTGGCTTTGTGTGTATCAATGCAAATGTACTCCAATTTCTTTCACAAGGCGAAGCTGATGCTATTTGTGACAAAACTCAAACTGCAAGTTGTCTCAACACTGGTGCATCATTTCCATACATTTTCACCATTCTCTTTAAAAAAGCCACAATTAATAGTAGTGAGAAATAGAATTCCTATATACATAAGTACGACAATTCATAATTGTAAAGTACTAACCTGGCCACACAGTCTCTCTACTTGCTATAGCATTTTTCGTTCCAAACATAGCCAATCTATCTCTAAACTTGATAATCTATAGAATAAAATTTATCTTAATTAATTGTCATAAATAAATTTTTTTAAAGATGTACAATTTCAAGTTTAGTTACTTCACCTCATTTCCAAATTGAGATATCCCTTTTGATTTGGAACAATTTATCAAAGATTTCATGTACAGCTTTAATGAGTGTTTGATTATCTCCCAATCGTTGTTTGTATTGATACTTAGGATTCAGAAAATAAGCTAAAATGACAAATAAAATTAAGAGTCTATAGCATACCAATTAAAAAATTCATTTGATAATATAATAAAAAAAATAGTAAGCATAAAAAAACTCACCAGCCTTGTAGATAGGTACATTCATTGATTTCAACCACCTTTCATCAATTATCTTATGCACCCAAATATAATTTCTTGGAGATGATACCTTAATTCCCTCTTTCATAATGGTCATAGCATGATAAACAGAACCCATGCTAGAATATTTATCTGCATTCATAACTCTCAACATATGATATATGGGATCCATAATCTTCATAGAATCTCGTGCATAATCCCAAAACATAGGAGTGCATATGATTTACTCCACATTCTCTATTGGAGTGTTCCTAAAATTGGAATTTGACCATTCGGAACTAAGGAAAAAGTTTCGCAAACCGTCTCTTTCATGCAACAAACTTTGGAGAGCTAAATAATTCGTTGCAAATCGAGTTGCTCCAGGTCGAACGAGATCTCGTCCACAAGATTTTCGAACTCGATCAACAACTTAAGCATGATTATATATAAATCTAGTGACAATTCGGCCCATGTCCACAGTCTTCTTGACCATACTATATTTAGCCACATGTTCAAAGATCAAATCTATACAATGAGCAGTACAAGGAGTCCAAAAAGATCGTACTTTTTTGATAACAAAGTACTTGCCTTTTTGTAACTACTTGCATTATCTGTGACAATCTGCACTACTCTCCTTCTCCCAACTTCTTTGATCTTCTTTTCCATCAATTGCATGATATACTCATGGTTCTTCTCTTTACCTATTGCATTAACAGAGTCTAAAAATATAACATTTCCTACACTATAAACCATGAAATTAATAATGGACATTCTAGTAGGTCTAGTCCATCCATCACATAAACTAGAACTACCATGTGTATCCCAATGTGGCTCTAATTTTTTCACATCACCTTCTATCTCAGCTACCAGCTCATTTAAATGTTTACCAAGAATTTCTTTAGGAGTTGGTGGGAGGACTGCACGACCAAGATTTTGTGCCTCAACTATCATATTCTTAAAATGATGATCTCCAGCATCATTTGTAGGAATATGGTTAAAAATGAAGAATTTCGACACCATTTTACCTAGAGATTCTCTTTGTGGTTCCTTAGTCAACATAGATGAAATTCTTGGTTGTCTTGCATCATCAGACTTGTACAACCTTGCCTCGGTTGCGGATCCAGATATCTTTACACTAGAGCTACGCCTCATAAAATCTGTTATAGTTTGCTTCGACTTCTTCCCATAACCACTTCCACTAACTTCTGTTGCTTCAACTTGAATTCTATCACGTTCCATTTCATTAATGTTCCATCGATCTACTGCAGAAGACACTGCACTGCGACGATGTTGATAAGCTTCTTCCCCTTCCTCATGCTCATCATCAGAATTGCCTCCCATATCACGCAACTCATCCATGACCCTTTCTTTTGTTGCTTTTGCCTTAATGGATTCTAAAGTCTTTTGTTGTTTCATTTCTTTCAATTGTTTCCTCACTTTTGGTGGGTAAAGTAGGCACTTACTCACATCTTGTCCACTTTCCCCAATTAAATGATTTTTCAGCCTCGTAACACCACCAGCTTTCATTACTTTTCTACAAAACTTACATTTTGACCCTTTGCCCTCAGGTGTTCCATATTGCCAACCAATATCAGAAGAAGACATGCTTATACAAACTCCCATAAAAATGGAACAAAATGTACACAAATACAAGTAAAGAGAAGAAATTATAGAGAAAAGAATCAGCTCAAAGAATAAATAAAAAATGTACACAAATTCAGCTCAAATAAAAATAAAAATGTAAACAAATTCAGCTCAAAGAATGAATAAAAAAGACAACAAATCATAGAGAAAAGATGAGACAAAAACATTTTAAAAAATAAATAAATGATATTATCCATCAATTATCAAACTTCTCAAATGATCGATTAGAGAGAAAGAGAGAGTGTTTGAGTGGGTGACCACTGGCCAGAATGGAGGTGAGGGGTGGGGGGCGGTGGAGCTGTGACTGTGGGGGTGGGAGACACTTATGTGTGAGTGTGGGGGCCGGGTCCGCGGGGGGGGGGGGGGTGGGAGACAGGGAGGGTGTTTGGGGGAGTGGGGGACCACGGTGGAGGTGTGTTGGGGGGGGGAGACAGATAGTGGAGGTGTGGGTGTGAGGGTGGTTTGACGGGGGTGAAAGAGAGGGGAGGGAGAGGACCACGGTGGAGGGTGCGTGTGGGTGTGTATATGTGTGTGTGTGGTGGGGGGGGGGGGAATGACAGTGGAGGTGTGAGGGGGGCAGGGGACCACAGTGGAGGGGTGGAGGGGTGTGTGTGGGTTGGGGGGACGACAGTGGAGGGTCGGGGTGGGGGGGACGGGACCATGATGGAGATGTGTGTGTGTGTGTGTTGGGGGGGGGGGGGGGGACCACGGTGGAGGTGTGAGGGGGGTTGGGGGGGGGGAGACGGATAGTGGAGGTGTGGGTGTGAGGGTGGTTTGACGGGGGTGAAAGAGAGGGGGAGGGAGAGGACCACGGTGGAGGGGTGCGTGTGGTGTGGTGTGTGTGTGTGTGTGGTGGGGGGGGAACGACAGTGGAGGTGTGAGGGGGGAAGGGGACGACAGTGGAGGTGTGAGGGGGGCAGGGGACGACAGTGGAGGTGTGAGGGGGGCAAGGGACCACAGTGGAGGGGTGGAGGGGGTGTTGTGGGTTGGGGGGGGGGCGACAGTGGAGGGTCGGGGGGGGGGGACGGGACCATGATGGAGATGTCTGTGTGTGTGTGTTGGGGGGGGGGGACCATGATGGAGGTGTGAGGGGTGGAGGGGACCACGGTGGAGGGTGTGTGTGTGGGTGGGGGTGGGAGACAACGGTGGAGGTGTGAGGGGGAGGGGAGGCAACCACGGTGGAGGGTGTGTGTGTGTGGAGGGGTGTGTGTGTGTGGTGGGGGTGGGAGACAACGGTGGAGGTGTGAAGGGGGGGGAGGCGACCATCGTAAATGGGGGGACGGTGGTGGTGTGAGGGTGAGAGGGGGGGGGGGACCACGGTGGAGGGGGGGGTGTGTGTGTGTGTGTGTGGTGGGGGTGGGAGACAACATTGGAGGTGTGAAGGGGGAGGGGGGGAGGCGACCACCGTGGAGGTGTGAGGGGGAGGGGAGGGGACCACAGTGGAGGGTGTGTGTGTGTGTGGAGGGGGGTGTGTGTGTGGTGGGGGTGGGAGACAACGGTGGAGGTGTGAAGGGGGGGGGAGGCGACCATCGTAGAGGGGGGGACGGTGGTGGTGTGAGGGTGAGAGGGGGGGGGGAAGGGGAGACGACAGTGGAGGGGGGACCACGGTAGAGGTGCGACTGTGAGCGACTAGGGGTGGGGGATACAACAGTGGAGGGGCACTCACCTTTTCGACGGAAAGAGTTCGACTTTGGGGTAGGAAGACGGCTCCGCACTCTGCCGCATCGGTGATGCTCAGAGGTGTCGCCCGTCGCGCAGTCATCTACGTCGAGAAGGGCCGCGGCCGACATTGCGCCGTTCGGTGATGGCGCTGTGGGGTGGAGTAGGCCGCGCGCGGCGTAAGAGAGAGACGGGGTGGTGTGAGGGTGGGGGAGGGAAGGGGAGACGACGGTGGAGGGAGGGACCACGGTGGAGCTGCGACGGCCTCTGGCGGTGAGGGCAGCAAGAGGACTCGGGAGGGAGAGAGGTGAGATCGCGACGAAGGGTGGTGTTTATATGTTTTAAAAAATGTTAAAAGAATATTTTAACAGGGGATACGATGGGACAAATCGTGTCCCCCTCGAACCGTGCGCGGTGCGGCCCGTAAACCGCACACGCCCGTGACCAGCTCAAACCGCCAGTGACCCCCTCACCTATAGCGCCGAAGAGAACTCGCCCGCGCCCTTTTTATTATGTTTCGGAGGTCTCGTTTCTCGGGCAACCTCCGAGACCAAGATTCTCGCGAGAATCTTGCGAGATGGCAAACCATGGCAGGGATTGAGGCGACGGTGGCACCAGCCATGGTATGCAATCTCGCGAGATTCTCGCGAGAATATCGGTCTCGACCCCTTCCCGAGAAACGAGAAGGCCGAGATGCCTCTTCAGGCAGGGTTGTCAGGATCCCCTTATAAGTATGTACTTAAGATATTACATGTAAATAAGGAAGTACCCCCCATTTGAATCCAATAAAAATATCAAAAAAATTATATCTCTTACAAATAAAAAGTCAACTCCCCCATCCAAGAAGAAAATCGTGATTTCGGTGGTTCCATCAAAATAGCGACTTCTAATCTTTCATAATTTGACATATCTAAAAATTTCATAATTCAAATAAACCCAATAGAATACTAAAATTTAAAGTCTGGTAAAAAAAATCAAACGTGCATATGACTTCTCCAATAGAGCCACTCTCCTACTGACATCACTTAGTCTGCTTGAGACATCTCAGGATTTGGTCAAACTTAAGCTATCATCACCTAAACTCATGAGATTTTTCACTTGAGAATGTTTGCAATTATCTATGTTCTTTATGGAATTATCTATGTGAACCTATGTGATCCACACTTTTTTGTTATCTTGATCTCCCGAGATATCTCCGAGATCTCTTCTCTTTGACCCTCCCGAGACGATGTCGAGATCCGATATGTCAAACCTTGGCACTAGCGGACGCCGACGGTGGCGATGGCGGCGGCGAACGCCGGTGGTGGCTCTGACAGAGGGTGGCCCTGTTTTACCCTTCTCCTTCTCCCATCTCTCTCTCTCTCTTTCTTTCTCTAGTGCCTTCAACTGGAAGAACCGAGCAAGGGGAAGAGTAGAGAGAGATTATCGGAGGGAGGAGAAAGAGTAAGGGGGCCGACAGTACAGGAGAAGGGATGCGACAGTGGAGGGGGGACCACGGTAGAGGTGCGACTGTGAGCGACTGAGGGTGGGGGATACAACAGTGGAGGGGCACTCACCTTTTCGACGGAAAGAGTTCGACTTTGGGGCGAGGAAGGCGGCTCCGCACTCTGCCGCATCGGTGATGCTCAGAGGTGTCGCCCGTCGCGCAGTCATCCACGTCGAGCTCAACCTTGGGGAACCTGAGGAATCCCGATTGATCTTTGTCAGCGCCCTCCTTAATGAAAAGGAGAGACAGTCATATCATCAACTCTTGCAAGAGTTCAAAGACTGTTTCGCGTGGACATATAAAGAAATGCCAGGCCTAGATCCCTTTATGGCCGAGCACGAGCTGTCAATACTCCCTACAGCAAAGCTAGTCAAATAGGCCCAAAGGCGTATGCGCCTCGAGCTAGAGCTCAAAGTGAACTCTGAGGTGGATAAACTCCTCGAAGTCGGCTTCACCGAGCCCTACATCTACCCCATATGGCTGGCTAATATAGTGCCATTAAAAATGAAGAATGGCCAAGTCCGAATCTATATCGATTACAGGGACTTGAATAAAGCATGCCCGAAGGATGACTTCCCGGTCCCGATCATCGAAACAATGGTCGATTTGACCACCGGGCACGAAGCACTATCCTTCATGGATAGGTTGTCGGGCTACAATCAAATTCGTATGGCTCCCAAAGATAAGGACCATACTGCCTTCAGGTCCCCCAAAGGGATCTTTAACTACAAAAGAATTCCCTTCGGCCTGAAAAATACTGGGGCCTTGAGCACACACTGTGAAGCCGTGATTAAGTTCAGACATATTCTCCTTTGTGATACTGCAAGGAGCAAAAGGAGGCATCGAGATGGCGGTGCCAGATAGTCCCCTCCCACCTACGGGACGCATCGCTACTCTCTCCACGATGGCTCGATACACGGGACATCTTCAAAGCTACCATGCAAAAACTGACTGTCAGAAGCAACGTCAATGCGACCAAACAAATATGTACAAATGTAGAAAAACAATGCAAGAAATGGGGGCACGGGACATCTGTCGTTGCCTCGGCTCCGACGGATATCCCGTGGGGGGCATTTGTTGAACCCGAAAAATGACGGGATTTAAATAAAGACCGGGCAATAAACTCGCCCGGAAAAGTCCAAGATTTCGGGAGAAATCCCTGAACTCGTTCCATTCGAACACCTGAGATAAACGGGTTCGAATGCATTTTTATTTCGATTTAATTGGGATAATATGTTAAATGTGATGTCCGACAACCTGGTAGGCCGATGTACATACCCCTCTGCTGGGCAAGGTCAATATCAGTCCTGGTTCGACGTGATACACGCGCCGTGTACGTGTCCGGGCGGATAAGGCAACCCGACGGTTGAAGACGGAAACAAACGGGGCTTCAAACGGCTCCACTGACGAACTTCGGACAGCGTCAAACGGGCAAGAAAGAGCCCGGGGGCCCACCTTTATACCATGGGCCAGCCGAACCACCCTCCGCGGGGTGGTTCTTGCGCAAAAACACCCCCCACCGGCGTGTTTGTGTGTTAAACCACCCCCTGCAGGGTGGTTCCTGCGCCGGACCATCCCCTGCGGGGTGGTTCCCACGCAGGGACCCCCCTGCGGGTTGGGCTATGTGCAGGAACCCCCTGCTGGGTGGTTCCGGCGGCGGAGCACCCCTACGGGGTGGTTCCTGTGCAGAACAGTAGGAATCCCCCCCCGCAGGGGGGTTTCCCCTATTGCCCGTGCCCTGGTGAAAGACTGTTGGTGAAAAGAAAGCACTACAGGTCTATATATATTGTCTATGCTACTTTTGTAAATAAGTCCTGCTATGTTTTAAAATAACACGTGTATGAAGGCATGATGTTGTAAACACTTAATGGTGGCACATACACCACCCCATTAAGGATATAAATACAAATATGATGAAAATATTCGAGGATAATTGTGGATGTCCAAAATACCCTTCATAACCTCTTAATATCGGCAAGGTCTTTTAACAAACATATCGTATCGAAGGTCTTCAAGTTTCTACTCGATGTAACTGAAACACCGGCTCCGGTCGGTGGGGAATGGTCCAATACACGATCACTCCAATCGCCTGATAAAACAGATGCGCCCGGAATATATACATATAAATATTTGAGGGTTTCCTTATACACTTCATATATATCAAACTTTGTCTGTTTATTTTAAACAGTCTGGCACGCCCGTACATAGATACACATGCACACATATATTTTCCTACAAAAATGGATAATATACATATATTTATAAATCCAAATCTTTTCCGCGTTCCCACCTTTGCATTATTTTTCTTCCATGTTTTAAAAATTTTATCCTCATCATCTTTTGTTTTTGGTTTTGTTTTTTTCCACTTCCTTCAACATAGCCCCAAAGTTCTTTCCCCAAAATAAAACACTTCAAGTTAAACTCCCACAAGAAATGATTTTTACCATTGAAGCAAACAGGAATAGCATCAGTCTTAGCTTGTGCATCCATTGAGAGGTCCAAGGTCAAGGGAATTCAACCAAAGAAAATAACATGTACAAACTAGAATTCTAAAAAATTGGACTCAGATGAACCTGTCACTACTTAGATTCTAAGATCTGTGATGATGGCCAGAATACTGCAGAGTCCAGACACAAGAAACTCTAAGCTGCAATACCTTCCAAAAAAATACAGATACAGTAGAATCATATTTGCTACAGTGCACTCGCTACGGTCCTGTGCTACAGTAGCGGATCTGATACCATGACAGTAGAAAGATAAGAGAGGGGAAACATGAATGGGTTTGTAATTCCATGGCACCCTGCCCAGCCTGGG
The DNA here is from genome assembly GCA_014218235.1 of Colocasia esculenta. Taxonomy (NCBI): domain Eukaryota; kingdom Viridiplantae; phylum Streptophyta; class Magnoliopsida; order Alismatales; family Araceae; genus Colocasia; species Colocasia esculenta. The sequence continues at coordinate 58,543,083 of CM024754.1, forward strand.
AATTTTGGGCCTTTATAGATAATATTATAATAAGGAATACAAAAAATAGAAATTACAGTTACAGAAATGGGTCATAGCAATGTACAATAAGGCCCCTATCTGAAAGACCAAAATCAGGTCCAGAAAAAGAAATGTAATCTGTAGTACACGGGATTCTTGGAATATCCTTGACAGATCTGCAATCCCCCCCCCCTTCCCCACCCAACCCAATGAAGGGATATGATGTCTCCAGATCTGCTGATTGCAGATCGGTTAGCCCCAAATCCAAGCTTCCTTGTCATGCTTCTGGCATGGCACCTTTCATATTGTTCCACCATAACAAAAATGTTAATGGTGAGAACTAAGAAAATTGCAAGTAAATGTGACACGGTTTGCTGATTCTATTTATGCTTACAGATCATGCTTCTGGCATGGCACCTTTCATATTGTTCCACCATAAAAAATGTTAAAGGTGAGAACTAAGAAAATTGCAAGTAAATGGGTTTACTGATTCTATCTATGCTTACAGAAATATACTTGGTTGCAGATAGGAGGCATTGAAACCCCTGAGAACATGCCCAGGTGTATCAACAATGCTATAACTTGGAGGGCTTTTGGAAAAGTTGGCATGCATCCTATAATAAATGGCTTGTCAGGTTTGAAATTGTTTCCTAACTGGTTTCCTTTGCTATGCTTGCCTTTTTTTTACAGCAGGCTCTCCATTATATGAATTAATCTATCATCTCAGATACATGTACATACCACTTGGTGGGTCTCGGAAAAAGCTTCTCAATGTATGGGTTATATTCACTTTTGTTGCCATTTGGCATGACTTGGAGTGGTAAAATCCTCATCTTGGACTGTATTTATGCATCTTATTAAAAATTATTCTTTGTCAAAGGTTTATTTTGATGTACTTATTTTGTTATGATTTTTGCAGGAAACTTCTGTCATGGGCATGGCTGACTTGTTTGTTTATGATCCCTGAAATAATTGTAAAGTCATCTGTCAATGCTTTTCAGGTTGGTGTGTTTTTGTGTTATTTATATGTATTCTTATATACAATGTAAAGTTTTAACTCATTCTGTACACCGTTGTTGGCACCGGAAATTTCCATACCCAAAATGATGCGGGACAGTGGAGAGAGGAAGGAGAAGGAGGAATAGAAAGCCGGAATCCACCGGGGAGGGAAGAAGAAGAAAACCGGAATCCACCGGGAGGAAGAAGAAGAAAACCGGGGTTGGGATTCCACCCGCTGGAGAAGACAAGAAGGCTGCGCACTAATAATTGTCTTCAAATCTTCATTAATTCCTCAAACAGCATTTTACACATTATTTATAGTGAGGGAACCCTAATGGTCCTCACTAATACACCCAAAGACTGAAATACCCTCAAGCCTAAAAAAAATAGGTCCATATTCGGACCCAAAAATACACAGAAAATAAAAAGAGCTCTAATGGGCCTCATACATGCTAAATAAAGATCCAATAACTAAAACATAGACTTCTAACTTAAAAGACAATCAAATTACATCAATTGGATCTTCAATGGGCCAAATAAAATATAAATTAGGCTTCGGGCTTTGACTTTGCAGCTCTTTATTTCCCATCATTCTCCCCTTGTTCGAAAAAACTCGTCCTCGAGTTTTGAAATGTTGAAGTAAGATGAAGCCGAACACAAGGGAGCAAATATTGAACTCCATGCAAACAATCATGTAAGGGACCTTTAGCCGTCGGCCAATGTATGCCTCGCAGAAATCTAACCATACTACATCAACAAGAGATGACTCCCGAAGTATTAAGGCATCCGATAGAACAGTTGGCGAAACCTCCTCATGCACAATGTCATCCATCAAATCTGAGTCATTGGTGAGTATAGAATCATCCATCCAATCCAATCCAGAATCAACACATAAACTCTGATCCTGCACGCCTGTTCGCATCTCTTTTTCATACTCATCGATCAGTGCAGCGTCGGCCTCATAAATCACATCCTCCATGGAGATGTCCTGTGCTACTGGCTCCGGTGGCAACTCCGTGGTGTTTGTAAAGCCACAATAAGGGACTATGCATGCCTCGGGTGGTGGTAGCAGAACACATGGTGTCGTCCCAAATCTCAAGTCAACGTGCCGCTCCGCTAACCACTCAGCCCCAAGAGTGATGAACAACTCATTAGATGGATAGATCTCAACCAATGCGATGTCTGAATAAACACACCGCTGGAGGGTATCTCAACGACGACAATCAAAAGAGAACTCCACAAAAGCAACATCTGGATAGATGATAATCTCCCCTGTTTGAGATAACAAATCTACAACACTCTGAGAGATATAATTACCTGGCTGATTAGGTTCGAGCAACATACAGACAAACTGACCATTTGGTATGCACACACTTGTCTCTGCAAAACATGGCATCATATTCAGAGATACAGAGAAACAAACGGCCATGTTGATCCGAACCCCAACGTGTGAGAACCGTACGGTCAGAAGGCTCACAGATTCGCTGGCTGCTGGCCAGAGTGGTGGCTGGCTGGAGAAATGACGCAAACAACACGGAAATCGGAGCACAAATGAAACTCCTACACTGGCGGTGTGATAACAGTCCAAGTGCACCGCCTGTGTACTGTAGCAAACCGTTTTCTGTAGCAGGTCTGGCCCAAACTGGGTATGGGTCAAACCAGGTCAAACCTAGTTTGACTGGCCCACTTTAAAGGAGTCGGCTTCCTCCTTCTGCCCTCTTTCCTCTAACCTCATTGAGGAAGAGGCAGAGAGAGGGAAGGGAGGGCAGCTGCGATGGCGGAGAAGGGGTTGCCGGCAGTGACGATGTCGGGCGGCGGGTCCCACGGCGGCGACGACGTGGGGGCAGGGGCGCGGCGGTTGCGGGCGACCGTTGCACGGGTGGGGTCTTCGCGCGAGGGTCGTCTTCCCCGGTTGCTGGCGGGTCCCGCCTGTGCACCGGGCGATGCGCGCGGATGGCGTGCTGTGTGGACGGGGCGTAGAGGACTGCGGACGGGCGCATGGTCGGGGCGGCCTGGGGTGTGGGCGGCTTGCGTTCGCGGTCGCGGCGAAGCCGCGTGCAGGCTCGCGCGCGCTGTGACGCGGGGCGCGGGGGGGAGGGCGCGGGGGCCGGGACGCGGGGCGCAGGCCCGCGACGGCCGCGTTCTGCCTGGACGTGGGTGGGGAGGGGCGCAGCCACGGAGGGGGCGCCCCCCGACTTCGCGGACGCGGCGGGCTGCGCGAGTGGGGTCCTCGCGCGCAGAAGTCTGGGTTTCGCGCAAAATGGCCATACGAGCGCCGCGCGAAGGAGAGAAGGGGCGTGGGAACTTCGCTTAGGGAACGTAGACTCCTTTGCGGCACAGAGAACGTGGACTCTTTTGCGGCTTCGAACAGGAAAAAAAAAGACAGTGACAATGCTCAGCGTGCGGACGGGAAAGCGAGGCGCGACGGATCAGAGTTGGGCTCTGATACCAAACTGATGCGGGACAGTGGAGAGGGGAAGGAGAAGGAGGAATAGAAAGCCGGAATCCACCGGGGAGGGAAGAAGAAGAAAACCGGAATCCACCAGGAGGAAGAAGGAGGAGCATGGGGTTGGGCTTCCACCCTGGGGATTCCACCCCGCTGGAGAAGACAAGAAGGTTGCGCACTAATAATTGTCTTCAAATCTTCATTAATTCCTCAAACAACATTTTACACATTATTATAGTGAGGGAACCCTAATGGTCCTCACTAATACACCCAAAGACTGAAATACCCTCAAGCCTAAAAAGAATAGGTCCAAATTCGGACCAAAAAATACACAGAAAATAAAAAGAGCTCTAATGGGCCTCATACATGCTAAATAAAGATCAATAACTAAAACATAGACTTCTAACTTAAAAGACAATCAAATTACATCATTTGGATCTTCAATGGGCCAAATAAAATATAAATTAGGCTTCGGGCTTTGACTTTGCAGCTCTTTATTTCCCATCACAAAATCCCCCAAAACTCCACAAAACTAAAAGAACCCCAGACATTCCCAAAAAACACAAAAAAAATCCGAAAATTCCCAGAAATTCCGAAAATACCAAAATTTCCCCAAAATCTGAAAATTCCCTCAAATACCAAAATACTCCTAAAAAACCCCAAAAATACCAAAACACCCAAAATTCTAAAAATTCCCAGAAACTCCACAATACTAAAAAAAACCCCAAAATTCCAGAAATTCCCCAAAACCCAAAATTTCCTTAAAAACTCAAAAAATCCCCAGAAATCCCAAAATTCCTAAAACAAAATCCCAAAAAACCAGAAAATACCCAAACCCCCCTAAATGGGGCCCAAGCACCCCACCTTTGGTTGGGCCAAAATCGGAGGTACCTCCGGTTGGAACCCAACCAACCGGAGGTGGGAGCTCCAACCGGAGCCCCCCTCCACTCCCTTCCAAACCGGAGGTGGGTGCCTCCGGTTGCCACCCAACCGGAGGCACCCCCCTCGGTTGCAACCCAACGGAGGGGGTCCTCCTCCACCCCATTCCAGACTGGAGGGGGGTACCTTTGGTCCACCCCACCTCGGTTCGCCTCCCTCACCCAACCGGAGGGGGGGGGGGGGGGTACCTCCGGTCTCTCTCTCTCTCTCTCTCCCCCCCCCCTCTTTCCAAACTAGAGGGGGGGTACCTCTGGTCATCCCCCCAAACCGGAGGTACCCGCCTCTGGTCCTCCTCTTCTCACTTCTATAAAAGGAGGGGGGGGGGTGCTAGCTTGGAGGGTCTGTGGCCTCACATCTCCAAGTGGCCTTTGGACCCTCTCTCTCTCTCTTGGTCCCTTGGGAGCTCTTGGCTCCGGTGCCTCCCCCCCTCCAAGGACTCTCCAAGAAGAGAAAAGTTCAAAAAGTCCCTGTTGTAAGGGAAAATTGCAAATATACCCTGTTTGGGGAAAAATTGTAGAAACACTCCCGTGAGGAGAGAAAATGGCAGAAATGCCTATAGGATAGGAAAAATTGCAGAAATACCCTTAAAGGGTTGGAAATCGTAGAAAGGTCCTCGAAGGGTGCAAAATTACAAGGAAATCCCTCTGTTGCCCAGAAAATTGAAGAAATACCCCTGGAAGGTGCAAAAATTGTGGAAGAATCCCTCTTCAAGAAAAATTGCAGAAAAGACCCTCTGCTGTTCGAAAATTTCAGAAATACCCCAGTTAGGGGGAAAATTGCAGAAATGCCCCTGCTGTCCAGAAAATTGCACAAAAGCCTCCGATTTGTGGGAAATCACATAAAAGCCTTTGAAGAATATAAAATTTCAGAAAAGCCCCTGGAGGGTGTAAAGTTGCAGAAATGCCCCAGTTTGTGGGGAGAGTTGCATAAATGTCCTGAAGGGTTGGAAATTATAGAAAAGCCCCCAAAGGGTGCAAAATTGCAAGGAGGTCCCTCTGTTCTTGAAAAATTATAGAAATGGAAAATTGCATAGAAGCCCTTGGTTGGTCCAAAAAATGGCACGAAGCCCCTGGCAAGCTGCAAAGGCAATATAGCTTAAAGCAAGAATATCGTTGGCACGACTTGGTGGAGCAGTACTCACGTCACTTCTTTAAAGCGGCGTGTGCTCTCTTGGGTTGGGCTTAGGTGATCCCACTTGCTAAAGATGCTCGGAGAAGTTAACAAAAGATGGAAATATCTGAGTATGCCAATAAATGGTGAAAACGCTTGAGGAAGTCAATAAATGAACAAAGCACTCAGGAACACCAAGAAATGTTGGAAGCACCCAGGGAAGTCAACAAATGACGAAGTACCCAGGATCAAGGTTCAAAAACTCGGCCGGATCGGCCGAGTCGACTCGATTTTGGCCCTCCCGATCCGATCTGCTTCCCGCCGAGCCCGGCCCGATCCGCCGCAGATCGGGCCGATCGGTTCAAACGGCTAGTTCAAAAAACTAGCCGTTGGGGGGCGCTCCCCAACGGCCAGAAACGGCTAGTTTTGGTCCTTGGAGGCCTTGAGGGTCTATATAAACTCCCCAAAGGCCCCCATTATGCTCCAAACTCAAGTGTTGAGTTCTCCTTCCCTTTACCATTTTTTGGGCATTCTCTCTCTCTCTCTCTCTCTCGGGCGCTTTTGCACTATTGCGAGGCGATCTCATCTTTAACGCTCTTGCTCTTCGTCTTCGACTCTTCGGGCTCTCTCACACACACTCTCGGCCTGAACTCTTGGCTACGATTGCTCTCCCTCTCTCTCAGCCGCAAAAAAAATATATATTTATTTTTTATTGTTATTATTTAACTTCTTTTTGTGTTCTAAGTGATGGCCGCCGAAGGTGGTGCTGCTCCGGCTCCCCAATCTTCAAGCAACCCTCCCAGCGCCGATCCCGCTTGGGCTCATGGTACCGTTGTGGACATGGCTCGAAGGAAGGTCCAATGCAAGTATTGTAACCGGGTCTTATCGGGCGGCGTATGACGTTTGAAACAACATCTAGCAGGAATTAAAAGTGAGGTGGCACCATGTTCGAGAGTTTCTGCTGAAGTTCGAATACAATTTTGCCAATATATGAAGGAGAAAGAGACATCCAAAGCAAACATTACTAGAAGACGCCAAGAAATCCGAGAAGAGTTGTCTGCCCCTCCTCGAAGGTCCGTGGATGAGATACATTTATCAAGAGGGAGACAAACAATTGATCTTGATGATGATGAAGAAGGTTAGTTAACTTAGTTTAGTAACTTTAGTTCAAAAATCCTCATTATAATTTATACATTTCAATGTATAACATCATCAACAAGTTTTTTTACATTATCTATCATTCTATCTCATATTATAGAACAATTTCGTTGGGCATCGCAAGCAAGTCGAAGGTCTTTTGCGGAAGAGGACTATCTCCGACGTACTGGTTAGCACCTAGGTCAAGGTAGTGGCCATGGGAGTAGTGGATAAGGGAGTTCAAGTGCTAGAATGAGTACAAATATACCTGAGGTTCCAGTAGATATCCCTAGAGACGGAGATCCTAGAGTAGGACCATTGGACCCATTTCTCACCAGGCAGAGGGAGAAGCAACCATCCATTTCTGCAGCCTTCAAGAATTTCAAAATATGTAAGGAGAAGATAGGAAGAGCGATGTCAAGATAGTTCTTCTTCAACAGCATACGGCTAATGCAGCAAAAGGACCATATTATGAGTAAATGATCGAGACTATTGGTGAAGTGGGCAAAGGGGTAGAAGACCCTACTTCTTATGAAATCTACAACAAGTACTTGGACATAGAGGTTGAAGATATGAAGGCATATGTTTACACTTTTGAACGCATATGGGATGAATATGGTTGCACGTTAATGTGCGATGGATGGACAGGTATGTACTATGTACAACTACAAGTGTAGTGTTTGGTCAGTTAATTGTTATTCATTAATAACACATAGGTTTTAATTTTTCTTATGGAATTGTGCAGGCATTACACAAAGAAGTATGATAAACTTCTTAATCTACTGCAAAGCAGGGATTGTTTTTGGAAGTCGGTAGACGCTTCTGGCAAGGTGAAGAACGCGGACTACCTATTTCAGTTGATGGAGAACATGGTGGAGGAGATCGGAGAGAAAAGAATAGTCCAAGTGGTAACTGACAATGCAGCGGCTTTCAAGTTGGCGGGCCAAAAACTAATGGAGAAAAGGGAACACTTGTATTGGGTTCCTTGCTCCGCGCACTGCATTGACCTAATGCTAGAAGATATTTGTGAAGATCCAATGGTGGAAAATGTAGTGAACAACGCAAGATTCATAACCACCTTCATCTACAATCACAGCAACATATTGGACATCATGAGGACGCATACACATGGACGGGAGTTGCTTCGGCCAGCACCTACAAGGTTTGCATCCCAATATATTACATTGGATAGCATAAATGGGCAACGTAGCAACCTTATTAGGATGGTAGCATATGAAGAGTGGGAGAACTATATGTCCCGACATTCTCCTACACGAGTGAGGGAGAAGGGAAAGATGGTGACTGACATTATTCAATCAAAGACATTTTGGAAGGGGGTCCAAAATGTGTTGAATGTAGTAGAACCGCTTGTTCGAGTCTTAAGGGTGGTAGATGGGGAGAGGAGATCCGAGATGGGCTACTTGTACGAGGCTATGGATCGAGCAAAGGAGCTTATCCAAATGAACAACAAAACGACATATGCCAAGTGGTGGGAAATCATAGATCGACGATGGGAGCACACATTGCATCATGATCTTCATGCTGCTGGTAAGCATAACACTTCAACTCTTGTGAATTGTGATTACATATTATTTATAATTTTAAGGAATCATATCATGTTTTAACATTTTCCTTCTATATGTAGGGCATTTCTTCAACCCCCAATACATGTATAGGACTGATGGGAGGAATGAGAACTGTGACAATGCCTCCGAAGTGTTGATTGGGACAAAAAATGTAATCAAACGCATGCTAGACAATGAGGATAGGGCAATCATAGCATGCAAACAAATGCATGATTATAGACTTCAGCTCTACCACTTTGGTACTAGCACGGCACAAAGAGCTGCTCAGATTTTGAGTCCAGGTTAGACGTTACTCATCATATTTATTTGCCTCTGGAATGAGTTGGTTCTACTTCTATTTTCTAAAACACTATACATGCTTCATTTACTGTGGATTGGTGGTTGGATCATGGAAGAACTTATGGATATGAAGACTTAGCATATGTAGCTATTCGGGTGTTAAGCCAAACAACCTCTGCCACAGGGTGTGAGAGGAACTGGAGCACATTTGGCTTGATCCACACAAAGCAAAGAAATCGCTTGAAGTCTGCACGTCTTGAGAAGTTGGTATTTTGCCACTATAACATGAGATGAAGCTTAAAAATCTCCAATTAATCAAACAAGTTCAAGATAGAGAAAAATATAGAGCCTCGGGCCAACAACAAGCTGAAACAGGAGCATACGAGACAATAGATATAGAAGTAGTTTTTGAGGAGGAACATCCACTCCATGCATGGGTAAATGCAACCACTTCGGTTGAACGGAGTTCGACCCGCATGATCGTGCATGGGCTGAAGGTAGATGATCGTTACAATGTACATGCAACATGACATTATAATTTATAATTTTTTATTTCTCATGTTAACATGTTTATGTCTCATTTAGGTGAGCTTGATGATGTGCCTTTGCTTCCGGAGTTTGCAACTCCCCCAGCCCCTAAACGCCAAAAGAAGACAGTGGGTGCTAAAGGGGGCCATCTTTGACGAAAACTCGAAAGGGTGCTGGAGATGGTAATGTGAAAAAAAAATGAATTTCTCTAAAGGGGAAGGAAATGTTGCTCGGACTCACGAGTAAGCAAGACCAAAACCCCTATTGCCCTCATTAATAAGTGAACATATGAGTCGTCAATGACGAAATAACTTGCGTGCTCACTACTAGTTAGTGGCCAATATAAGAGACTATACCTGAGATGACAATGATCATGCTTTCCTACTCTGATGAAGCGCGGATAGGGGAAAGAAGAGAAGAAAAAAAGAAAAAGTCACCAAGCCAAAAGACGACGACGATAACAAATAACAAAGTAAAAGGGGTGTAGACAAGAATTGCACTATTGCCAGATACGAAGGCGGTCGGTATTTCAAAATCTATTATCTCTCAAATAAGTGGGAGCCCTATACAAGCCCTCGGGGTAGCCAAGAATGCACAACCATCTGCAAAAAAAAAAAAAGGGAAAGAAATATATACAAAAAGTTATCAGGCTGGCTGCTCAAAGAAGACTGGGCGGCCCACTCTGCAAGCTCGCCAAAGTGGCATGGCGGGTAAATATCCTGGCTTGGAGATTAGAGCACTCTCGCTCTGAGGTGGCGATCTCCGCCTCGGCCTCGTTCACTCCTATGTCAAAAGTCGCAAAGCGCCTCAAGGCGTCATCCATTGTCTTTCACAGTTTGGCAGCTTCATCACTAAAATTGGCCTTTTCGGCCTGCATAGTAGTCCGAGTAGATCTCATTAAAAATTCAAGCGCCCCCTCCGTCCCCAGCATTGGGGCGCTTTTGGCAAGGTCTGGCCAGGAAACATTGTGGCTCGGAAACGCGCCCGATAGCCCGAGGGAAGCCTCACCGGGGGGAGGCTCGGGCAAGACACCATCTGCAGTTGTAAAAAGACAAAGAAAAATAAACACGAGGCAGAAATGATATGTTAATAGGGCATGTCATCGCGATGTCAAAAGGGAAATCAAGGCCATAGGTGCTCGACAAAATAGCCATGAACCTGGGGCGCCCGATGATGAAGGGTCAGTCCCGCTGGGTTCCCGGGAGCATGCCGCCTCTCTAATATTCTCAGCAACCGCCTTTAAATGTAGTTCCTGTGAGATGCGCGATCAATCTCCAACCAAAGTATATGCTGCCCTGCCTGTCAAAATAACTCAAGGAGGTTAGATGCATGAAAGCTGAATGGACTAGGAGACACAAAAAGATAAGTAAAGTGTCTCAATCGCTCGAGTCACCTGTCGAAGGCCCATCAGCTCCAGGCGAGGAAAATATGACTGCAGGGTTATGGGAGACAGACCCTATACCGGCCACAATGGCGGTGGTCGGAGGTTCGGCGACTGTTGGGCTCTCGGCCATAAACTCTTATATGAAGCGGGCCGTATCTGGAAAATAAAAAGCCGGACACAGTGAGCTGGGTATTACTCGGCCCTGGCAAATCAAAAGAGTAGCAAGCCAAATGCAAAGTCATATCCTGGGTTGCAGAAGCTCTTACTGCTGCTCTCTCCACTTGCCCTCCTGGGGATCTCCCCCTCCTCGGGCGGGGTCGTGCCGAGAAGCTTGGCTGTAGAGGAGATCGTCACTGAAACAAGTGGACGAGAAAAGAACCTCCAGTCATATCCCGGATAAAGAGAAAGGAAAAAGGGATAAACCAGCAAAACAAAAGCCTAGAAATTACTCACTGGCACTATAGAGGACTGTGGACACGGGATTTTTTCTCGGGGTTTCACTTCGGATCGTTATTCGTTCGATTCATTTTCATTTTATTTTTGGGGTTGAAGGTATTCATTTATTTCACATATTTTGGATTTTTGATATTTGCGGGGCGTGCCAATCTGTCTGGTCGACAAGAGAAAAAGTCCGCGCGATGCGGAGGAAGGGTTTCGGTGTCCTTGAAATGGACGAATGGGGTGTCTGTAAAACAGACAATGAAAGGTGTCCGGGAAACGGACGGGTGCGCCGTAATTTATCTGAACTTCTTGAGTCCCGTATCTATACTCATCAGATGATTGGAGTAGCATGTGCTGGACCTCTGTCTCCATCGATCGGAATCGATGTTACATTTACATCAAGTTAAAATCTTTGGTGTTATTGGCACCGGTCTTAACTCGAATACCATTCATAGCAAGGATGAGAACATATATGTGTAAAGAATTTAGAAAGCCCTAATGTGATATTTTCCCCCTTTTTATTGAAAATGCATTTTATTCTTTTAAGAAATGTTTGAGTTTGTTTCATTTTGAATAGTATGGAATGGTGTGACTGCCCATTTTCTTTAGGCGTAAAATATGATTTTGAAAAATGGTACGGGTATATATTCATGGACCCTTTCAAGGTTTAAACTGTATGATTTGAACTTTGTCCGGAATGGGTATACATCCGCAATTTATTCCCGGGTTTTGTGTGTATTGAGAATCTGGGCAACACTCCCACGAATTTGTAGATCCCTTTCTCTTCTTTTATGAATATCTTCTTCAATGGAATCTCCATTTAAACAGAGTTTCTTCAAGAAAACGTACGCATCTAAGCATATATTCGTAATTATATGGATATGTTTCTTTTGAGTAAAGATCCTACTCAAATGGAAATCCTGCCAAAGAACGTATACGCATACACGCAAAATTCCCACTATCTTATGGATATGCTTCCGAGCTATATTCCCGCTGAGGCGGGAGCTCCCCAGAGTTTCCTCTGGAAAAGGGATTTCTGTCCGGGCAGAATTTCCTTTAAGAAGCATGTACATATGAACGTGAATTTGCGAATATGCAAGTACGTTCTTGGGCAGAATCTCCGCTTGGGCAGAGTCTCCACTAAGAAACATATGCATATAAATACGAGTTTGTGGTTGTATGAACATGTTTCTTCAGAAGGAACTTTGTCATGGGCAGAGTTTCCTCCCGAGAAAGCATATATGTATAAGTGCAAATTGAGGTTTATGGATATGTCCTTAGTCGGAATCTCCACTTGGGCAGAGTTTCCCCTAGGATACATATACATAAAAACACAAATTTGCGAATATACGAATATGTTCTCGGGTAGAATCTCCACTTGGGCAGAGTCTCCCCTAAGAAACACATACATATAAACACAAACACACCATCCCAGAGACTTAGCACTCAATGGGAGGTGGCATATATGCGTCTGGATGCGTAGCATTCAGAGCACGAATTACAAAGGTATTTAAATACCATATGTCCATGTATGGACGGTATTTAAACCCTATAGCCCATGGGGGCCGATGCCGTTATTACGGACTTAAGAAGAGAGAATTGCCGATGTCGTACGAGGATGACCCCGTTATCTTCTCCCTCAGCTCGGGTGGGGAAGAGAATTTGATACCTTCACCGCCAAGAAAGGAGGTTGGGGATGAGACAGACAATTTGGGATTTTCTATTCCTGGGAATTTCAAAGAAAGGGGACAGCAATGGGAAGAGGGCTGTAGCTCCTTATCCGGGGGGGTTCGGCCCCTTTTCATAGGGGATGGGGGGTGCCTTTTATAGAGGAAGGCCCGCCCCTTACAATGGTGGATGGGGGGTCCCCTAACCGATGGGAGTTCCATCGGTTAGAGGGAAAATTCCCTCTAACCGATGGGACTTCCATCGGTTAGAGGGTTAGGGCCCCTCTAACCGATGGGAGTTCCATCGGTTTAAGGGCCATCCCCTTAACCGATGGAAGTTCCATCGGTTAGAGGGGAATCCCCCCTAACCGATGGAGGTTCCATCGGTTAGAAGGGGGAAAAAATCTATAAATAGGCCTACCCTCTCAACATTTTGAGGAGTCTTGCCATTCTGAAATCTGAAAATTCACGCCTTCTTGGAGCCTTCCTGGGCGGAGAATTGCAAGTCTTTGGAGCCTTCGTGGCGGACTTGTTCCTGTATTTACTCTTCACATTTGGTCTTGTAGACCTTGTGATGCCGGAATTCTTCCGTGCCGTATTTTATACGGAGATTTATTCTCCTCGGCATCTCCACTTGCTTGGGGTGCTTGACAAGAAACTTGGATTAAGTTATAACTTTAAGTAACCTTGGGGTTACCCTAATCATAACCGTCAGGCCGTTAAACCAGTTAGGTGAGGTCAACATTTTACCGGTAGTTACCAACTCCCGGTTAGGTAGCCACCCTCCTTTCATAGGCTAACTAATTGATTAATTGCCCACAAGTGAGTGTCACCTTCTTGACTTGTTGGACCACTATATAAGGGAGCATTGGTACTCCTCTTACCAAGCGTCCAACATATACACATATATATTTTCCGTTCCAACAAGGACCTGCGGCCAATTTCTTCTGTCGGACTCAACAAAATTAAAGTCCGAGCAGTCAGGTAATTCTGTTTCTCGTTCGGAAGTAAGCAGGTCATGAATCGCCTGCAACGAAGCCGATCTGTCAAGGGTGGAGGTATCGACATCCGGCCACCCTGCTTCCTCGCTGGCAGGAACACCCGCCAACGTATGCCCTGGAAAAAAAAAAAGAGAGAAAGGGCAAGGAGGCGTCAAGCTCAAAGTCAAAAAGACAAACCTGAGGAATTGGGAGAAGGGCTAATATTCACTATACCTGGTCCAAGGGGCGATGTCTGTAAAAGACCAGCCCCATTAGGAGATGGCGTTCCATTGAAAGTGGGGTTATAATCATCGTCGGCAAGGGTATTCATGTCTTTATGCGGAGAGTCCCCGATTGGACCCTTATCCCTAGGGGGAGGAAAGCTGCAATGCAAAAAGACGCGTTGCTACCTCAGAGTTGGGACACCTTCACTCGCAACAAAAAGCAAAGATGAAAAAAAAAATGATGAAATGACGGGAGAAGGAACCAAAGTTACCTTCCTCGCTCGAAGAAGAAGGCTTCGAAATCCTCCCACGGACAGCCCGCTGCAAAGGACCAACCTTCTTGCTTGCTCGACGCTTTCTGGTATAGGAAGCGGCCTGTTTCTGCTTCTCCGATAAGTGGACGAAGCTCGCTGTTCAAAAGAAAAGGCGAACCTTGTCAATATGACAATGGAAAAATATGTACATGCATGCTTCAAAGAAGAAGGGAAGAAGCAGAGGGAAATCAAATGAAGATCGCACGGGAAAGGCCACAGACTACTTGGGGCAGGCGAAAGTGCTGGCGGAAGGACTACCCCTTCAGGCAGAAGCTTTACGACTTTCCCGGCCCCGATCGCGGCATCCCAGAGGTCCAGCAACCTCGTGCCATTCTTGTAACGACCCGACCTCCCGGACCCCCGTCAGGGACCCCGAAGGTCGCGCCACCACCCATGGATCCGAAGACCCGGAAGAGTTATAATTTAGTCCAGTAAGATAAGCAATGAATTCAAATAACTATAACAAGAAAGTTCGTACATTAATAAAGAAATTATGTACAACATGTCCCAAATAAAAGTACAGGTATAGAAAGAAAAGTGCAATCCTAAAGGGGCATACCCCGAGAACTTGCAAAAATGCAACCCTCAACTCATACCAGTAGAAGAGCTCTCACGCTCACAACTCACACTGCTGGCAACGCACGGCGTAACAAACTGCCACCACAACCGTCCGACAACGAACTCCTGCGACAGCGAGTCCCTACCTGAAGAAAGTAGGGGGTGAGCCTCACGAATAAGGCTCAATAGGGATAACCAGTCCCTTACCAGCCAGAGCAGTAGGAACTCTAAAGAAAAGCGGAAGCAACTACTCTAGAAAGCTGTAAAACGAAGGAACACCAACAACAGGGTACTACAAAGCAGCAGAAACAGAGTAACGCCACGACCAACAACCAGGTCGGGCCAGACACGACTTCCGTAGAAACAGCAGAGTCAGAAACCATGCGGAAGCAACCCTCGACAACCCGCCGAGACAAAGAGCTCACGGAACACCAGAGCAACCACTTGAGACCCGAGTCTCACCACGCAAGCACAGCCAAGGATCAAAAACTCGGCCGGATCGGGATCAGATCGGCCGAGTCAGCTCGGTTTTGACCCTCCCGATCTGAGCCGAGGTAACCCATCAGGTCCTTGCGCGCGGATCGGCCCGGCTCGGCGGGCTCGCCCAGCCCGACCCGATCCGCCGCGGATCGGGCTGGATCGGACCAATCCGGCTTAACAGCTAGTTCAAAAAACTAGCCGTTTCTAGCCGTTGGGGGGAGCTCCCCAACAAGCAGAAACGGCTATTTTTAGCCTTTGGAGGCCTTGGGGGTCTATATAAACCCCCCAAAGGCCCCCATTATGCTCCAAACTCAAGTGTTGAGTTCTCCTCCCCTCCTACCAATTTTTGGGCATTCTCTCTCTCTCTCGGGACTCTTTTGCACTATTGCAAGGCGATCTCATCTTTCACGCTCTTGCTCTTCGTCTTCAACTCTTCGGGCTCTCTCACACACACTCTCGGCCCGAACTCTTGGCTGCGATTGATCTCCCTCTCTCTCAGCCGCAAAAAAATTTATTTATTTTTGTTGTTTATTATTTAACTTCTTTTTTGTGTTCTAAGTGATGGCCGCCGAAGGTGGTGCTGCTCCGGCTCCCCAATCTTCAAGCAACCCTCCCAGCGCCGATCCCGCTTGGGCTCATGGTACCGTTGTGGACATGGCTCGAAGGAAGGTCCAATGCAAATATTGTAACCGGGTCTTATCGGGCGGCGTATGACGTTTGAAACAACATCTAGCGGGAATTAAAGGTGAGGTGGCACCATGTTCGAGAGTTTCTGCTAAGTGATGGCGTATGGCGTTTGAAACAACTTTGTGTTCTAAGTGATGGCCGCCGAAGGTGGTGCTGCTCCGGCTCCCCAATCTTCAAGCAACCCTCCCAGGGCCGATCCCGCTTGGGCTCATGGTACCGTTGTGGACATGGCTCGAAGGAAGGTCCAATACACATATTGTAACCGGGTCTTATCGGGCGGCGTATGGCGTTTGAAACAACATCTAGCGGGAATTAAAGGTGAGGTGGCACCATGTTCGAGAGTTTCTGCTGAAGTTCGAATACAATTTTGCCAATATATGAAGGAGAAAGAGACATCCAAAGCAAACATTAGTAGAAGACGCCAAGAAATCCGAGAAGAATTGTTTGCCCCTCCTCGAAGGTCCGTGGATTTATCAAGAGGGAGACAAACAATTGATCTTGATGAAGATGAAGAAGGTTAGTAATTAGTTAACTCAGTTTTGGAACATTTATTTCAAGCTTCAAACTTCAAAGTTCAAACACCCTCATTATAATTTATACATTTCAATGTATAACATCATCAACAAGTTTTTTTAAATTATATCATTCTATTTCTATCTCATATTATAGAACAATTTCGTCGGGCATCGCAAGCAAGTCGAAGGTCTTTTGCGGAAGAGGACTATCTCCGACGTACTGGTCATCACCTAGGTCAAGGTAGTGGCCATGGGAGTAGCGGACAAGGGAGTTCAAGTGCTGGAATGAGTATAAATATACCTGAGGTTCCAGTAGATATCCCTAGAGACGGAGATCTTAGAGTGGGACCATTGGACCCATTTCTCACCAGGCGGAGGGAGAAGCAACCATCCATTTCTGCAGCCTTCAAGAATTTGAAAATATGCAAGGAGAAGATAAGGAGAGCGACGTCAAGATGGTTCTTCTTCAACAACATACCGGCTAATGCAGCAAAAGGACCATATTATGAGTCAATGATCGAGACTATTGGTGAAGTGGGCAAAGGGGTAGAAGGCCCTACTTCATATGAAATCTACAACAAGTACTTGGACATGGAGGTTGAAGATATGATGGCATATGTTTCCACTTTTGAACGCATATGGGATGAATATGGTTGCACGTTAATGTGCGATGGATGGATAGGTATGTACAACTACAAGTGTAGTGTTTGGTCAATTAATTATTATTCATTAATAACACATAGGTTTTAATTTTTCTTATGGAATTGTGCAGGCATTACACGAAGAAGTATGATAAACTTCTTAATCTACTGCAAAGCAGGGACTGTTTTTTGGAAGTCGGTAGACGCTTCTGGCAAGGTGAAGAATGCGGACTACCTATTTCAGTTGATGGAGAACATGGTGGAGGAGATCGGAGAGAAAAGAATAGTCCAAGTGGTAACTGACAATGCAGCGGCTTTCAAGTTGGCGGGCCAAAAACTAATGGACAAAAGGGAACACTTGTATTGGGTTCCTTGCTCCGCGCACTGCATTGACCTAATGCTAGAAGATATTTGTGAAGATCTAATGATGGAAAATGTGGTCAACAACGCATGATTTGTAACCACATTCATCTACAATCACAACAACATATTGGACATCATGAGGACGCATACACATGGACGGGAGTTGCTTCGGCCAGCACCTACAAGGTTTGCATCCCAATATATTGCATTGGATAGCATAAATGGGCAACGTAGCAACCTTATTAGGATGGTAGCATCTGAAGAGTGGGAGAACTATATGTCCCGACATGCTCCTACACGGGTGAGGGAGAAGGGAAAGAAGGTGACCGACATTATTCAATCAAAGCTATTTTCGAAGGGGGTCCAAAATGTTTTGAATGTAGTAGAACTGCTTGTTCGAGTCTTAAGGGCGGTAGATGGGGAGAGGAGATCCGAGATGGGCTACTTGTACGAGGCTATGGATCGAGCAAAAGAGCTTATCCAAATGAACAACAAAACGATGTATGCCAAGTGGTGGGAAATCATAGATCGACGATGGGAGCACACATTGCATCATGATCTTCATGCTGCAGGTAAGCATAACACTTCAACTCTTGTGAATTGTGATTACATATTATTTATAATTTAAGGAATCATATCATGTTTTAACATTTTTCTTCTATATGTAGGGCATTTCTTCAACCCCCAATATATGTGTAGGACTGATGGGAGGAATGAGAACTATGACAATGCCTCCGAAGTGTTGGTTGGGGCAAAAAATGTAATCAAACGCATGTTAGACAATGAGGATAGGGCAATCATAGTATGCAAACAAATGCATGATTATAGACTTCAACTCTACCACTTTGGTACTAGCACGGCACAAAGAGCTGCTCAGATTTTGAGTCCAGGTTAGAAGTTACTCATCATATTTATTTGCCTCTGGAATGAGTTGGTTCTACTTCTATTTTCTAAAACACTATACATGCTTCATTTACAGTGGATTGGTGGTTGGATCATGGAAGAACTTATGGATATGAAGACTTAGCATATGTAGCTATTCGGGTGTTAAGCCAAACAACATCTGCCACAGGGTGTGAGAGAAACTGGAGCACATTTGGCTTGATCCACACAAAGCAAAGAAACCGCTTGAAGTCTGCACGTCTTGAGAAGTTGGTATTTTGCCACTATAACATGAGATTGAAGCTTAAAAGTCTCCAATTAATCAAACAAGTTCAAGATAGAGAAAAATATAGAGCCTCGGGCCAACAACAAGTTGAAACAGGAGCATACGAGACAATAGATATAGAAGTAGTTTTTGAGGAGGAACATCCACTCCATGCATGGGTAAATGCAACCACTTCGGTTGAACCGGAGTTCGACCCGCATGATCGTGCATGGGCTGAAGGTTGATGACCGTTACAATGTACATGCAACATGGCATTATAATTTATAAATTTTTTATTTCTCATGTTAACATGTTTATGTCTCATTTAGGTGAGCTTGATGATGTGCCTTTGCTTCCGGAGTTTGCAACTCCCCCAGCCCCTAAACGCCAAAAGAAGACAGTGGGTGCAAGAGGAAGGAGCAAGAAACACGACATTATCATTGCAGACTTGGAGACAATCGAGGAAGATGTAGATGATGAAACACCGGAGCCAAGCGATAATCTCTTATACCAAACTTCTAATGACTCCACATCGTAGACAAGTACTCCTAGTGAGGGATCCGATCATGGAGGAGATGTCAGCAGTGTATCGCCACCGGCACCGCCACCAGACCTTATTGTATTCACCGGAGAGGAAGACTTCACCCATGCTACTCAAGATGAGCACCATGGGAGTAGGCAAGGGAGGGAAGCACAAACCTCAAGTCAACAATATGCACGGAAGGGGAAGCAAGTGGCATCTCAATTCCAAGGGCAAGGGCAAGGCCAAGGCCGACAAACATCCGAAGATTCGGGATACAATCCCAACTTCATTCCGCATAAACGGAATTGGTTAATGAAGAAGAAGAAGATGCAAGAGGAGTGGGAGCGTCAAGAAAAGCTACAGATGGAGTTTGAGACCATGGAGCAAGCCTCAGATACATCATCTTATGCTTCCACTGAAGGATACTACTAAGGGTAGGGAGGCTACTTGGCATATCCTCAATACCCGGATGCATCGTATTACACCGGAGGCGGAGCATATGCACAATCCACTGAGTCCGATTCGCATTCACATGACTCATATGAGTCATATGGCTCATATCAAGTGCCTGAAATACCTGGATACACACCAATTACTATCATATATGCGAACACGGATGCATATAGTCAATATTTGACTCAATATGAGGCATATTACCAACATTATATGTCTTGCACAGATTATGTAAATCTTATGTCCACACAATATAATGTGCGATTCCAATAAATATAATTTTATTGCTTTTCCTCAGTACCAATGATGTATTATGTCCTATTTTTTCATGTATTTCAGTTTATAAATACAATGTTTATATTTTTCCTATTTTTTCTTATTTTTCTAAATTTTTTTCAATTTTTTTAGGAGGCCGATCTAGCCCCCTTTAACTCGGCCAGACTCGGCCGGGCTCGGCCCGGCTCGGCCGAGCCGGGGTCGGGATCGGCCGGTCGGATCCGTTTGGGGCCGGCCGATCCGATCCCGATCCCCGGGTTCTTGAACCTTAAGCACAGCCATCCCAGACCTCTACGAGGTCAGGAAGGTACGTAGACAGGTGTCAGCACGAATGACACTGAGCAGCCACGTGAGAAGAACGTCTCACCACAAACATGGCCACCACAGACCTCCACAAGGTCGAGGGCCCATAAGCAGAACCACCCTGGACCCCGGACACGCCACGAGGTCAAGGAACCACACACTCAGGTGCCACCATAAACTGGCACCAAGGAACGGACTACGAAACAGCAGGCGGGTGCCTGCACAAGGCACCTCGAGAGAACACGCGACACGGAAACAGCCAGAAGCACAGGCCAACAAGGCCAGACCAATAACGCCCAGGGAAACTAGACACGGCCAGGATACAACAGCCGTACAGCCAGGGCAACAAAACACACTTGGAAACACGTGAAGGAAACGTCGTCACAACAACAGCATCCAAGCCACCGCCACTGGCAGCGAAGAGGAGGACACACTGTCCACAACCTCTGCTCGCCAGCCACCGGCTCCTGCCTACAACCTCCCCGGAAGAATAAGGCCAGCAACCACCACAGAGAACACTACACACGAACAACCGCAGCCCGACCGAGCTGCGGCCCCACGCCTGACACCGCGACGTGGCTCTGGAACCAACGTCGAGAGAGGCTGTGAGAAAGGACTAGCTGATCTGCGCCGGAAGAAACGCCTCAACCACCTCGGCGTCCCAGACTCAGCTAAGAGAGCTCTACAAACGACTCTACGCCGTTGTCCCCTACCGTTTTCCCCTCTGCTACCAGAGTTTGAGCTCGAGCTCGCTCGCCGCCTGGAGAACTCCCTCAACGGGCGCGGGGACTGGGGGTCCCAGACAACGGTAAACAACCTCTAAACGGGACAAGCCCTCAAGTGCCGAGCACCGGGCGAACTGGGAACAGGCGGGGCAACCACAACAACCAAACGACATAGCTGGCTTGTAACCAAGACAAGTCCAGTAGGCACATGACACGTACGACACACCTCCCAGAACTCCCAAGAGGACCGTCAGCCAGCACAGACAGACACACCTCAGCCCAACAAGGGCAGCAACCACGGAACACCAATCATGTGCCTAAGTTGGGGAAGAACATTCCCCAAACCAACTTAGGCATAGACCACCCTCACGAAGCCCAAATACGAGGAAAACTAAACGGGCAACAAGAACGCGACAAGAACCCTGTCGCGACAAGAACATGACCAGAAGGCTGTCGCGACCAGAACACGACAAGGAAGTTGTCGCGACCAGAACGCGACAGAACGCGACAAGGAAGGTGTCGCGACCAGAACGCGACAAGGAAGGTGTCGCCTTTAGATTCAGAATGCAATGTATCGACCAGTCGCGTTCCTCTTCTGAAGGCAGGACGCTTAGGGCAGAACCACCCCAAGACCCACACCCAAAGAACCACGAAGATAAACCACCAACAAGAAGACAAGCCCATGCCAAGTTGGGGAGACCTCCCTCTAACCAACTTGGACACGGGCCATCCTCCACCACTACCAGAAATGGGGAACAAAGGGGGGAAAAGGGAACGCGATAGCTATCCTGTCGCCACCAGAACGCGACAGGTAGCCCGTTGCCTTCTGACTGGTATCGCGACAGTCATCCTGTCGCGACCTCAGTCAGAAGACCGAGACCGGGATGGGGCCATCCCGCGGTCTCCCCAAAGCCACACAAGCTAAAGAAAGAAAGGAAACAAGGTGCACACATCGTGCACAACCAGCAAATGGCTCAAGGGGTACCAACACCACCTCTCCTCGCCCACAAACCACAAGGACGAGGCTGCACAAAGAGGGAGCACTACCGGCAAGCATCTACCCTTGCAAAACCACAAGAGAACCCACGAGCACGGGGAGGATCACTAAAAACCAAGCTCTATCTCCTCAAGACAGTAAGAGAAAGCAAGAGATCCCTACAGAGAAATGACGGACCCGTTGGGGCCCTTCACGTCGGATTGGCCGCCTCCTCCTCGCTCCACGCCGCTCCAACGCTCCGGCACGAGCACGCCGGCACCTCCACCATGCCCAACACTTGAGAAGGAGGGAGGGAGCTCCCCCACCATGGAGAGGGGAAGAAGGAAGGAGAAAGGAGAAGAAAGAAGAAGAAAGAGGGGTCTACATGCCTTAAGGCCTCGGAACTGAGGTCGCGATAAGGAGAGTGTCGCGTTCTCACCAGAACGCGACAAGCATCTTGTCGCCTTCTCAAAAGTTCTGACAGGTCTTCTGACAGGCAGACCACCTCCAGACCACGTGTCACACATGCATGTGCCTCAGGTGAACGCGACACCTGACACGTCGCCTTCACACACAAGATGCGGACACGTGGCACACCAACCACAAACAATTGGAACGTGACACGGGGGTCGTCGCCTTCTCAACCAGAAGGCGACACGGATCTCGTCGCATTCAGAACGCGACACCTCGATTCGTCGCGACCCCAAGAACAACTCCAAGGCAACCAAAACCCGGGATGTTACAAATCTAACCAACTTAAAAACAATATCGTCCTCGAAAGTAAGGGCGAAACCCAGTCGGAGAAAACAACAAGCGCAAAGAGGCCACTAAGTCGTACCTCGACCTCCCAGTAGTCACAACCACGACCCTGCCACGAATGCAGTGCCTAACCAGACATCCGACAGCTCACAGAGTGCAAACCAACTGACGCGGAGCACACAATCGGGTGTCGACAACTCCAGAGGCGCCGCGCGCACCAAACCAACCAGAAAACACTGAAACCGCCAGTCAGAAACCACACGACTGAGCCCTCAACAGACCACGCTGTTGAGACCAACCGGTCAGCAACACACTCTGTCACCAGCGGAACTCGACAGAGGACACAGTTACTGACGACAGTCGAGAAAACGCCAAAAGGTCAACCACAAGACTCCTTTGAATGGCTCCGCACGACTAGCAACAGCTAGTACCTACCGCAAGGCCAAACGAGAGTCTCATAAGGATGACCCAAAACCAATCAGTAACACGCACGAGGAGAACACCTCAACACGAAGAACGGTGTCCGCCGGCACCACTCGATCTCACCCAGATCATCCTCGTGGTCCGATAAGGACACACAACAACTGTGGAGCCACAGAAGACTAAACCAACCGCTCCACAAGCACAGCGCGCAGAGACAAAACCAGGGAAAACGTCTGGGGTTGGTCAAAACCAGGCAATTGTTGAACCCAAAAAAAAAAAAAGGGTTACAGACAGCATCCTGGGTATTTTCCTTCAAAGATAAACAAAGAGATCTTCAAACCGCATTAAGTCTCCGAACAAATCGGAAGAGATTAATGCCTTGCACTAAACACTGAAGGACAAATACACCATGGAAGAAAAATCCAGCAGCATGAGGTCTATAAAGGCCAAGTGACAAGTACAAGTACAAATACAGCACGGAAGGAATCCGGCAGCACAAGGTCCATAAAGACCAATTGTGAGATACAAATGCACGGAAGAAGTCCGACAGTACGAGGTCCATAAAGACCAAGTATGAAGTACAAGTACAAGTACAAGCACAAGAACAGGTTGGCGACAGAAGCTCCAAGGGTGCAAATGCAACTCTTCGCCAAGCAGAACTCCGAGCAAAGAAGCGAGATTTCAGCAAAATGGGTACCCTCAAATAGGGCATGTATGGCCTATTTATAGGCAAAACCTCCTCCCATTTTTTAAGGGGAATGGGGGAGGATATGAGGCCGGTTGGAGGGCTCCAACCTGTTTAATATTAAACAGGTTGGAGGCTCCCCTCCAACCGGTTTAATATTAAACCGGTTATATTAAACCGGTTGGAGGGGAGACCCCCTCCAACCTTTTTTATTTTAAAACCGGTTGGGGGTACACCCCCTCCAACCAGTTTTATATAAAACTGGTTGGGAGGAGGAGACCCCCCAACCTTTTTATGTTAAACCGGTTGGGGGTGCTCCCCCTCCAACCGGTTTTATGTAAAACCGGTTGGAGGGGAAGCCTCCCCCCAACCGTTTTAATATTAAAACAGGTTGTAAAACAGGTTGGGGGCACCCCCAACCTGTTTTAATATTAAAACGGTTGGAGGGGAGGGGAAGCCTCCCCGAACCGTTTTAATATTAAAACAGGTTGGGGGTGCTCCCCCCAACCTGTTTAATATTAAACCGGTTGAGGGGGAACTCCCCCCCAACCGAACAGGGGCCTCTCCCCCTCTCATTCTTCTGTGCATCAGCAGGCAGGGGGAGAGGAGGCCCTCCCCTATATAAGGGGAGGCACCCCTCCATCTCGAAGTGTGCATGAAGCCCCAAAAATCCCCCATATGCTGGCCAGCTCCAAGCTCCAAGCCTCCATACTCCCTGCTGGTTGGCAATCCCTCAAGCCTTGTAAAAAAACCAGTCCCTCAAACCTCCATCTCAAGGGGAGGCCAGCCAAGGCACCAAGCCCCTAAAACAGCCCCTTGAAAACCAATTCCCCAAGCCTTGTAAAAGCCCACTGGTTCTGGAAATTTCAGAAATAGAAAAGTCTCCTTTTTCCAATCTCCTTCAGTTTGTTCTTCCAAATTCTTGGTTTGGCGTGAAGGTACTGGCTCATTTCTTGCTCGATGTGGAGTGAGGAGTGCTCGATAGCGTGCAAAAGAGCAGGAGATCGCCATTGCATACGGCATCAACATCTCCTCGTCCCCTCCATGAAGGGTTTCTCCAAAGTTCTATAGCATATTTCATATCCCCACATCGAGCAAGTCTCTGTGGGGATTTTTCGTGATTTAAATACTATCCATATCGAGCAAGTCTCTATGGATATATGGTATTTAAATACCCTTGTATGTTCGTGCTCTAAATGCCTCCATATCGAGCAAGTCTCTATGGGCATGTGCATTTAGATGCCGTTTGTTCTTGTATGTATATGTTTCTTCGAGGAGACTCTGCCCAAGCAGAAGTTCTGCCCAAGAACATATTCATAAGATCCTAATCTCGTGCTTATATGCATATGTTTTCTTGAGGAAACTCTGTATAAACAGAAGTTCTGCTCAAATACATATCCATATAATCATGACCTTATGATCATATGTATATGATTCTTAGAATGGACTCTGCTCACGTGGAGGTTCTGCCCGAGAATATATCCATACAAGCACAATACTCTTGTATATTTGTATCTTGGTATATTTCATATCCCCGCATCGAGCAAGTCTTTGTGGGGATTTTCTGGGGTTTAAATACTGTTCATATCGAGCAAGTCTCTATGGACATACGGTATTTAAATACCCTTTGTATGTTGTGCTCTAAATGCCTCCATATTGAGCAAGACTCTATGGGTACGGACATTTAGATGCCTTGTACTCACATGTATATGTTTCTTCGAGGAGACTCTGCTCAAGCAGGGATTCTGCTCAAGAGCATATCTGTATGATCATAATCTCGTGCTTATATGCATATGTTTTATTGAAGAAACTCTGTTTAAACAGAAATTCTCCTCAAATACATACTCATATAATCGTGAGTCTATGTTCATACGGATATGATTCCTGAGTTGAACTCTGCCCACGCAGGGGTTCTACCCGAGAACATATCCATGTAAGTACAATCTTATGTATATATTTCCTCAAGGACACTCCGTCTAAACGGAAATTTCGTCCTAAAATTTACTCGTATGTTCATAACTATGTGTTTATATGCATACATTTCAATAGAGATCTTGTCCCTGGAGACGAGTATATACTCAGAAGATAATTTCGCTAACATGGGCATGTTCCTGCCCATTGCAAGCTACATGACAAGTTCCACAAAGGAAACTCATACTCTTTTCAAAAAGACAACCCTATTTTCAAACTTAGACTCATTCTGTTCAAAATAAACAAAGCAAAAATGTTGTCTTGGAATTTCTTACAGATGCATATATTCTTGCCCATGCTATGAAATGGTATTCGGGTTGAAACTGGTGTTAATACGACACCTAAAGTTTTTAACTCGATGTAAATGTAACATCGATTCTGATCGATGGAGACAGGGGTACAGCACACGCCACCCTAATCGTCTGATGATTAAAAGGCACGGAATCAAAGAAGTTCAGATCAAAACACGGCGCACTCATCCGTTTCACGGATATACAAAATTTGTTCTCTGCATTGCACAGACCCTTACTTCTGCCTGGCAGGCAGGTTGGCACGCCCCGCAATACAAAGTCAAAATATAGATCAATGAACAAACACTTTAAACATAAAATGGAAAGAAAAAGAGAAAAATCCCGTGTCCACAGCAACTCAAGACGTCAACAAACTGCACGGGAACGAAACAACCGCAGAGGTTGAGAACAACACGACGACCTCAGAGGGACCCAGACCACAGTAGGGTGCCACCACCGAACACACTCGCTCCCAAGCAAGAGGGAAAAACCCAGACACAGGCCACGACCCAAACGATAGGGCTACCTAGACAAGGCAAAGCAGCCACCCCACAGCGGTAACGATACAACCACAAGGCACAGGCCATCACAAAGTGTCCCAGAGGCGGAAAGCTCAACGCCTCCAACACCGAGCAAACTCGTGAAACGACACACGAAGCTTACGATCAGGGCACACGACACAACACACGGTGCTATCACAAGCACCGGGAGCCACCCAAGGTACAACACAATGCACCGAGGCTCCAGACGGCATAAAACCAAACCACTAGAGCACGAGCACATAGTGCTACCACAAGCACCAAACTAGGCAAGGTTCAACATAGGTGCACCAGCGGCCGAAACAACACGGCTAACAAGGACTCTCCACAAGAGACCTGCCAAAAGCCACACGCAAGGAACCGCAAACCTGAAAGGGCAGAATAGGCGACACCGGTCCTAAACCCTTAAGGCACAAAGACACGGAGCATTAAAAAAGAAAAACGCTCAAGGTGCAACACACAAATGCACCAACGGCCCAAAACGACACAGGGCCAACTGAAGGGGACTCTCCACTAGAGACCCATAAGAGAAACACGTGGAAAGCCAGTAGCTTCAAGAGCGCAACAACTATATCGGCTCTTAGAAGCACACAAACACAAGGCACCGCTCCTACCTCCGCAGGCGGAGATAGCCACACACCAAACGGCGACAAGTGCTTCCAAGCACAGCTGAGGCACAAGCAAAACATACATTGGAACGATGCCTGCACAAGCAAGCCAAACAGAAGAAAACCGGTGTTGCCTCACACTAAACACAGGGCACGCTGCCCCACATCGTCCAGTCAGTCAACAAGGAACCAGCACAACAAGGGACGGCACAATAGGTACACCACAACCCATCGTGCCATAAGGAAACAACACGTACGAGGGGAGCAACCAGCTCAACCTTAAGACAGCTCAAGGGAAGGGACCTTCGCCACAAAGGTGGCCACAGTGCACTACACGGCATGGAAGGCAAAATCGCCAGGATCGACCCAGAATCGGTCGATCCTGGATCGGATCGAGGGCTATGGATCCGATTATGGGGGGAAGTCCCTGAATCGGCAAACTTCTAGCTGGATCGGCCAGAATCGAGTTGGATCGACTGGATCCAGCAGGGATCGACCGATTCCAGACTGATCCAAGCCGATCCAGACTGATCCAGGTCGATTCTCTCAGGCTACCTTCAGGATCCTCTTCAGGCATGGTTGTCAGGATCCCCTTATTTACCTGAATATCATTTAAGTAAATGAAACATTTACTTAAGATATTACATGTAAATAAGGAAGTACCCCCCATTTGAATCTAATAAAAATATCAAAAAATCATATCTCTTACCAATAAAAAGTCAACTCTCCCATCGAAGAAGAAAATGGTGATTTTGGTGATTTTAGCGAAATGCTAACTTTCTAATCTCTCATAATTTAGCTTATCTAAAAATTTGATAATTCAAATAAACCACATGGAACACTAAAAATTCAAAGTCCGATAAAAAAAGTCAAACGTGCATGTGACTTCTCCAATGGAGCCACTCTCTTACTGACAACACTTAGTCTGCTTGAGACCTCTCAGGATTTGGTCAAACTTAAGTTATCATCATCCAATCCTCTCAGAATTTGGTCAAATTGAGCTACCATCACCCAACTCATGACACTCATGAGTTTGGGTGATGATAGCTTAGTTTGACCAAATCCTAAGAGGTCTCAAGTAGACTTAGTGCTGTCAGTAGGAGAGCGGCTTCTTGGAGAAGTCATATGCACGTTTGATTTTTTTTTTTTGTACTTTAGATTTTTAGTATTTTATTAGACTTATTTGAATTATAAAATTTTAAATATGTCAAATTATGAGAGATTAAAAAGTCGCTACTTTGATAAAATCACAAAAATTGTGATTTTCTTCTTGGATGGGAGAGTTGACTTTTTATTAGTAAGAGATGTGATTTTTTTAATATTTTTATTGGATTCAAATGGGGGATATTTCCTTACTTACATGTAATATCTTAAATAAATGAAATTACAAATTTTAACATTTACTTAAATGGTATTCATGTCAATAATACACTAAGTCTTTAATATTTTATACTTTTCTTGTATTATTATAGTAGTAATAATACACAAAATCTTATGTTTCATATATTATGAATGCATGTATGATTGGTTTTTTATGCAAATATTAGTTCTTTCAATTTATCAGATTTTCCCTCATTTTTGCTGTTTTTTTTCTGTTTTTTCCTTAATTTTCCTGATTTTTTTCCCAAAAAAAAAACATTTCATAAACTGGCCGATCCAGGATCGGTCAGACTTCCCTTGGATCCATGGGATCTTGCGATCCGATCCGATCCAGGATCGGATCGAGCCTGGTCGATGCCGATCCCGATTCCGATCCTGCCTTCCATGCTACACGGCGCCAAACGCCATGGTAGAGCACCACCGGCCTGAGCAACCTATGAAAAGCAAGGGAAGAAGGCACGCAATAGGCCTCTTCCGCACACGAAAGAGAAAACCACAGCATAAGGCTAGCACTCACACAAGAGGCACAGCTAACCGAACACTCATGACGCTCTCCAAACAACCGTTTGCAAGAGCGCGTCGGCATTGAAGGACAAACGGAAACAACTTAAACCACAGGGACACACATGCGGTCTCGCCAGCACAAGCATGAAACTTGGAAGCGAACAACAAGGCAACCACAAGGCAAGATAGTTCTGGAAGGAACTTTTGCCAGAACAACCAGGAGCGACTCTGGAAAAACAACACCAGAGCGTGCAAACCAACCAACCAACAATTAACTACAACCCAGAGATAACACAACGGAATACATCAACGAGCACAGTGATAGTCTTGGGAAGAGCCTTCACCATGACAACAAAGAACAGTTCTGGGAACCCTCACCAGAACACAGGGCAATCAAGCGATGCACCTCACCGAGACGGCAACGCAACAACAACTAGAAACGAGCACAACACGGCTCTGGGGAAACCACACTTTTGCCAGAACCAACAGAGAAGAACTCCGGGAGCACCTCACCGGAGCTCACAGCCAGTCAGCACAAGGCCGACAACAATCACAGACAAGTGTCGCAGCACTCAACCAGCGATGCAACACGGCACACAAAACATTTGCTTAGCTCGAGAAACAACGCCAACTAAGCAGAGCACTGCGCACAACGGTGCGCAAGCACGAGAGACCAAACACACAACCAACACGGCACATACCCCAACAATAAGGGGACAGCCAACACGGCAAGGACACCTTTGATCGGTTCCACATGTAACAACCCTGCACCAGTGAAGGCCACACCACACGTAGGCTCTCTCAGCCTTCGCGACACACCCACACAGACGAGCAGGCCGGCGACGAACCCAACCGCAGCACGAGCGAACCACACGACCACGCTGCACGCGCACCCAGCAACAACAGCAACACTCTCCTGCAGCTCACACTCGGACCCTGCTAGAAAGCTAGCCACCTGCAATAAAGAACCAAATGCTCATACCTAACAGCAACTCTACACGGACGGGCCAGCAGCGTACTAGTACCTTTCTTTGGGACAACCATAGTTACTAACTCATTACAAATCTCGTTGGACCCCTGAGCTCTGATACCACTGTAACGACCCGACCTCCCAGACCCTCGCTAGGGACCCCGAAGGTCACGCCGCCACCCACGGATCCGAAGACCCAGAAGGGTTAGAATTTAGTCCAGTGAGATAAGCAATGAATTCAAATAACTATAACAAGAAAGTTCGTACATTAATAAAGAAATTATGTACAACATGTCCCAAATAAAAGTACAGGTACAGAAAGAAAAGTGCAATCCTTAAGGGGCATACCCCGAGGACTTGCAAAAAGGCAACCCTCAACTCACACCAGTATAAGAGCTCTCACGCTCACAACTCACATTGTTGGCAACGTACGGCGTAACAAACCGCCACCACAACCGTTCGGCAACGAACTCCTGCGACAACAAGTCTCTACATGAAGAAAGTAGGGGGGGTGAGCCTCGCGAACAAGGCTCAGTAGGGATAACCAGTCCCTTACCAGCCAGAGCAGCAGGAACTCCAAAGAAAAATGGAAGCAACTACTCTAGAAAGCTGTAAAGCGAAGGAACACCTACAACATGGTACTACAAAGCGGCGGAAATAGAGTAACGCCACGACCAACAACCAGGTCGGGCCAGACACGACTTCCGCAGAAACAACAAAGTCGGAAACCATGCGGAAGCAACCCTCGGCAACCCGCTGAGACAAAGAGCTCACGGAACACCGGAGCATCCACGTGAGATCCGAGTCTCACCGCGCAAGCACAGCCATCCCAGACCTCCATGAGGTCACGAAGGTACGCAGACAGGTGTCAACACGAATGACACCGAGCAGCCACGTGAGAAGAACGTCTCACCACAAACACGGCCACCACAGAGCTCCACAAGGTCGAGCACCCACAAACAGAACCACCCTGGACCCCAGACACGCCATGAGGTCAAGTAACCACACACTCAAGTGCCACCACAAACTGGCACCAAGGAACGGACTATGAAACAGCAGGCGGGTGCCTGCACAAGGCACCCCGAGAGAAGACGCGACGCGGAAACAGCCAGAAGCACAGGCCAACAAGGCCAGACCAATAACACCCACGGAAACTAGACACGGCCATGATACAACCGTCGCACAGCCAGGGCAACGAAACACACTTGGAAACACGTGAAGAAAACGTCGTCACAACAACAACAACCGAGCCACCGCCACTGGCAGCGAAGAGGACACACTGTCCATACCCTCTGCTCGCCAGCCACCGGCTCCTGCCTACAACCTCCCCGGAAGAGTAAGGCCAGCAGCCACCACAGAGAACACCACACACGAATGTTGAACAATAAAAATGATGACGGATGTTTGCCAGAAGAGATGGTGACGGTCCATTATATAGTGGTCCAACAGGTGGTTAGTTGAAATCCATGTCGGCAACTAACTGGTTAGATGGCCCATGCAAAAGGGTGGCTGAACCTAACAAAGTGGTTGATAGCTACCGGCAAAAGGGTTGACTCCAACAAATTAATTAAGTGGTCTGTTCAAGAAGCCAAGTGGATTACAGTTAGAGTAACCCCGCGGTTACTTAAATAACAACATGATCCAGGGATTCTTCTTCAAGCTAAATAAGGGCTTCAAGTTGCACCAAGTACCCCGAACAAGTCAAAGTCCAAGGGAGAACAAATCTCCACACAATATACGGCACGGAAAAATCCGGCAGCACAAAGTTTATAAGACCAAATGCGAAGAACAAGTACAAGTACAAAATCCACCACGGGAGCTCCAGGAAGTTGCAAATCCAAATGGCAGGACCCCGGGAGAAGCAGAACCTCCAGCAGATCTCAAGTAATGCAACACCCTAAATGAGGGATACGGGGGCCTATTTATAGGCAAAATCCCCTTCTCCCTGGGGATTTTCCCCCCTAACCGATGAGGCTACCATTGGTTAAGGGGACTGTCCCCCCCAACCGATGAAAGCACCATCAGTTAAGGGGAATATTTCCCCTAACCGATGGGAGTACCATCGGTTAAGGGAAATTCCCCCTCAACCGATGGGGGTACCATCGGTTAAGGGGGCCTTCCCCCTCAACCGATGGGACTTCCATCGGTTAAGGGGGATATCCCCTTTAACCGATGGGACTCTCATCGGTTAAAGGGGGTTTCCCCTTTAACCGATGAGACTCTCATCGGTTAAAAGGGAGCCCCACACCCCACACATGTAAGGGGGGCCTTCCCCTATAAAAGGCCCCCCACTCCCCCCATTTTGAGAGGCCGGCCCCTGCTGTATGCTACAACCCTCTCCCCCTTAGCAAAGTGCTGTCCCTCTGTCCCACAAAAATCCCAGAAAAATAGAAAAGTTCTTCCTCCTTCTCCCAAAGGCTCATCCCCTGCTCCCTAAGTCCCCCTTGCTTGGTGTGTGAAGGTACCGGCTCCTTCCCCCGTGCGGTGTAAAGCGTGGACCACTCAATAACCGAGAGATCGTCTTCATACGACATCGGCATCTCCTCCACCCCCTCCATGGAGGGCTTCTAAAACTCATAGCGCGGTCCTCGCCCCCACATCGAGCAAGACTCTGTGGGGGAGATATCCTTCAGGGTTTAAATACAATTCATATTGAGCAGGACTCTATGGATATACGGTATTTAAATACCTTTGTGCTCGTGCTCTAAATGCCTCCATATTGAGCAGGACTCTATGGGTATAGGCATTTAGATGCATATATTCTCCCCGCCCGTTGAGCAGGACTCCGGGATGGTGGATTTTGTGCTTATATGTATATGTTTCTTAGAGGAGACTCTGCCCAAGCGGAGATTCTGCCCAAGAACATATTCGTATAACCATAAATTTGTGCTCATATGCATAAGTTCCTTAAAGGAGACTCTGCTAAAACAGAGATACCTTTCTCGGAGGAAACTCTGCCCGAGCAGAGATATCGCTCGGGAACATATCCATAAGAATCACAAATTTGTGTTTATACATATATGTTTCTTAGGGGAAACTCTGTCTGAGCAAAAGCTTCGCTCAAAAACATATCCATATAACTACAAAACTCGTGTTTATATGCATATGCTTCTTAGAGGAGACTCTGCCCAAGCGGAGATTCTGCCCAAGAACATATTCGTATGACCATAAATTTGTATTCGTATGAATATATTTCTTGAAGGAAACTCTGTCCAAACAGAGATACCTTTCTTGACGGAAACTCTGTTTAAACAGAGATACCGTTCGAGAGTATATTCATGGAATTGCAAATTTGTGCTTATACACATATGTTTCTTAGGGGAAACTCTGTTCAAGCAAAGGTTCTGCCCAAGAGCATATTCATATAATCACCAGTTCATATGTATATGTTTTCTTGAGGACACTCTGACCAAATGGAGGTTCTGCTAAAAATTATACTCATATGTTTACAACTCTGTACCTACGTGTATATTCTGCCTGAGCGGAAATTCTGCCTGAGCGGAAATTCTGCCGGAAATACGTCCATATACTCAAAGGCATTGTGTCTATATGTATACATTTCTAAAGAAAAACCTCTGCTCAAGCAGAAACTTTGACAGAAATATATCCATATACTCACAAAGAAGTTGTACCCATATGGGTAATTTCTCGGGAAGAAATCCCGTTTTGACAAAGGACTTCATGAAAATATATCCATATGTCCAAGAATCATGCTCATACGAATAAAAAGAAGAAGAGAAGGAGCTCCGTCTAAACAGAGATTCTGTCAAAATATATATATCATAAAAAAATAAACCTTGCCATCCATAACCGAGGTCATATTATAAATTTGTACAGTAACTCTGCGATGCGGAAGCGTTGCCCAAATTCACAATACGCCCGAAGCTCAGAACTAATCTACGGGTGTATACCCATTCCAAGCAAAATTTCAAATCAAACCACATATTTTAAAATCTCAAACAGGTCTATGGGTACATGCCCGATTTCTTCTAAAAATCATATTTTAAACCCGAAGAAAAGGGGTGGTCATACCATTTCATACTACCCAAAGTGGAATAAGCCCAAATATCTTCAAGGAATAAAGTACATTTTTCAATAAAAAAAGGGAAAATATCATGTTTGGATTTTCTGAAAGCGCATATCTTCTCATCCTCACTATGAATGGTATTTGGGTAAAAACTGGTGTTAAAAAAATACCAAGAGCTTTTAACTCGATGTAAATGTAACATCGATTCCGATCGATGGTGACAGAGGTCCAGCACATGCTACCTCCAATCGCCTGATGATTTAAAAGACACGGAATCAAAGAAGTTCAGATTGAAAACGGCGCACTCGTCCGTTCCACGGACACCAAAATTCCTTCTCCGCATTGCGTGGACTCTTTCTTTTGTCTGCTAGACAGGCTGGCACGCCCCGCAATACAAAAATCAAAGCATGCAAAACGAATGTACAAAACGACTGAATAAAACGAATGAATAAAATGAAAGAGAGAAAGAAGGAAAGATAGGTAGGAAAAATTTCCCCGTGTCCACAACGAACAACCACAGCCCGACCGAGCTGCGGCCCCACGCCTGACATCGCGACGTGGCTCCGGAACCAACGTCGAGAGAGGCAGTGAGAAAGGACTAGATGATCTACGCCGTGTCCACAACGAACAACCACAACCCGACCGAGCTGCGGCCCCACGCCTGACATCGCGACGTGGCTCCGGAACCAACGTCGAGAGAGGCAGTGAGAAAGGACTAGCTGATCTACGCCGGAAGAAACGCCTCAACCACCTCGGCGTCCCAGACTCAGCTAAGAGAGCTCTACAAACGACTCTATGCTGTTGTCCCCTACCGTTTTCCTCTCTGCTACCAGAGTCTGAGCTCGAGCTTGCCCGTCACCTGGAGAACTCCCTCAACGGGCTCGGGGACTGGGGGTCCCAGGCAACGGTAAACAACCTCTAAACGGGACAAGCCCTCAAGTGCAGGCGGGGCAACCACAACAAGCAAACGACACAGTTGGCTTGTAACCAAGACAAGCTTAGCAGGCACAGGGCACGCACGACACACCTCCCGGAACTCCCAGGAGGACCGTCGGCCAACATAGGCACGCACACCTCAGCCCAACAAGGGCAGCAACCACGGAACACCAGTCATGTGCCTAAGTTGGGGAAGAACATTCCCCAAACCAACTTAGACGCAGACCACCCTCACGAAGCCCAAAAACGAGGAAAACTGAATGGGCAACAAGAACGCGACAAGAACCCCGTCGCGACAAGAACGCGACCAGAAGGCTGTCACGACCAGAACACGACAAGAAAGCTCTCGCGACCAGAATGCAACAAGGAAGCTGTCGCGATCAGAACGCGACAAGGAAGGTGTCACCTTTAGATTCAGAACGCGACGTATCGACCAGTCGCGTTCCTCATCTGAAGTCAGGACCCTTAGGGCAGAACCACCCCAAGGCCCACACCCAAAGAACCATGAAGATAAACCACCAACAGAAAGACAAGCCCCGTGCCAAGTTAGGGAGACCTCCCTCTAACCAACTTGGACACGGGTCATCCTCTACCACGACCGGAAACGGGGAACAGAGGGGGGAAAAGGGAAGGCGACGGCTATCCTGTCGCCACTAGAATGCGACAGGTAGCCCGTCGCCTTTTGACTAGTATCGCGACAGCCATCCTGTCGCGATCTCAGTCAGAAGACCGAGACCGGGATGGGGCCATCCCACTGTCTCCCCAAAGCCACACAAGCCACAGAAAGAAAGGAAACAAGGTGCACACATCGCACACAACCAACAAATGGCTCAAGGGGCACCAACACCACCTCTCCTCACCCACAAACCACAAGGACGAGGTTACACAAAGAGGGAGCACCACCGACAAGCATCCACCTATGCAAAACCATAAGAGAACCTACGAGCACGGTAAGGATCGCTCAAAACCAAGCTCCATCTCTTCAAGACAGTAAGAGAGAGCTAGAGATCCCTATAGAGAAATGACGTGCCAGACCCGGTGGGGCCCTTCACATCGGATTTGGCCGCCTCCTCCTCGCTCCACGCCACTCCAGCGCTCCGACACAAGCACGTCGGCACCTCCACCATGCCCAACACCTGAGAAGGAGGGAGGGAGCTCCCCTACCACGGAGAGGGGAAGAAGGAAGGAGAAAGGAGAAGAAATAAGATGAAAGAGGGGTCTGCATGCTTTAAGGCCTCGGAACTGAGGTCGCGACAAGGAGAGTGTCGCGTTCTCACTAAAACGCGACAGGCATCTTGTCGCCTTCTCAAAAGTTCCGACAGGTCTTCTGACAGGCAGACCACCTCCAGACCACGTGTCACACATGCATGTGCCTCAGGTGAACACGACACCTGGTACGTCGCCTTCACACACAAGATGCGGACACGTGGCACACCAACCACAGACAACTGGAATGCGACACGGGGGCCGTCGCCTTCTCAACCAGAAGGCGACACGGATCTCATGGCGTTCAAAACGCGATACCCCGTTTCGTCGCGACCCCAAGAACAACTCGAAGGCAACCAAAACCCGGGATGTTACAATTCTCGACTTGATTGATGAAATCGGTCGGTCCAACGCGGGCTATAGTGTGGAATGTGTCTTTCCCACTTTGGCCACTGCTCATTATTAAAGCCCCTTGGAAGAATGGGGCTTGAAAGTGCCGCATCTAAGGGGTACCTACAGTCCAACAGAAAGTGACGCCACCAGGAATAAACACCTGGTGATGCGCTGTCGCCCCTCAAGGCTGCCAAACAGCTGTCAGGACGCGCTAGGGGTTTCAACGCCTCCACATATGCATTTTGCTCTGCCGGTAAAGAAATCTTCCTCCTCACACTGTGGAGCCTCAGAGCTCGGGCGGTCCCCGCAAGCGTGGGAAACTTACGCTGAAGAAAGGATGCTAAAATGAACACCGCGGGCACATCTGTCCTAGTCAATCGGTTTGCTTCAGCCTCCTTGATGTGACTGACATGCTCCCGAAATATCAAGCTGTGACGAAACCACCAGCGGGCATAATATATGTCCACCTTCCCTCTCTCTGTTGCTCGGGAATAAAATACCTGGGGGAAGGATCATGTCTGGAAAAATAACACCACTAGCTAGAGGCCACCAAATGCCAGTCATGGCCCTTGTATAGCTGAGCGCTCAAGGAAAAGTTAGCATTCGGAGGAACGACTTGATCGTACCCAAAGTTGCGAGCAAAGCGACATGGGTAATACAGCTCGAGATACAAAGACGAGTCTTTACGAAAAGCCAAAACACTGGGACGAATGCAACAAAGCCAGTCCTTGTAGAAGAAGCTCTTGGCAGCAGTATGGTGCGGCAGATGATATACTCGTCCCTCGCCACTTTCTTCGGCCCAAGGCCGGAAACCTCGAGAATAGCAGGCAAAATCAAGCCCGAGCTGACCAACTAACGGCACAAAAGACAATCGCCGCCGAGCCCCAATTAACTGCTCATATGCATCATGATCCGGGCGGTTCCTAAACATGAAAAGCAATGGTGTCAAAAGGTTGTCAACACCAACATCCTGACACAGTTCGGGCAACAAAAGACCGCCCCAGGCGCTCAAATAGTGGGTCGCCAACGCGATGCTTCTGTCGCGCGGGGATACGTTGGCTGTCAAATCCCCCAAGCCGTGGAAAATGTTGGCCAAAGCAGCAAGGGCCAATGCTAATTGCCTGCCGTCAGCAGGAAGACACGCTGGATATATGAGCTCCGGCCTCACCAACCCTTCCTCCCCAAATGGGAGGACAAATGTACCTAGCCAGTATACAAGATAAGCTGTCAAATAAGTCTTGTCCGGTAGATGCCTCGGATTCCAGCCACCACCCTGAGGAGCACACAAGCACCTTAGTTGTCCTCGAAATCTACGGACAACTGCATATAACTACCTGGGTCATGGGTGTTAGAAGCGAAACCCATCGCAAAAGCAGTACAGGCCGTTATAAAAGAAACGGACCCATGCGGTGAAGCTCATTCGCACATTTCCCCGAGAAGCCTTGGGGCTCTGCTCTTTGCCACATCTGGCTAAATTTTGCCAGACCTTCATTAAATATCTGAAGCTATAAGGCATGACATATGAACCTGTGACTGTGAAATAGTCCCGGGGAAGGTCATCCAGGCACACCTCCTCGTAAAAATGGCCT
The DNA here is from genome assembly GCA_014218235.1 of Colocasia esculenta. NCBI lineage: Eukaryota > Viridiplantae > Streptophyta > Magnoliopsida > Alismatales > Araceae > Colocasia > Colocasia esculenta. The sequence continues at coordinate 58,581,044 of CM024754.1, forward strand.
GAGATAGGAAGGCCAGAAATCCTGTGGAAAACCCACAGGTCGAGAGATGTCTCCCCCTCCACGGTCCCGAAGATATTAAACCAAGGCCTGCAGTAGCCCAGAATGGCATGGATAACTATATAAGGCAGCGGTAACCGCGTGACGAAGGCCAACTCAGTCTAGCATTTCATGATAATAGTGCAGGACCCCCATCAACCACTCGGTTGCGCCAAAGCGGAAGCGATGGGAAGAAACGACCGACCACCTGTCGTACCAGCTAGTGGCGCCTCCGCTCATAATCTGGTCAAGAAAACAAAGGCGGTCATAACCCTTTGGGGCAAACTGGCTACCATAAGGCAATAAAATATGTCCGGCAAAGGATGGTCCGACCCTGTGCTGCCCATGAAACTCCCAGATAGTCAGTGAAACTAAAGTCCCTGATGGGGCGAGCCGACTCGGAGCTGTAAAGCCCCAACTGGTGCGTATCTGGAAACTGCACCTGCATGGGGTAGCCGAGTGGGAAACTGGGATAGGTGAAGCCGCACATTCCTAGCATACTATCCCGGCCTGCCAAGATGACTCTCACCAACTGGATCCGTTCGGTCGCCAGGAGGTTGGCAGGGCCATTCCATCCCTCGGGAACGAACTTCTAGATAAATGGGAACAAATGTTCGTCCAGAGGAAAATACTTGGGGTAGTTGTTGCCCCGTAGATAGCAGTAGATCCCATCAAGTTGACGATTGAGCTCGGGTCCACCATACCCTCATCCGGCGAGTGCTCCTCCAAAGGGCCTCGGGCACACACTGTGAAGCTGCGATCAAGCCCGGACATATTCTCCTTCGTGATAGTGCAAGGAGCAAAAGGAGGCATCGGGATGACAGTGCGCCGAACAGTTCCCTCCCGCCTATGGGACATATCGTTGCTCTCTCCACGATGGCTCGATACACGGGACATCTTCAAACCTGCCATACAAAAGATTGGCTGTCAGAAGTGACGTCAATACAACCGTACAAATGTATACAAATGCAGAAAAGTGCAAGAAAGAGGCCACAGAACATCCGTCGTCGTGCCGTCTCCGACGGATATCTCGTGGGGGGCATTTATTGAACAAAAAAAAATACCGGGATTTAAAGAAAATTCGGGAAAATCCCCGGACTCGTTCAATTTGAACACCTGAGATAAACGGGTTCGAATACATATTTATTCTGATTCCATACGAATAATATTTTAAATGTGATGTTTGACAATACGACAGGCCAAGGTATATACCCCTCCACTGAACAAAGTCAATATTAGTCCCAGTCCGATGTGATACGCACGTCGTGCATGTGTCCGGGCGGATAAAGCAACTCGACGTTCGAAGACGGAAAGAAACGGAGCTTCAAACGGCTTCACAAACAGACTTCGGACGGCGTCAACGGGCGAGAGAAGGGCCCGGGGGGCCCACTTTTATATTTTAGGCCAGCCGAACCACCCCTCGCGGGGTGATTCTTGCGCAAAACACCCCCCACGGGGGGTATTTGTGCACTGGACCACCTCTTGCGGGATGGTTCTTGCGCCGAACCACCCTTGGGGGTGGTTTTTGCTCTGGAACCCCCTACTGGGTGGTTTCGGTGCCAGACCACCCCTGCGACTTCCTACGCAGGAACCTCCCCCGCGAGGGGTTTTCCCTTGTTGCTGGCCCTACAGGGCCTGTCCGGCCGCAGACACCCTCCCACAGGGGCCTTTTCCTTTTCCTAGTGCGCACCCCCCCCCCCCCCCCCCCACGGGGGGATTTTAGCGCCAATTCCCTAAGGGGGCCGTGGGGCATCCCTTCGGCCCCTCAAATCCCTATAAATATGAGGTAAGGGCATGAAGAAAAAGGGTTGGAAGTCTGATACGAAGATTCTTGGTTGAAGAAAATAAAAAAAAACTCTTATAATCAAAGAGGAGAAGAGGGAGGAAAGGTACTTCGGGTTGTCTGCTCGTACGCCGTCCTTTGCTCGTGCCTCCGCCCGTGCGCTGGTGAAAAGGACCGTGGGTGAAAGGACAAGGCACTACATGTCTATATATTGACCACGCCCTTTTGTAAATAAGTCCTTCCGTGTTTTCAAATAGCATGTGTGTGAAGGCATGACGTTGTAAACGTTTAATGGAGGCACATACACCCCATTAAGGATATATATGCAAATGTGACGATATATTTGAGGATGATTGTGGATATCTAAAATACCGTTCATAACCTCTTAATTTCGGCAAGGTCTTTCAATAAACGTATCATATCAAGGTCTTCAAGTTTTACTCGATGTAAATGAAACACCAACTCCGGTCGGTGGGGAATGGTCCAGTACACGACCACTTTAATTGCCTGATAAAATGGACGCGCGCGAAATACATGCATATAAGTGTTCGAGGGCTTAGGGTCTATACCTGATGCACCTCATAAAGATCAAACTTTGTTTGTTTATTTTAAACAATTTGGCACGCCCATGCATAGATACACATGCACCCATATATTTTTCCTACAAAATGGATAATATATGTACACATAAACCCAACATATATCTATTTTTCTGCGTTCCCACACTGCTTCATCAAGATCATCAGAACTTCGGACTTCATGACTGAGGGCTTCTGACTTATTGCATGGTCGCGGGTCTGTTGACTTGTCGCTGAGTGCAGGTCTTTGCCATGTGCGGTATTATATATTGCCGTGCAATCGGCCATCTTCATGGTTATCAGCATTTTATTTCCACAATAGGTACTCACAAGGTAACTTAGATTATGCCTTATTTACTAAGTGGCAGAATGTCAAGTTGTTGTACTTCTTGTCTATGTAGAAGGTATGATTATTACAAGTGATCTTGTTTTTGAAATTAACAAGCTAAAGGACTTGGCAAAGGAATTGAAATCAAGGGTCTTGGTGAGCTGAAGTATTTTTTTGGGCATTGAGGTTGTCAAATCCAGACAAGGGTGTATGTATGCCAGAGGAAGAATGCACTTGATCTGCTAAAAGAATAGGTAAATTTGGGTGCAAATCAGTGCATACTCCTATTGAATCTAACCATGGGTTGTGTGAGACTTCAGGTGATGTGTTATCTGATCATCAGAAGGGGGGTATCAGCATTTGGTGGGCAAGAAGTTGTGTTCGTCTCTTGTGGACACGAGATTTTTTCTTCTCTCGTTATGTACGGGAGAGGTTCGTTTCATTTTTATCATGTTTGGACTTTGTATTGCGGGGCGTGCCAGACTGTCTATCAGACAGAAGTAAAAGGTCCGCGTGGTGCGGAGAAAGAATTTATATATCCGTGAAACGGATGAGTGTGCCGTGTTTTGATCTGAACTTCTTTGATTCCGTGCCTTTAATCATCAGGCGATTAGGGTGGCGTGTGCTGGACCCCTGTCTCCATCGATCGGAATCGATGTTACATTTACAACGAGTTAAAAGCCTTAGATGTCATATTAACACCAGTTTCAACTCGAATACCATTTCATAGCATGGGCGAGAATATATGCATCTGTAGAAAATTCGAATACAATATTTTCTCCTTCTGTTTATTTCTGGACAGAATGAGTTTGATTTTGAAAATGAATTTATCCTTTGAAAAGGAACATTTATGATATGGATCTTTTGAAAAAAGAGTATGAGTTCCTTTGTGGAACTTGTCAAATAACTTATAGTGGGCGGGAATATGCCCGTATCGGTGATATATTTTTTTGGGGGTAAGATCTTCGTTCAAAGGAGTCCCTTTTATAGACATACGAGTATATTTTGACGGGATCTCCATTGAAATCAAGTTTCTCCCGACGAAAGTGTGCATATGCACACAACTTTTGTGAGTATATAAATATCTTCGGGACGAAATTTCCACCTAGACGGATTTTCCTTTTAGGAATATATGCATATAAGCACAAAGTTATGAACATACGAGTAAATCCTCGGGCAGAACCCCTGTTTTAAACAGAGTATCCTTGAGAAATATATACATAGATTGCGCTTTATGGATATTTCTCGGTAGAACCTCCACATGGGCAGAGTTCAACTCAAGAATCATATACATATGAACATAAAATTGTGATTATATGGGTATGTATTTGAGCAGAACCTCTGTTTGGACAGAGTCTTCTCAAGAAAACATATGCATATAAGCACAATATTATGATCATATGAATAGTTCTTGGGTAGAATCTCTGCGTAGGCAGAGTCTCCTCGAGAAACATATCATATAAGCACAAACGGCATCTAAATGCACATACCATAGAGTCTTGCTCAATATGGAGGCATTTAGAGCACCAAACATACAAGGATATTTAAAATCTATATGTCGTAGAGTCTTGCTCGATACGGACGGTATTTTTAAATCCCGAAAAATCCCCACAGAGTCTTGCTCGATGTGGGGATATGAAATATACGAGCACAAACATACAAGGATATTAAATACCATATGTCCGTAGAGTCTTGCTCGATACGGACGGTATTAAATCCCGAAAAATCCCCACAGAGTCTTGCCGATGTGGGGATATGAAATATACTATGGAACTTTGGAGAAATCCTCCATGGAGGAGATGAGAGAGATGTTGATGCCGTATAAGATGGCGATCTCCCCCCCTCTTTCGCGCTATCGAAACTCTCCTCACTCCATATCGAGCAAGGAATGGGCCAATACCTCACGCCAAACCAAGAATTTGGAAGGACAAATGAAGGGGATTGGAAGGAGGAGGCTTTCTATTTCTGAATTTTCTCTCTCAGAACAATGGGACTGGTTTTTACAAGGCTTTCAGACGGTTTTCAGCAGGGTTTTAGGGGAGTATATGGGGTTTGGAGGATTGGTGCCGCCTCCTCTACAATGGGGATTTCAAGGTGGTTTTACAAGGCTTGGGGACTGATTTTGCAGAGTTTTGGGGGGGGGGGGGGGGGAATATGAGGCTTGGAGGCATGCAAGCCAGCCTTTGCTTTTGGGGATATGGGAATCCAAAGGGGCTTTCATATGAGGGGGTGCACTCCCTTTTATAGGGCGTTTCCCCCTCCCTCCTTACTGCATGCGCAGGAGAAGGAGAGGGGGAGAACCCCATCCGGTTGGAGGGGAAACCCTTCCAACCGTTTTCATGTGAAAACGGTTGGAGGGGGAGGAACCCCCCCAACCAGTTTCATGTGAAACCGGTTGGGGGGAGCCCCTCCAACCGGTTTGTATGAAATCGGTTAGAGGGGAAGGAACCCCCCAACCGGGTTGTATGAAACTGGTTGGGGGGAGCCCCTCCAACCGGTTCATATCCAACCGGTTTCATATGAAACCGGTGGAGGTCTCCCCCCCTCCAACCGTTTGTATGAAAAGGTTGAGGGGGGAGACCCCTCATCCGTCCCTTTATAGGGGTATTTTTTTTGAGATTTCTGGGTGGGGGAGTGAATAATTTCTCATGCCAACAAATGCCCCCACGGGAAGTGCGCCGAAGCCGAAGGCGAAGGAGGACGTCCCGTGCGTGTTTGAGCTTTGCCTTTGGTCTTCATAACTTGAGATGAATTTTAACTGAAAAATCGTAGCCATAGTTGACGCGCTTCAGTACTTAACTGTGACGTCAGCAAACCTTGGGCCACGATCAGCTTCGCCATCTCTTCATCAGCTCCGCTTCTTGGATTTACTCAGAACTGACTTTGATTCCTTTGCCTAGGTCTTTGTCTTTTCGACTTTACCCCATAAAAATTTCTGAGACTTGCTTCTGGCTTTGTTGAGGAGTTGATTTGGGATCCCTTCCGAGCTTGTCTTTTTTGACCTTGCTCAGAGTTGGGTTGAAATTTGATCGCTGGAACTTATCCTCCAGGTTCTATTCAATGGCTTGATTTGAAATTCTTTCTTGAGGCTCGAGATTCTGACTGATTTAAGGTTGAATTTGATATTCCTTTTCTGGGTTCTGATTTTTTGACATTTGCTTGAATTGGATCTGACATCTTTTTCCTGAATCTTGTCCTCTTGACTTTATCCAGGATTTGACGCAGAATTCTGCTGTTGAGGTTAACCTTCTTGGCTTCGCTCAACGGCTACGACTCCTTTTCCCTTCGAGGAGATATGTGGAGTCGCTATCTTTCTTCTTCTTCTTTCATCATTTTTTTTTACATGTCTGTTTTGGATTTCCAATCATCCCTGCTCCAGAAGTTGTTGGAGACAGGAACGGTGAAGCTTATTTGAATATTCCCTCTTCTTCAAGACTCAAGAGAGCTGGAAAAAGGAGGGTGGCGGATTCCAGCTCATCTGGCGGTAATCTCCCTTTTCTTTTTCTTTCTTCTCTCATCATCATCATTCATGATTTTCTTTTGATTTATCACTTGTCATTTCTTCCCCTTTTGACTCATCTGCCTCAGATAACGAGACAGATGAGGGAAGTACCGATCTGGTTGCTTCGGGTGACCATGCTTCTTTGCCTGGAGATTCCCTCTCTTCTTTATAGAGGAGAGTGTGGAAGTTCTTCATGGGCAGCTACTGGTTTTGCACCGGAAACCGATAATGATGGGCCATCATCCAACTGTTCACTTTCTGAAGCAGTGGCGATGGGATTTGCGATAGTGCCCCTGCATATGCTGAGTCGGGAGCCTCAACAGAGCAGTATTCTTTTACTCTCGTTGAGGTTATATCCCGAAGCCTGTCGAGGAATATCTGCCTGGAATCAACTTGTGCAGGTGATTTTCTTTACTGAGCTCATATACAATCTTTGGCGAATACGTTTTCTTTCATGCTTGACTTCTTTTCTTGTATTTAGGTGGCCAGCCTTTCTGCGACCAGCTTTTCTCCTGGGGAATGATGGATCCATATTCCACTTCGCAACCAGTTCACCTTTCCTCCCTTGGAGAATTGGGGAACCCATTTTTGTGAATCGCAGGCGTATTCTGCATTTCAAGTTGGGGATACCGCAGATGGCGCCGGGCTCTTTGGGCAAACAAACCATAGTCCCGAGCCATCCATACCACCAATTGACGGAGGAAGCTTAGATCCACCTGTAGCTGATTATCTCCCTGCTCCTCAAGAGCTTTGTACCGAAGAGTCGAATTTGTTCGACCTTTGATTCCTGAGGCAGAAGTAGAGGAGAGAAATTTCTCACCCAGTGAGCTATACAGCTTTCTTTTCCTCTGGATTTGTCATCTTCATTGTCAATTTGCTGATACATATACTTGTTATGTGCCAGGTAAACCCACCACCTCCGGATTTTGACGATGGTGGGTCCCCGCCACTGGGACTTGATGCTTTATCTGGGCATGGCGTAGAATGGCCCACAAGGGACCGGCCAAGTCCAGGTCCGGAGGACAAGGACCTTTGGGATTTTCTCCTCAGCCGGGTTAGAGCAGTGGTAGATTCAGAAGACCCTCCACCGATTGAAGCTGTTAGGCAAGTATTGAAGGACAAGACTATGCTTGCCTTTAACTCAGGCATCATTCAAGATCGATGGATGGCATTTGTTGGAGATATCTGGGGCGAAGTAGGTCGCCGCCATGGTAATGTAGTCTGGGCCGCTTATGACCAACGGATCCAGACTTTAGAAGGTGACCTTTGTTCATTGGCCAGTGATGCTGATAGACGCGGCTCCCGGATTACTGAAGTGCGTAAAGGCCGGAAGACGCGGAAGCTGAAAATCACTGCAGAGATGGAAAATATCATCCATCTGCAGAGGGAACTTTAGGAGGCACGATCTTCTCTGGGCCAGGAAGTCAAGGATGACGCCAAGGACTCTGAGAGGAGGCTGCCTTTGTTAGGGATGATGAAGAATATCGTCGTTCCATATCTTCCAAGACCAAGCGTTGAACGACTGAGAGGAAAAACCTTCCTGGCTTCGTTTTGGGTTGAAGTGATTGTGTATAGTTCTTCCATTCTGGCCTCTTGTCTTGTATGCAGTAACTATTATGCTCTGCTGTTTGTTACAGAGCGGCTTGTAATTCTGTAAATACAAAATGAAGGATAGAGAGTCCTCTCTTCCATCCCTTTCCCTTTTCTTTCTCTTTTCTTTCGTTTTTTTTTCTTTCCCCTTTTTCTTTCACATTACCAACCTCAGCGCCCTTTCGGGTTTTCGCTGAAACTGGCCCCCTTAGCTTTTTCCAACGCGCCTTTGCGGGTTTTTCACATTGAGGGGTTATCATTTTTGCCTGAAGCGCCTTTCAGGTTTCACCTCAGCCAGTTTTTGATCTTTTTACCTTAAGAACACAATGTGGTTGTGTTCTTAAGTCCATCGGGTATCTATATTTTAACCCCTTCTTTTCTTCTTTTTTTTTGATGATTTTTTTTTTCACATTACCAGTCTCAGTGCCTTTCGGGTTTTCACTGAAACTGGCCCCTTTAGCTTTTTCCAAGCGCCCCTTACGGATTTTCATGTTGAGGGGTTATCCATTTTGCCTGAAGTGCCCTTCGGGTTTTCACCTCAGCTGGATTTTTTGATCTTTTTACCCTTAAGAACACAACGTTGTGTTCTTAAGTCCATCGAGGTATCTCTATTTTTAACCCTTTATTTTTTTTTGATATTCAGCATTCGAGACATTTTATTGATTTCTGGATGGATTTGCTGGCATTGGTTTTTGATTTGGATGTGGATGTGAATATGATGCTTACCTTTGTGGTACTCAGGTCAGAATATGGGATTTGGGTTGATTTGGCTTTGATTTTGGTTTTGGTTTTGGTTTTGTTTTGGGTTTAGCCTACCTTGTGGTTTGTGTTATGGATTTGAAATTGCATTTGGATATGGCCGCCTTGATGGTTACTGGCCATGATCTTGAGTTTGGATTTGATATAGCCTACCTCGTGGTTGACGGCTATGTATTTGGGATTGTATCCGAATATGGCTTGCCTCGATGGCTTACTGGCCATAGCTTTGAGTTTGGATTTGATATAGCCCACCTTTGTGGTTTGCTGGCTAAGGATTGGGATATAGCCTACCTTTGTGGTTTCTGGCTACGGTTAAGATTCGGATTTGAGATAGCCTACCTTTGTGGTTTGATGGCCATGATTCTGAACTGGATTTGAGTATGGCCTGCCTTGTTGCTTGTTGGCTATGACTTGAGTTTGGGTTTGATATAGCCTAGCTTTGTAGTTTGCGGCTATAGGTTTGGCATATATTTGGGTATAGGCTGCCTTGATGGCTTACTGGGATGTTGGGATTTGAATTGAGCTAGCTGGCTTTTGTGGCTTGCAGGTGGGACTTTGAGCTTTGAATTGACTTAGCCCTCCTTAATGGCTTTTTGGGGCCACGAGTTTGGTATTGGAATTTGATGTAGCCTACCTTTATGGGTTTGTTGGCTATGATTTTGAATTTGGGTATAGATTTTGGTTTCGAATTTGGTTTGTGTTGGGTTCAGCCCACCTTGATGGTTTGTGGCTACATTGGTATTTGTTTTTGATATACATCTGGGATTGGATATGATTTGAATTGAATTTAGGTATGCCTGCCTTGTGTGGTTGTTGGCTTGGGTTTGGATTTAGACTTGAAAATAGCCTACCTTTGTGTTTGCTAGCTACGGATTTGAGATTGTATTCGGATATGACCTGCCTTGATGGCTTGTTGGCTATGATTGGAGTTTGGGTTTGATTTCGCCTACCTTTGTGGTTTGTTGGCGGTGACTTTATGATTTGGATTGGATATAGCCTACCTTGTGGTTTATTGGCTATGGTTTTAAATTGGATTTGGTATATCCTACCTTTATGGTTTGCTGGCTATGATTTTGAATTTGGGTATAGCCTGCTTGGTGGCTTGCTGGCTATGTTTTAAAATTGGTTTGAGATAGCCTACCTTTGTGGTTGCTGGCTATGAATTTGTGATTTGGATTGGATATAGCCTACCTTGTGGTTTGTTGGCTATGGATTGAGCATGGCCTACCTTGATGCTTGCTGGCTATGATTGGAATTTTGGATTTGATTAGCCTACCTTTATGGTTGCTGGCTATGGATTTGAATTGGGTTTGATATAGCCTACCTTTGTGGTTTTTTTTTGGCTATGGGTTCGGAATTTGGATTTGAGTATAGCCTGCCTTGATGGCTTACTGCTATGGTTTAGGACTTGGAGTATGGATTTGACATAGCCTACCTTGTGGTTTACTGGCTATGGATTTGAAATTTGGATTTGGGTTTGGATATGGCTGCTTTGCTGGCTTATGGCTATGGTTTAGGACTTGGATTTGAGGTAGCCTACCTTTTGGTTTGCTGGCTATGGATTTGAAATTTGGATTTGGGTGTAGCCTGCCTGGTGGCTTGTTGGCTACGGTTGGAATTTAGGGTTGATATAGCCTACCTTCGTGGTTTGCTGGCTATGGATTTAGAATATATTGGGTATGGCCTGCCTTGATGGCTTTCTGTCTATAGTTGAAATTCGGATTGGTATAGCTACCTTTGTGGCTTGCTGGTGTGGAACGCGATTTTCTCTCTTCGAAATTTATCTTCCGATTTCTCTTCGCTTCTCTCTATTTCTTTTCTGAAATGGAGGAATTTTTCTGGGCGTGCCAGACTGTTACGGAAAACATACAAGATTTATTTACGAGGGGTACCGGGTGAACACCCGGCACCCTCGAACGTTTCATTTTTTTTCCGCGTGCGCTCGCGTTCAGGGCGATTGGAGTGGTCGTGTACTGGACCGTTCCCCACCGACCGAAGTCGATGTTTCATTTACATCGAGTATAACACTCGAATACCTCGGATGCGTAATGTTTATTAAAAGACCGTATGCCGAAATTAAAGAAGAAAAGACAGATGACAAGCAAAATTTCCACAATTTATTCAAGCATGCTCATGTCATTAATTTATGACTTTACATTTACAGTACATGTACCCTTTAGTGGGTTTTGTACCTCCATTGACTTTATACAACAGTACAAGTCATACATGACGTCGACGACGGGGTGTTTGTGCCTCCTCGGACGCTTACATGATAATGGGTACACATGTGTTCCCAGTGGGGTGTTTGTGCCTCCATAGGGTAACATGCCTCTACGTGTGTCTTTTGGAACCCGGAGGCTTAAACACATGTGCCTCGACGTGTGTCGTTTTATGACACCGGAGGACTTAAACACATGTGCCTCGACGTGTGTCGTTTTATGACACCGGAGGACTTAACACATGTGCCCTCGACTGTGTCGTTTTATGACACCGGAGGACTCAAGTGCAAACACCGAGAGTCTTGTAAAACCGTTGGCGTCTTCTGCGACGTGGCGCAATGCAACCCGAACGCTAAGGACGGAACACCAACGGGCGCCCAAAGATTGCTCTCGGGACGTGCGGCCTATTTAAGCTCACGCACGGATCCGTTCTGAGCACGGGCAAACGCTCGTAGCTTGGGCTCGGAGATGGCGCGTTTTAGGCCGAACGGGGTGTTTTTCAAATGGGGTATGCTTGGACATCCCTGCCATTTTCTGGCTGTCTGGGACATTGCTAGCTGTTTTCTGGCTTTCTCGGACATTCCGGCTGTTTTCTGGCTTTCTCGGACATCCCGGCCATTTTCTGGCTTTCTCGGACATCCCGGCTGTTTTCTGGCTCCCTGGGACGTTCCAGTCATTTGGTGACATTTCCCGAGAACCCCCCCCTCGAGTCCGGCTTCAAGTCACACCCAGGAGAGCGCACGCCACTTCATAGAAGCAACGTGGGTCCCGCTCCACCGGGTCGGACAAGGCGCGAACCGTCAGGTTATCTTTGCCATTTTCCACGCCGCAAGGTCGTATCTGTAATTTTCCGAGCAGCAGAGGTACTTCTGCAATTTTATCCTTCATGGGGTATTTTGCAGTTTTCTCAGAAGTAAGGGTATTCCCTGACTTTCTGGCTGACAGGAGTATATGTATACTGGTCCTCGATGTCCGAGGCGGGGTGTTTATGCCTCCGCCGAGCATTTACCGACCATTTGCCCTTTTAAGTCTACGCAGGGTGTTTGTGGCCGCTGTCGGACAGCATTGGCTCCGCACGTCGTTTTATGACGACGGAGGACTTAAATACAAATACCGGGAGTCATATGACAGCCTGTGGTCTTCTCACGGACGAGCGCGAGAGGGCCCGCTCGTGGAGGACAGAACACCGACAGACGCCAAGGACTTTCTCCCCAGTACGTGCGGCCTATTTAAGCTCGCGCACGTAAGGCTCTCGGCGACTCTCGGCGAGACGTTCGCTGCGATGCCCGGCCTCTTTCTTGGCTGTGCCTTTTTTTTTTGGGCCGAATGGCATCTGTTTGAATGGGGTATGCCCCCCTATTATAGGTTTTGTGGGGGCATACCGGCGGGGTACCCTCCCCGCGGAGATCTTGGGCTCGGAGCGTCGAGGACGGGCGCAAGCGCCGAGCTGAGCGAACCGGCGGGGGTGCTTCGCGAGGAGAGCTGACTGGCGGAGGGGGGCGCCGTTTAGGGGCCTAACCGGCGCCCCTCCTGCTGGCTGAGGGCCGCCGGTCAGGGGCCTGACTGGCGCCCCTCCTGCTGGTGAGGGGGCCGCCAGTCAGGGACCTGACTGGCGCCCCTCTTGCTGGCTGACGGGGCCGCCAGTCAGGGGCCTGACTGCGCCCCTCCTGCTGGTTGAGGGGCCGCCAGTCAGGGACCTGACTGGCGCCCCTCTTGCTGGCGGAGGGGGCCTACCGCGCCCCTCCTGACTGGCGGAGGGGGCCTACCGGCGCCCCTCCTGACTGGCGGAGGGGTCCGCCGGTCAGGGGCCCTGACGGCGCCCCTCCTTGCTGGCGGAGGGGGCCCGCCGTCAGGGGGTCTGACCGGCGCCCCTCCTTGCTGGCGGAGGGGGCCTACCGGCGCCCCTCTTCTTCCTTGACCATTTCCCGGAGGATTTGCGGGAGTTTTGCTGGTTTATCATGGCACGTGCGGCACACGCACACACACATGCCCGCATGTATTTGACGTGCATTTGACGTGCGTTCTTGCCCGTCTCACGTGCGTTTGACCTCATTTTCGGAGGGCGTGTGCATTTCACCTTTTCGGACCCATCCGAGTCGTACGCGATCTTTAGCGCGAGTCCGGACATCAATTTTCGACTATCCGGGGTGCGCATTTCCGCTGTTGACGGGACTTTCGAACGCCACACTCCGGGTTGACACACGGACTCGAATCCGTTTATCCTCCGGTGTTCGAGTGGGGAGGCCGGGGTTTATTCCCAGACTTTTGTGGATTTCGGACGAGTTTGCCACCCGGACTCGTTTAAATCCCGACATTTTTCGGGTTCAACAGCTGGCTATGGTTTTGGAATTGGGTTTGAATATGGCCTGCCTTGATGGCTTACTGGCTACGAGTTTGGAATTCGGATTTGGTATAGCCTACCTTTGTGGTTTGCTGGCTATGGATTTGAGTATGGATTTGATATAGCCTACCTTTGTGGTTTGCTGGCTATGGATATGGCTTGCCTTGATGGCTTATTGGCCATGAGCTTGAGTTTGATATAGCCTACCTTTGTGGTTTGCTGGCTGTAGTTTTGGAATCACATTTGGCGGAAGATGCAAAATAACCCTTCGACTTTCATTTGCTTCTTGGTTTATACATAGGTATCCTTGGCTTCAGCTTTGCAGGGCGAAGGAATTCATGGATTTATATTGTATGGTGAACAGGAGAAGATTTGACTCCTTTGCCCCCATCTATGGCAATCTTTATTTCAGCATCAGTTCCTGGCGAGAATACCTTTCTTCTTTCCCCTAAAGCTTCATGCAGATTTGGATGATTGGGCTTCTGTCTTGATGACTGGTCAAAGAACTCATGTTCTGGCGCATGATATAGCTTCAGGTGTTTTCCATTGAGTGGAGGAAAGGGCACAGTACCTTTGTGGTCAACTAGCCGATATGCACCTCCTTCATATGCCAAGGTGACTATATATGGGCCAGCCAAGTGGGCTGTAATTTGCCACATGACTTTTCTGCCATTGCTTCTCTGCATTTGACCATGACGAGGTCTCCTTACTTGAATACTCTTGTCTTGCCAATTTATCGAAGGCACGAGCCATTCTAGCTTGATATACTTGGAGTGATTTATATGCTTCGAGCCGCTTCCCTTCTAGATTGGAGAGCTCCTCAAGTCTTCTTTCTATTTGACTTTGATCTTGACTTTGAAATTCATTTTGAATTGCCACCCGATAGGATGCCATTTCAATTTCGATGGTATCATTGCCTCAGCTCCATGTACCAAGGAGAAAGGCGAACATCCGGTAGGGGTTTTATATACTGTTCGATAAGCCCATAGAGCTTCATGAACTTTTTTCTCCCCTTCCCGCTTTCTATTTTGCCGACTATTTTGGCAAGCATTTTGCAAAGGGTTTTGTTGAAGGCTTCTGCCAACCCATTAGCTTGTGGATTATATACTGAAGATGTTCTCCAATCAATATGAAATTTGGCCGCCAAGGCATATATTGTCTTGTTTTTGAATTGTGACCCATTATCAGATATGATCCTGTGAGGGGTACCAAACCTGTATATTATGTTTTGCTTGACAAATTTGGCGACTGATTCCCCCGTTACATCCCTTAGTGGGATAGCTTCAGCCCATCGAGAGAAATAATCTGTGGCAGCCAATATCAATTGTGACCTTGAGATGAGGGTGGGAATGGTCCCACATATCCATTCCTCATTCTGCGAAGGGCCATGTTGGCGCCGTAGGGTGTAGCATATTTGGAGATTCCCTCGGCGCGGGGCCGAAGGCTTGGCATTGATGACATGTACGGGCATATTGGATGCAATCCGCGTACATGGTAGGCCAGTAGAAGCCTTTTAGCTTGATATTAATTTTCATCTTGTCTCCTGCCTGGTGTGCACCACACAATCCAGAGTGGACTTCTTTCATCATGATTCTAGCTTCTTTGGGAGACAAGCATCTGAGAAGGACTGGTCCTTTCCTTTCATGGACCAACCTGTATAGTTGATCTCCTATCAATTGATATGATGCAGCTCTGCGTAAGAGCTGAATTTTCTGAGCCCGATTAGGAGGTAGCCAACCTTTCTTGACTTTGATAATTGGCTCACGCCAATCTTTAGATTCATTTGCTGTATTTTCTTCTATAGTATACACTTCTTCAATTGCAATATTGGACTCATCGTCGAGTACACTCGGCATGAGTCTCCTATGGCGGACAATTATATCCAATTCTCCTTCAGGAGGCAGTTTTATGGCAGAGGCCAATTTGGCGGAGCATCTGCCGAAGAATTTTCACTTCTCGGCGCATGAGATATGTTGAAGAAATTGAATTGTTCTTTGAGCTTCATGACCGTGATATAGTATGGAAACAGTTGTTCCTTTCGGACTTCATACTGGCCCAATACTTGTCGGATGACCAGCTGTGAGTCACCATAAACTTGTATACTTTTGACCTCCATTTCGAGAGCCAGCCGTAGCCCAATAATTAGAGCTTCATATTCGACTTCATTATTTGTGAGTGACTTCATGAGAGCACAAGAATTATATAATTTCCTCCTTGAGAGTGACCAGGACAATACCTGCTCAAGTAGAGAGGCTGGCAGAACCATCTGTATAGTGGAGGGTCCGAGAAGCTCCATCAAAATATAACTCCCAAGAGGGTAATTCAATTGTGATGGCTTCTTGGGAGTTTAGATTTTCTTGGCTTGATCATCTCCCTCATTAGTAGGAGAAAGAGTTTCTTCTTCGGGAAGGTCTATAGATAAGGGAGAATCTTCTGGCACTGGATGTGCAGCCAAGAATTCTGCCAAGCCTTGCCCTTTGATTGCCCTTTGTGGGACGTATGTGATGTCGAACTCCATGAGGAGCAAGACCCATTTCACGAGTCTTCCTGACAATACGGGTTGCTTCAACAGATATTTGAGTGGATCATACTTGGAGACGAGTTTAACTTCATTAGCCAGCAGATAATGCCGTAATTTCTTGGCGGCAAATACTAGTGCTATGCAGACTTTCTCCATTGGAGCATACCGAAGCTCTGGACCAATCAGCTTTCTGCTGAGATAATATAGAGGTTGCTCCTCGCCTTCTTCGTTTACTTGTGCTAATAAAGCTCCCAATGAGGCATCCATAGCTGCAATATAGAGTATAAGAGGCTTTCCAGCGATTGGGGCTCCCAATACTGGCGGAGTGAGGAGATATTCTTTTATTTGCTCGAAGGCAGCTTGGCATTCTTGATCCCATATAAAGGGAGCATCTTTCTTCATGAGTTTGCCGAAGGGCATGGACCTTCCCGAGAGATTAGAGATAAATCGCCTGATATAGGCTAATTTTCCTTGAAATAACCTCAGCTCGGTCAGATTTTGAGGAGATGGCAGTTGCTGGATTGCCTTGATTTTGTCGGGGTCTATTTCTATTCCCCGATATTTGACGATGAAGCCCAGGAACTTGCCGCTTGAAACCCAAAATGCACATTTCATGGGGTTCATTTTCAATTTGAATTGACGAAGTCTTTCAAAAACACGGCGAGATCAGATAAATGGTCTCTCCCCTTTTTTTGTTTTGACGACTAAGTCATCCACATAGCATTCAACTATATCATGAATCATCTCATTGAATATCTTGGTCATGGCTCTTTGGTATGTGGCTCCTGCATTCTTCAAGCCGAAGGGCATCCTTTTGTAGTTGAAGATACCTTTAGTGATCTGAATGCAGTATGATCTTTATCATTGATCGCCATCCGGATTTGATTATAGCCTGAAGGCCCGTCCATAAAAGATAGAGCTTCATGGCCGGTGGTCATGTCCACCATTGTTTCTGTAATTGGACTGAGAAGTCATCTTTGGGACATGCTTTATTCAAATCCCTGTAGTCAATGCATATCCGACTTGACCGTTCTTTTTCTTTACTGGAACAATATTGGCGAGCCATTGGATATATGCATGACTCGATGAAGTCTACTTCAGAAAGTTTGTCGACTTCAGCATTTACTTTCAATTCTAGCTCATACTGCATCCGCCTTTGAGCTTGTTTGACAGGCTGGCTGTATGAAGTATAGATAATTCATGCTCGGCGACTGATGGCTCTAGCCCGGGCATTTCTTTGTAATTCCAAGCAAAACATCTTGAAATTCCAGGAGGAAGATTTTGTAAGATTCCCTTTCTTGTTCATCAAGAAGGGCACTGATGAAGACTGGCCGGGGATTTTCTTGATCCCCGAGGTTGAGCTCAATTAATTCATCAACAGTGGCTTGTCCTCCATCTTCAATTTCTTGAGGAGCTGGTTGAAGATCTACGAAGTCTCTTCGTCGTCAGGGGTAGGCGACTAGAACTTCATAGAAATTTGTATCTTCAGAATTTATTGGCGAAGATTGCTCGTCAGATTCTTCCGACGATTCTTCGTCTAATGATCCCTTGGTGGGACAGAAAATATCTTCTTGAGAGTTGGAACTGGAAGATGCTTGGCTGCTTTTTGCACTGCAATATCTGGTAGTAGCCCAACAACATTGGCTGAGAAGAAGACCTTGGCTTCATAACCTAGTCCTCTGTATCTTTTCTGGAAAATGGAGGTTGCCCTCGCACTTGTGAAGGTTCCCATAATTGCTTGAAGAATTCCGCCGAGAGATATTTTGGACCTGGGGAATGTTTTGCTTCTTGCACATTTCTTTGATGCTTTCTGGCATATCTGCCATTTGTTCTATTGGCTCAGGATGATTTTGGGTTTGATTTTCCCATTCAAAATCATCATCGAGGGATGTTTGAGCTATTGGCTCCCCTTTATAGAAGTGGATTGACTTTGATGCCTTCCGGCTTTTTCCTTCTCTTCTTCTTTGATAAGTGACGACGAATGTTTTCAGTCGTTGACCTTGATCTTGCTTTTTTTTTTTTTGGGAAGCTGATCTGCAAGCAATTGGGAGACAGAGGAATGCTCCCGTTGATGCCTTGACTTACATAATTAGCCTCATGGTTGATGTTTTGCTTTTCTGGGCAGATTGCTTTACTTTCGGAAATTCTTTGCATGGAGTTTCGACAAGATTTTTGTTATTACAAGAGCTCGCCAGTCTCACTATCTTCATCTGAGCATTTGATTTGTTTACCCTTCCCTTTAGATCGGGGAGGGAGTTGAAGAGCTGGTCCTCCGAGATATAAAAAGGCATCAGTCAGGTTGCATTCATCTTCCCGAAACGGGCTTGATCAGCAAAGACTGTATGCTGCTTTCCTTCTCTGGCATATTTGATGCATTGATGGAGTGTCGATGGGATGACCCAATTTCATGTAGCCAGGGCCTTCCAAGCAATATTCTATATGTTGTATCAGCATCAATAATATAGAAGGTTACCTTGGTGGCGAAGCTTCCCAGAATTAGGTCAACGATGACTCTTCCAGTGCTTCCTCTGAATTCTGGTTGAAACCAGTGATCCGTACATCTTTTACCTGTTGCATATAAGGCATGAGATGTAGAGACTCAAAAGTTTTGTAGGGCATTATATTGATGGATGCCCCTGGATCGATCAGGATCCAATTTAATTCGTTGCCGTTGATCTGTCCCTTCATATATAAAGACGATTGTGGCATGGAGAAGCTAGCAACATGTCTTTATCTGTGAAGGTGACATTTGCTGCCAGCGCTTCATATTTCTGAGCTTGAAAATCAGGCATATGAGCTTCATATGTTTCTGGTTCTTGGAGTATTTTAACGAGAGTTTCTCTCAAGTCTTTGCTCCAAGTAATTGCCTCCCAAACAGTGATATTGATTGGGAGTGATTTGAGTTGCTGAAGAATTCTGTTATTGGCTTCAACACGTGTCTGATCCAATAAGGGAGATCCCTCAATCAAGGATTTAGATGGCTCCTTTGGCTTGAGAGATTTCTTTTGAGAGAGAGGGCTTAATAGCCTTTCATTTTGAAATGGAGGAGCGTTGTCCGGCTCATTTGATGAAGTATATGGACTTTGGCTCTTCTCTTTTATATGAGCAGCATATTGGGCAATTCTTCTTCTTCATCTGAAGGATCGAAGACAGGAATCTGCCCGTATCTCAGCTTCGGGCAGAGGCTTCGATTCCTCGCCATGAAAGAGTATGACTTTGCTTGACTTTGTGACGTCAGGCTTCTTGGGAGTGGTGGATGCAGCCTTTTGCTCTTTACCACGTCCTTTCTTGCAATGGCGATTATTTGCCGGCCGACGCTGATATGTCAACATTGTTGGCTTATCCTCAGCTTGTTTAGTATTATCACTTGGAGCGGTTTGCAACTCCTTTGGTGGAGGTATGGATACCATATTGCAGACGTGGGAATTGAGCATGGAATCCAACTCCTTGATGGTGATTTCACGATCTCCATACATAGACTTCAGTCGTGCTGAGAGATAGTGCTCCCCTTCTTCTAGGGCTTCTACCTGTAATTGATAGAGCAAACTCCGGAGCCGGATTTTTCGCTCTAGCTCGTCCCATGGGATGTATTGATCGAGGGTAGCTTTATCAGAGGCCTGAGAGGTATGTATTCTTCCAGATCATCAATTAGCTTTTGGAGCGTCTGAAGAGGTGTGAGTATTTGGGGCATCTCTGCAGCAGCATCACACTCCATTTGCTTCTTTACTCTTCTTTTTTCATTTTTCCTTCTATTTTTCTCTCTATTTCTTATCTGCAGAGCTTCAAGCGAGCTTATGACTTTCTGCTCTGAAGATGACTTGGAGATGCTCCTTTTGTTGGAGCCATCCCTTGTTGTAGAGTTGTTGGCTCTTTTGGATTTGGCTGATTTTCGAGGGCCCACAGTGACCCATTCACCTTGTGAAGCTTGTGATTCAAAGGTGGAATTAATTGCTCCTTCAACAATTGAAGATGGGAGCTGGTGATAATCATCCACGACTCCTCAGCTTGCTGCGTTGGCTTCGCCGCAGCTTCCTCTGAGATTCCATTTCTATATCGAAAAGACCAATTTGAATTGGTCTTCTTCAGCTTTGCTTTACTTGTCCATAGCCCAGCTGATGATGATAATATTCACATATTTCTGGATATAGAGCTTGGAATTCTGGACTTGGATCATATGTTTGTTGTGACACCTCATTTGCAGGTGCCAGGGAGTTCCCATATTGATCAATCTTTCCTTCTCGGATATGAGTTTCGATCAGATCGTGGAGCTCCGGGCAATCTTTGGTGGGATGCATGACCATGGAATGGTATTCACAGTATTCATGCATCTCTTCTTCACTTGTGAAAATGTATGGTGTTGGTGGAAATACCTAAATTAGCTCGTCTTTTGAGATTGTCAAAGATGAGCTTGGTATTCTTTATATCAAATGAGGCGTCGTTGTAGAGGACGCGCATTTGTATACCTTGACTAGATAGATATGGATGTGGCCATTCCTCTGATGTTGACTGAGGAAGACCAGAAGATGATGACGCATTGATGACATTCACCGAATGGGACCCAAGTTAGCCGGCCCGTTTGGTGGTTGTTGAGTATGAGGTTGTGGAGGGTTGACCTGATGATCACCCAGGTTAATTATCCTTTGGATATCATCTTTGAATCTTATGCAGTCTTCAATGCTATGACCCATCATTTGATGATATGGGCAATAGTTGGCTAATATTTCTGCCGGAGCTGAATAATTCATCATCTGGATTGAAGGCATAACCGAAGAGTGAAAAAGTTTGATGTCGAGGGAAAGAATATAATCTTGCGGCTCAATAGAGTTGAAGGTCCTTCAGATAGCCACCCAATTGAGTCTACATATGGTGACATAGGAGGCGGCTCCGATATATTTTGGCTTGCATAGGAGCTCTTTGTGGATGGCAGGGTACCCGAGCCAGGAGTATCCTGACGTCTTTCCACGCTTTGCACAATTTGGCGCAATTGTTGCTGGCCTTGTTGGAGTCGTAGGATTTGCCTTTGGACTCTTCTCATTATTCTATGTGGATCATGTCTTGATCTTGGTGGAGAATGAGCTCCTGAATTATTTTGAGGTTATTGCATGGGGGATCTACCTCATTATGATTTGAATTTGTTGCGAGTTCTGTCATATGTATGACTTGACAGATTGCCCAGGTCGATCCCCAAGCGTGAGGCTGAGGAGGATCAATCAAACCGGTTGCATGGATATGAGGCCTTCTTGGATCATTTTCTGGACCTCATTTTTGAAGACATAGCAATCTTCAACTGGATGCCCCCCATACGGTGATACGGGCAATAATTGGGTTGATTGATCTTGCGACATCTGCCGGCCTCTTTGGTTCTGGCAGTGATATCAATTGGTTGTCGAGGCGGAGATCGAAGAGCTTCCTAGTATGCTCCTTTTTGAAGGATAGGGAGTCTTCATGCGCTCCTCCAATGATGGCGCTGGAGCTTTAGCTTCTGATTTCTTCTTTGGGACAGGAGAGATTATTGCCCCTTTGCTTCATTATCAGGTGAGAAGTCAACAACATTGACCTCCTTTGCTGGCTGCTTGCGCTCTTTGGGGAGCTTGCCTTTATAAGATGTATGAGCCATTTGCTCGGCTAGGAACCTCTCAATTTCTACCACTGCAGAATTCAATTGATCGAAACTCTTGATATTTCTCTCCCAAGAGCTTCTCGTTGATTGTTGATATGAGGCCTCTTCAACAGATAGAGGTTGCATCTTCTTGAGCGGGAGGGTTGTTGCATTTCATGCTAAACTCTCTCCACCTTTTGATGAAGTCAATTGCTGACTCCCTTGTCTTTTGTTTGAGGGAGCATAGCTCGGCGAGAGACCTTCCTTTCAACTGTTTGGAAACGGTCAAGGAATTGTTTTTTGCATATCTGCCCAATCAGCCTGAGTTGGACTTGAGCTTTGAATACCATTGAAATGCTACTCCAGTCAAGGAAGTTGCAAAATATGAGAAGATATGATTCTTCGGTGGCGAGCTCGCCCAAGGCAATGATATAATGCGCCAGATGTTCTTGTGGTGACCCATGTCCGTTGAACTTGGTAGTTTAGGACTTAGGGCATGCCTCTGGTAGCTTTTTGAATTGATGATGTACTGGATATGGGACAGAATATAAATCTGCCACCTGAATACCTTCGCTCTGCTGAGCGAACATATCTTGAATAATCTTCATAGCTCATGCCTTTGTATGGCAATACCTGAATTGCTTCTGTTTGAGGAAGCATATATTGGATGAGTCATGATATCCTGACCCGTAGTTTGAGGAAGAAGACCATTGTAGAAGCTGTCGGATGATTTGCGGGGCAGCCCCTTCTGGATGTTGATTTTGAGTGGAGATTGGCTCCACAGAATGACGGAGGCTTTGAGTTACCAATGCCTCATTTCATTAGGAGCAAGGCCATTTGATTGGCACTGCTGCATCACTTGATATTTGTCGTCATCCGACATTGCCTGGAAATTTTCCCTTGTCGGCAGGTCGATGACGGGGTTGACATTTGAAGTTAAAGGTCCACCTTCTTCATTTGAACATTTGTATCTTTGAAGAAGGGGATTTGAATTCCCTCATGTTGAGAATCAACGCGAGGGGGAGCTTGACCAGATGTTCCAGCTTGTCCGCCGGGGGGCGGTTTCTTCTAGCAAATTGCCTGATAGCTTCAGCGGGATTATTTGAAGCGGCTTCCGCAATTTGTTCAGCTGATTCGCCAGAGTCATTCCCAGAGGCATAGCATGAGAAGATTATGAGCTTGGGTTTTTCCTCAGCTGCCCAAGTAACACGTCGTCTTTTTGACGGACGGGTACTGGCATTAGGAATTGCCCCCAACCTATCAAATACTGAGATCCGCGGTATACGATCAGGGATCGATACGCGAGGTTTGAGTTGATGAATTGAATTTTCTTTGACTACCTGGATATTGTCCGGCCTTGGGGTATAACTTGATCTCTTGTATATTCCTTTTCTTTTTTGTTCTTGATGGTACTTGGGTTCAGCACGTTGCTGAGAAGCCTGTTTGACATTGCTTCTCTTGCTGAACATTGGCGGGTTGCTGCATCTTTTTGAGCTTTTGGGCCTCCTCTTGGGAACCCAGATTCGTTTGAACTTGGGTGAATGTCGGGTGCTTTGTTTTGACACCGGCTTTCTTCTTGGAAACTTCTGTTCTTCTCCTCGAAACCACCGCAGAGCTGAGAAGCGATCGAGGTCGGAATTGTTGGAACATACCTATCACGTGGGATGACAGGTTGGCTTCCATCAATCCGCACCCGCAGACCTCCGATCATGATGGACTTGCCGATCTCGAGGTAGCCAGGCGGCCTTTGCTTTTGTGATTTTGTTTTGCCCCCGTTGTGAGGAGACGGGAGCTATGATTTGGGAGGAAATTGTTTGGACCGAAAAGGTCCGGATTTGGGGTTTGACCCCTTTAACAGCATTATTTTTGGAGAGCATTTGGGTGTCCTTGTTGATGGCAGCAGAACGGCTCTAGTATTAGCATGACTCCTGCTGGTCTTCTTTGTTGATTTGTTGGAGGGAGACTTTTGAGCAGCATCCTCCTCTTGACGAGCCGGAACCAACCCTAGGAGTAAGGGGATCCGACAAGCTGGGAAATCTCCGAATACGATCGGAGTTGCCAGGTAGCCAAACCTGGCATGGTTGTTGACGGCGAGCGGTCCATAAGTGACGGCCATCTTCACAATTTGGGTTTGGTTTTCTTCGCCCAAGTACCTTCGAGGTGCCTTCACAGAGTACTTTCGCGGAGTACCTTCAGGGGAAATCCAGTATAGGATTTTTATGAAGAAAGATGCATATATCTCGCCCTTTTGCTATGAAAGCTGTGGACAGCTGTGGACACAGGATTTTTTCTTCCTCTCGTTATGTACGGGAGAGGTTCGTTTCATTTTTATCATATTTTGACTTTGTATTGCGGGCGTGCCAGACTGTCTATCAGACAGAAGTAAAAGGTCCGCGTGGTGCGGAGAAAGAATTTATATATCCGTGAAACGGATGAGTGCGCCGTGTTTTGATCTGAACTTCTTTGATTCCGGCCTTTAATCATCAGGCGATTAGGGTGGTGTGTGCTGGACCCCTGTCTCCATCGATCGGAATCGATGTTATATTTACATCGAGATAAAGCCTTAGATGTCATATTAACTCAAGTTTCAACTCGAATACCATTTCATAGCTTGGGCGAGAATATATGCATCTGTAGAAAATTCCAATACAATATTTTCTCCTTCTGTTTATTTCTGGACAGAATGAGTTTTGATTTTGAAAATGAATTTATCCTTTTGGAAAGGAACATTTATGATATGGATCTTTTTGAAAAAAGAGTATGAGTTTCCTTTGTGGAACTTGTCAATAACTTATAGTGGGTGGGAATATGCCCGTATCGGTGATATATTTTTTTTGGGTAAGAATCTCCGTTCAAAGGAGTCCCTTTTATAGACATACGAGTATATTTTTGACGGGATCTCCATTGAAATCAAGTTTCTCCTCTCCCAACGAAAGTATGCATATGCACACAACTTTTGTGAGTATATAATATCTTCCGGGACGGAATTTCCACCTGGACGGATTTTCCTTTTAGGAATATATGCATATAAGCACAAAGTTATGAACATACGAGTAAATCCTCGGGCAGAACCCTTGTTTTAAACAGAGTATCCTTGAGAAAATATATACATATGATTGCGCTTTTATGGATATATTCTCGGGTAGAACCTCCACATGGGCAGAGTTCAACTCAAGAATCATATACATATGAACATAAAATTGTGATTATATGGGTATGTATTTGAGCAGAACCTCTGTTTGGACAGAGTCTTCTCAAGAAAACATATGCATATAAGCACAATATTATGATCATATGAATATGTTCTTGGGTAGAATCTCTGCGTAGGCAGAGTCTCCTCGAAGAAACATATACATATAAGCACAAACGGCATCTAAATGCACATACCTATAGAGTCTTGCTCAATATGGAGGCATTTAGAGCACAAACATACAAGGATATTTAAATACCATATGTCCGTAGAGTCTTGCTCGATACAGACGGTATTTAAATCCCGAAAAATCCCCACAGAGTCTTGCTCGATGTGGGGATATGAAATATACGAGCACAAACATACAAGGATATTTAAATACCATATGTCCGTAGAGTCTTGCTCGATACGGACGGTATTTAAATCCCGAAAAATCCCCACAGAGTCTTGCTCGATGTGGGGATATGAAATATACTATGGAACTTTAGAGAAACCCTCCATGGAGGGTATGAGAGAGATGTTGATGCCGTATAAGATGGCGATCCCCCCCCTTCCCCCTTCTTTTGCGCTATCGAACGCTCCTCACTCCATATCGAGCAAGGAATGGGCCAATACCTTCACGCCAAACCAAAATTTGGAAGGACAAATTGAAGGGGATTGGAAGAAGGAGGCTTTTCTATTCTGAATTTTCTCTCTCAGAACAATGGGCTGGTTTTTACAGGGCTTTCAGACTGGTTTTTTCAGCAGGTTTTAGGGGAGTATATGGGGGTTTGGAGGCTTGGTGCCGCCCTCCTCTACAATGGGATTCAAGGATGGTTTTACAAGGCTTGGGGGACTGATTTTGCAGAGTTTTGGGGGGGAAATATGAGGGCTTGAGGCATGCAAGCCAGCCCTTTGCCTCTTGGGGGATATGGGAATCCAAAGGGGCTTTCATATGAGGGGGTGCACCCCCTTTTATAGGGGGTTCCCCCTCCTCTCCTTACTGCATGCGCAGGAGAAGGAGAGGGGGAGAACCCCATCCGGTTGAGGGAAACCCTTCCAACCGTTTCATGTGAAAACGGTTGGAGGGGAGGAACCCCCCCAAACCGTTTCATGTGAACGTTTTTGTATGAAACCCCCCAACCGGTTTTGTATGAAACCGGTTGGGGGAGCCCCTCCAACTGGTTTCATATGAAACCGGTTGGAGGTCTCCCCCCCCTCCAACCGTTTTGTATGAAAAGGTTGGAGGGGGAGACCCCTCATCCTCCCCTTATAGGGGTTTTTTTTTTGAGATTTCTGGGGTGGGATGTGAATAATTTCTCATGCCAACATCTCTTACAAGGCCAGACATCACTTATGTGGTTAGCATTGTTAGCCAATTTATGCATGCCCCTCGCACTTTTCATATGTAGGCCGTTGAGAGGATATTGAGGTACATTAAGTCCTGCCCGGGTCGAGAACTATTGTATTCTAAGGTAGCACATCTCAGTGTTGAGGGTTATAATGATGCGGATTGGGCCGGTTCTTGAGATGATAGACAGCCTACTACTGGATATTGTATGTTCCTTGAGGTCATTTAGTTACTTGGTGAAGCAAGAACAAATTCTGTGTGCACGGTCAGTGTAGAAGTTGAGTACCGAGCTATGGCTCAGGAGTTACTTTAAATGTTGTAGTTGTTCTTACATGACATTGGTGTTTAAAGGTTCATGTTCCGATAAAGCTCCACTGTGATAATAAGACAGCTAACATTACCAATAACTTTGTCTAACATGATCATTATTCGTGAAAAGTTGGACACGAGCGAAATTTGCTTATTGTATGTTCGGTCTGCAAATCAACTATCAGATGTCTTCACAAAAGGGCTATCTCAAAAGCTATTTTCTTCTATCTTGTCCAAGCTGAACATTAGAGATATCTATGCTCAGATTGAGGGGGAGTGTAGGCAATAACCATGGCTGTGTACAGGGGCTGTTTAGTCCACTGATTTCTTGTTATATTGTGTATAGTGTAACGAAAGTTAAGGCATCATGTTTTAATGGTATACTTGTAATTTCTTGGGGTTTTAACCCCCCCCACCCCATACATTGATTGACTAGGGATCTGCCAAGATCACTGGTGATCTGCTTTTCTCCCCAGACTTGTGATCAACTAGACTAGGTTCTGACTTGTGTTTTTCTTGGCCTCTGACTCGTATTTGTCTTCTCAACCTGCTGCTTTTACACACTTATGCACACAAATTAGACCTTCATTTACATAAGAAAAGCCAAAATCATGAGGTCCATTGACATCAAATCTTTTCATTCCAACGCATCATATAAAACTCAATATTTTATTATCATCAAAATCTACAGGAGGACAACATGGGCTGCTACCTCATAGGGAATATGTTTGACAATGAGAAGCGTACACCTTAAATATACAATGGCAAGGGTAATTTTGACTTAAAATTTACTAAAGACTTGTTCGAGTCACAAATCCCTTTTTTGGACGCCAACTAGAGGCACTTATTTATGAAATCCAGAAGATTTGAAGGGACTTTTTTTGAATTATGAAGGTTTTAGGGTGATACTTGGAATATCGACAGACTTTAGGGGGTAATGTGTAAAAATCCCGATATCGTAATATTATTGTGTTCATCATTATGTTAGTTGCTACAATAATGTAATAATTTAACATTATTAATAATTTGACTATGTTGCTATGTTAATTGCTATTGTGATACACAAATATAGTAATATGTTAATTATTATAGTAATATTACTATGTTGAATCGTTGATTACTATGATAATTACTAACGTAATGTAGCCATATTATTATGTTAATATGTTTTTATATCAAATCTAATATAATTTGCTATATCACAATTAGTATGTTGACTATGTTGCTATGTTAATTGCTACTGTAATAGAGTAATGTTACTATGTTAACTATTACAATAATATAGTAACATTATTGGGTTAATATTTTATTATCTAATTAGTACATAATGTAGGTCAAAAGGACAAGGGCATTAATGGGGAAAAATTTGTCTTGAAATGTGTGAAATCAAGCTAGAAAAAGTGGACTTAACTCATTCCAGGAGTCTTGTTGCTATCCCCATTTTTGGGTTTATCCTTATTCCCCTTAACACCCCATTTTCCCGTGAACAACAGTGATACCAAACATAGTTTAGGGATAATGCAGGCTTATTCTCACTTTATCCTGATACCAAATGATACCTAAGGGTTCGGTTAGTGACCAAAGATCTTTCTTTTCCATTCATCAATGCTTCCCCCATTGGGGGCACATCCTTTAAATAAAATAGTACAAAAAGAGGCAAGTAGACTACCTAAAAGATAGTAGCCATTAATTATTACAAATATTTGCTGAGGGATATGGCAGTGTCTTTCAAAATTGAGCTGAACCCTAGGAAACATTTAGAAAAGAGCAAACATTGGACAATGACAAGTTGTAGAATCCTAATGATGGTAAATGTTGGTGTCCCCACCACCAATATTGACATGGTATATTTGCACAAGCTCCCTGCTCCTAGTTTTATATTAAAAGAGGTTGTTGAAGTGGGGCTTCCAGTTCGGGGCTTTCAACTTAGAAAAGGAGGGAAGAAAACTTCCCATCATGGGGAAGGGAAGTTGGGGTTGGGGGGTGTGCATGGGGAATTGGGGGGTGGTTTTCTTTCTTCTTTATTTTGGGAAGGGGGAGGGGTGGCATGGGGAAGGGGACTGCATGTAGAATGGAGATTTTTAAAATTATTTTTTCTTCTTGTTCTTTGGAAACAATGGAAAGGGAGGAAAGAGTAAAGGGAAGGGGAAGGAAAAGGGAGGAAGAGGAGGTTTTTTTTCCTTCCCCTTTTCTTTTTCATTTTCCACCAGCATCCTCTTTATATGGTTTTTATTTTTAAAATTTTTACGATTTATTTTTCCAAAAAAAGGCCGATCCAGGACTTCCAAGAATCGGCTAATCCAGATAGGATTGGACTTCAGTCCAGGGCAATCTCTGGGCAGATATGATTCATTTTTCCATGGTTTCTAAGGCTCTTGCATATCTGGCTTCCTTTTTCTGCTCTCTGCCTTTGTTTCACTTCTTGCCTCCCTTTTCTACCTTACTCATCTTAATGTGCTGCACCTCCTATCCTCTGCATTTGCTTCTTGCAGACGCCCCTTAATGGTGAAACTAAGTCTTGTTCATGGTTACACAATGTGCAAGTTCCAGCTTTAACTTTTACATCTACTGCCTAGAGCTGATGCGGTAGGGTGGCAGGGCTGTTCTACGTTCAAATTAATGAATATTTATGCTATGCACTTCTGTGATGCCATACCATACATTTGTCCTGATTGAGGGATTTTAGGTGTAAACCTCATTCTATATTTGCATTCCACATTTGAGTTTTTATTACCAATAATTATCTCTATCTGTGTTTAATGACTGTTGGTATGTTTTCTGGTCAGGAAAAAAGTCCATTTAGCAGATATCTTCTTCGCGAACTTAATGCAATTGCTGGTGCCATAACAATCACATGTCTCATGGTAATGTTTCCACCTTCTGTGTTGCATAAAATAGGAATCGGGCCAGTTTGATAACTTAATTGTTTGTCCCCAAATCAGCAATCCTGAGATAGTGTAATCCACTTTTCCCCCCCTCTTTTTTGGTTTGATAGTACGTCTCTGGTAACTGTAATAATTTAGGATAATCCTCATCAATATTCATTAAAAAAACCTTTGGTCACCCTACCCTGACTCTTATAAATTATTTAGAACTGTTGTTAGTTATTACAATCTTACATAAATGGTTCCAGGATCTGCACAAATTGGACTTGAAATAAACTTAAAACACTGTAGGTAAAAAAACACAAACGAGGAATAATATATGACAATAAAGGAGAATAGTCCATTAGCTTTCGTTGCGCCTTGCAGTCCCTTTGTTTGTAAGAGGTCATTCTTTTAGTTGTTGTTTGCAGCAGCAAGAAATCTCTCCACCTTGATTGTACTATCTCTATTTATCATGGGTAAAATTGGTGGTATAAGTACATAACCTTTATGTAGTCACAATTACATATTACAGAAGTAAAATACAGTAAAATACAGCTGCAAATGTAAACTAATGCTATGCTACTGGAACTCACCATCAAAAGTAGAATCTCCTTCTTAGACTAACTCTAACACTATATTCCAGGTTTTGAACACTGCCATTTATATCAAACCATGGTATGCAATCTCGCGAGATTCTCGCGAGATCTCGCGAGAATATCGGTCTCGGCCCCTTCCCGAGAAATGAGAAGGCCGAGATGCCTCTTCAGGCAGGGTTGTTAGGACTCAGGATCCTCTTCAGGCAGGGTTGTCAGGATCCCCTTATTTACCTGAATATCATTTAAGGAAATGTTATTATTTACTTAAGATATTGCATGTAAATAAGGAAGTACCCCCGTTTGAATCCAATAAAAATATCAAAAAATCATATCTCTTACAAATAAAAAGTCAACTCTCCCATCCAAGAGAAAATCGCGATTTCGGTGGTTCCTTCAAATAGCGACTTTCTAATCTTTCATAATTTGACATATCTAAAATTTCATAATTCAAATAAACCCAATAGAATACTAAAAATCTAAAGTCCGGTAAAAAAAATTAAACGTGCATATGACTTCTCCAATGGAGCCACTCTCCTACTGACAGTACTTAGTCTGCTTGAGACATCTCAGGATTTGGTCAAACTTAAGCTATCATCACCTAAACTCATGAGATTTTTCACTTGAGAATGTATGCAATTATCTATGTTCCTTATGGAATTATCTATGTGAACCTATGTGATCCACACTTTTTTGTTATCTTGATCTCTCGAGATATCTCCGAGATCTCTTCTCTTTGACCCTCCCGAGACGAAGTCGAGATCCGATATGGCAAACCTTGTGTCAAACAAAACGAACAAAAGAAAGATAACAGTAAGAAAACATATGTAGAGATCAAAATAGTGATTCCCTCAATACTAAGTAGCAAAATTAAAATTGTAAGGTAATCTAGTGCTAAGATATGCAAATAATGAAACTGCTAAATGATCAGTTACATTAATAAATTCATGTGACAAGTAATTAAACATAGATACACATGCATGCTTCAAAGTGCAAGAAATTTAGTGAGTATTCTGAGTGGGAGGCAGATAGTGATCATTATTTTGAGTGCTATACATATGTGTGAGGCTAGCAAAGTATGTTTTGCCTCCTTATAAGGTTGACCAGACAAGCCAAAATCTATTGGTGGAACATAGAGTCTCTAGAGAAGATCCAATCACGACTTAGGATGAGATGAAAGAGAAGTTGCATGAGAAATATCTTCCACCTAGCGAGTCCAAGCATAAATTGTCCTAAGGGAACCAACTCATAATTGATTATGTTGCTCAGTTTGATGAGTACTTTATGTAGTCGGGTGTTAGGTGTAGAGGATGAAGATGCAACCTCATCTTGGTTTAGGGCCAGCTTAAGGGAAGACATTCAGCCAGAGCATTTTTCTCCAAGATGTGCACATGTTAAAGCAAGCCCATTAAATGGTCCTGGATGCTGAGAATTTTCAATGACCTCAATTCCAATGGTCACAGCCTACTTCTAGGTTAGACACCCATGAGGGTCTAGGATGGGTTGGTGAGAGATCTATTCCTCAAAAGGGCCTACTTCGACTACCCATACTATTGAGAGGCTGTTGGTTAGAAGACCTTTAGTAAACCCACCCATGCAGGCGAGAAGCCTAATCCCACTTAGGGATCCTCGGCCCATGTTGTGACCGTCCTCCTAATGCCTCTTCTTCATGGGTAAAGGCCTAAGGTAAGAGCATTGCAAAAGTGCAGTTCGCAGGAAGCAATGGTTCTTTTAATCAATGTTACCATTGCCATGGCTTTGGACATTATGCCAAACAATGCCTCTATAGAGCTCTTCACATATGTGAGAGCAATGGCAACGAATTTAGTGAGGAGGTGGAGAAACTCAACCCAAACAGTGAATGGGTTAAACTATTCTTAGAATACGAGAGCAAACATAGAATGAAGATGGACCCTCAAGAGACTCGAGGCTTAGGGTAGTTAGGTACATTTTGACCCTACCGAAGGAAATTGATCACTGATGCAAAACTCCTATCTTTCACACTTTCCTTAAGATAAATGGTGAAATGTGCAAACTTGTGGTGGTAGTGGATTGAATGCCATATTTATCGATTTTGTAGCTTATATGTGGTTGGGCCTTATTGACAACCCTAGCTCATATAGGGTTTTTTTGGTAGACTCTTCTTCCATCCTTGTTAACCAAAAATGTCTAGTTCCTTTCTAGGTCCTCTCATACCATGACCAATGTGGCAGAATGTCCTACCTATGGAGGTTGGGAGCATCATAGTCATACTAGGGAGACCTTAGTGTTTTGATCTAGATGTCACTTTGCATGGGAGAACAAGCACATGCTCTTTTAGGCATGGCTGCATGAGGGCAAACTAAGTAAATTGAATCCCTTCTAACCCACGCCTACGAACAAGAAGGTAATAATAGAACAAGAAATACCAAGACTCAAAAGGCCCTTCATATGTTTAGTGCTGGGGAGTAGGAGCAAGAGGTTTCTAGTGACTAGATAATTTGGCAGTCCTTGTGCTAGTAGCTACTATTAATCCTTCAAGTGAGCACCTGAGAGAGGTTGATATCATCATTATTGAGTTCACAACATTTTTCCCAATTAGTTGTTTGATACCCTTCCACCTATACATGATATGTAGCATGCCATATACCTAGTCCTTGGTTCTGTCTTACCTAATTAGCCATAATATAAGTTAAACACCATAGAGCATGTGGAATTCAAGAGGCAAGTAGGGGAATAGCTTAAGAAGGTTAGAAGGGCTTCCTAGAGAAAGCATGAGTGTGTAAATCGTGCCCATGTTGCCCGCACTAAAGAAATATGGCACATGGTGAATGTGTGTAGATAGCTGTGCCATCAACAAGATCATGGTGAAATATCAGTTTCTGATCCCTAGACTGGATGACATGCCGGATATGTTGACAAGAGCCATGATTTTCTCTAAGATGAATTTGAAGAATGGCTACCATTAAGTTGGAATTAGGCTAGAGGATGAAAGTGGGAAACAGCCTTCGAAACCAGGATGGGCTATACAGATAGTTAGTAATGACCTTTGGTCTCTCTAATGACCCGAGTACTTTTGTAAGGTTAATGAACCAAGTTCTTTAGCCATTCATTGGGATTTTTGTTGTAGCTTACTTCTATGATGTCCTGTCTACATCAAAACTAGGGAGGAGCACTTTGACCATCTTTGCCAACTATGTGTCACTCTTCGAAAGGAGAGCCATTACACCAACCTAAAAAAATATGCTTTGGTGCATGATTTTGTTAGTTTCTTTGGATCATTGTCTCCTCCAAGGGAGTTTCAGTTGGCCCTGTCAAAGTTAAAGCAATAATAAAATGGTCTGAGCACAAAAACATCCATAAGGTTCGTTACTTTCGTGGTTTAGCAGCCTTCCATCATCCTATCACGCATTGTATCAAGACAGGAACCTTTTGTGTGGACCAAGGCAGTTGTGATGGAAGGCTTTATGTCAGACTAAGGCAGCGTTTGGTTCTGAGTTCTCAGCGATTTTCGACTTGAAAATCTCTGACAAATTTCAGCGCGATTCCAAATGTTAGCCCTATCGTACGGGAGATCGTGCACAGTGATTTTCCCCTGAGGTGAAAGATAGACACAACAGGTTTTCTCTATCCATCTTTCGAAAAGTAGGAAAGAGGCCGCCTTTTGCAGTGCTTGACCCGATTCTAGCAATGAACTTCCACACACACCCTTCCACAGGATTTGTTTAGCTCCTCTGGCTTCTGCGGGGAAGGGAAAGGGCATTTACATAAAAACCACAGCGAGAGAGCTTTGTCCCCTCCCAAACGAGTTGAAGTGGGTATAGGAGTTGTGTCAGAAAGCTACCTTGTGTCAGAGAACTCAGAGTTTGTGAGGAAATTGGATTTACCGGAATTGCTCTCAAATGCTGCCTAAGGAAAAAATTGACAGAAGCACCTGTCCTCTGCATACCAGCCTTCTCTATGGCATTCAAGGTGAGCTGTGATCCATCGTGTGGGAATTGGTGGAGTCCTAAGTCAGGAAGGCTGAGCTGTAGTCTTCTTTAGTGAGAAATTGAATGATGGCAAACTCCAATCCACTGCTTATGATAAGAAATTGATGCGGTAGTGCAGGTGTTGTAACATTGAGGTGTTATCACCTACCATAAGAATTTGCTTGTGCTTTGGATCACAAAGTCATGCTTGCATTTTCTTAATTTCTCACGGCATGGTAAGCATGTTGAATTTCTTCAGAGTTCATACCTACACCTTTGTATTGAAACACAAGCCAGGACTTGAAAAATGGGCCTCTAATGCACTTAAGTCAGTGGGTGACCTTATTGACCACAGCGAGCGTGGAAGTAACTGAAGATTTGATAGACTCAAGTAGAACCTATGGGGGTTGCCTCAACTTCGGGGAAATTTATACAGCCTGACAAGGGCATCCATCACAAGACGTTAGTGACCAGGTTCTTCATGATGGGTACTTGTTTAGGAAAAACAGGCTATGCATCCCTCCCACATTAGTTATGGATTTATTGGTTTAGGAGTTACATGCTAGTACCCATCATGAAGGACCTGCAGTGTGGGGCTTGCACTACAGCACTAGCATAGGGAAGAACATGTGCAGGTGCTTATGTGGCAGAAGTGGCTGAACAAGGCTGCCCTGGGTTGTGCGTCACCCAAAGAAAAGCCACACGCTGGGTTTGGTGGGGCTAGACGCATACGGGTGCATGCTGAAGCTAGGAAGTTTTGCAGAGAAAACGAGAGATGAAGAAACATGGAGAAAAAGAGGGAATGAAATAGGAAAAATGAGACAGCACCAGTGCAGGAACAAAGGCGATGTGAACTATAGGGCCTCTCACCCTCCTCCCTCTTGAGTGGGGTGAACTCCCTCTCAGGAAGCTCGAATTCAGGGTAATCTTAAACCCTTAGATGATCTCTAATAAGAACAATGAGAAGTATTTGTAGACTCAATACTTTCTGAAATGCATTGCTAATTCTGTAAAGTAAGAAGTCAGAATATTTAAATCCTAATCAAATTCAAACTTCCCTATAAACTTAAGCTTGCCTAAAAGTACAATAGAGACAAATTCCAAAAATATAATAAAATGGAAACTTGAATTTGACTCAAAATAATAATCTGACTCTGATGCAAAAATGGAAATCTTCCTCCAATTCTCCCAGCCATAGTGAAACTGGGACTCGATGTTGTTGACGTTGATAGACCTGGGCCGGG
Source organism: Colocasia esculenta (assembly GCA_014218235.1). Lineage (NCBI taxonomy): Eukaryota > Viridiplantae > Streptophyta > Magnoliopsida > Alismatales > Araceae > Colocasia > Colocasia esculenta. The sequence continues at coordinate 58,615,783 of CM024754.1, forward strand.
TCAAACCATGTGTTATCCCTGGTGTCCCCACCAGCACCTCAGGCACTGTCACTTCACTCTTGTCGAATTTCACACATGGGTGATCATTGGATCACCCTGGCTGCCAAGTCATGTACCTCAGCCTGCCTCTCACATGAACCCATTTAAGGCTTCAAAACCCATTGATTTTATTGTTCATATAAAGGCGAGCCCCATCCCTGATATGGATTCTCCCTCACTCCCTTTTCCCCACCTCCATTTGTGACTCCTAGTGAGCCAAGTTGATCTCAATGACCGATCGCAACAGTCACTGCAATGGGATATGGCAACCTTGGCCACTGCTTCTGGTGATGACAGTGAGAACAAGGTGATCAAACAGCATCTCTCTCTCTCTCTCTCTCTCTCTCTCTCTCTCTCTCTCTCTCTTACACACACACACTATGCACATGCACACAGGGAGTGGGCCATTGATCATGACTACCCCTCCCTGTCACAGAAGAATTCTAATTATGTATGTGGAGACTGGGCACTCAAACATCTGCAAAATGCGAACAAAATTTTGTTTGATCAGGAGATGATATGGATTTATCAATGACCATTGTATATTCTCCCATTTTGTTTGGCATGCACCCTTTATTGCTCATCAAGTTTTTCCTCTATTCTTGACAGCTCCAGTAAAGGGGCTACATGAACCTAGTGGTATAGAACTTCTCTGAACTTCATAAGACCAGAGCGCATTGCCCTCAGCTACATGTCAAGCCATATCCTATTAGTCTGGGTTGGCTGAGGATTTGACTAATCACATTCAAAGGTTATGAACTGTTTAATCACACTCTGTCAACTGGCCACCAACCTCATGTTTTTATGCTAAAACCTTGCTCTATGCAAGTTATTGGGCATTTCCTTCTGGGTCTTGAGTAGTTTTGCATTTAGTGTATACCATCATGATTCTTTCCATCTGATTTTCATTTTTTCTTTTCACTTGTTCTCAACAGGTGACCAATCTTGCTGGATATGTTATAGGACTTGAAAACATTAATTGGCTGATTTCACGATTGCTTATGAAAGATGGTATTCTGAGTGCATGATTTTTTCCCTTAATCTAGAATGCTTTATAATTCTTATATCTCATTACCTTTTTATTGTCTACAGGATTAGCTGTCATGATCGGGATCTTTACATCATTTTATGTGGGAACGAAGGTATTTCTAATCTTCATTTGAATATGATACAGTTTAATGTTTTAGAATGCACGTTATTTGTCTAATGGTTGTATTGCAGCTTATGCTTCACATACGCGACGCAGCACAGAACCAGTATAAAGTCTAGGGAAGCATCCTATATCAATGCAAATTAGATTACCTGAGAATCTTATAAGGTGGAGGGATTTCTGAGCTTGTTCATTCTTAATTTGAGGCTCTACTACTAACTTGTATGTTAGAATATTGATGAATTTCTCTTGAATATGCATATAGGCAGGTCATTTGGTGGTTCCCCAAAACCATTTTGTCAATAGAAGGGATCTAGATGAGCATTTGCCGACTTACTTTCTGCAAATCCATCACTGTTTCTGCAGTTGATTGGTACAAAGCCTCTTGCTTCAGGAGAATTACTCTGCCTTTGTGGAGGATGCCACCCACCTTTTTGGCCCAAGTTTGGATTGTATACCGTATAGGCACCTTTATTCCTCCGATGGGCTGTATCTGTATGTTCTTAAATTTGACTGACAAATGCATTTAGAAGCATATAGAATAACCATGAGCTCTTGCCTCCAAAAGGTTTTGTGGACAACAAAGTGCAATGTGCTTTTTATAGAATGTTCAGACAATGTTTTCTCCTTTTTAGTATGTAATATGGGCAAAACTTGTTGCACTTGTGGATTACCCATCTTGTGCTTTCCCCAGGCACAAGACAGGTAATTCCGCAAGTTCAGCAAGACTCTCTCATGTAATATACACCGTGAAGAGATTTGAATTTCCTAATTTAGTAACTAATTGATGACTCTGTTAAATGCCACCCTTGTGACCATTCTTTTTCTGAGTGTTGAACGGTTCAGACAAGTTGTAGAATCGTTATTACACTTTGTTTCTCTACTGTTTGTCACCCTAAGCTTTGGTGTTGAAGACCCTAAAATTTTGGTTGAATGTTTTGGCCTATTGTTATCACCTCTACCTTTCAATCCGAGGTCCCTATGACACTGTTGGACCATTTCCTTTAAGCTTGAGTTGTCTATCCTGGTGTAGAGGCTTTAGGCACCATTCAAATATAAGGATATTGCTTTGATGGGCTTGACTTTAATGCCCCGAGTTATTAAATAGCCGGGGTAACTTAGTGTTCTTGCCCATAGTTTGTTGGATTAAGTTGTTTTGGTGATTTGTTGAACGAGATACCAACACCTCAAATAATCGCACGGTAAGCATCCATCTAACTCATATGGCAAGCTGAATACAAAGTAGCAACTATCTGTTAATCAGCAGTTATTGCCTTCCCATATTTTGAGCACGTCTTAGCTGTCTGACATTGTTATCAAGGCCGAAAGGCTAGATATTGGGCCACCTTATCTGAGCATAGAAAGAAAAGTGACTGGTCATGGACCAATGCGCCTGACCCAGCCCACCCAACAATGGGATCCAGTTATTTGGTTCCTACCCCATGGGATCCCTAGGGATCCTTCCCAGCAACTTGCCATTGTCACCATTGTTCACCACTGTCGTCCCTAAGTTAGTCCTTGAAGCGAGGTTAGGAGATCCGAATCCACAGTCTCCAACTTGTAGTCCCTTGTACTGCCTAAGTAGGTACAAGGTCTGTCTTGATGACTATGAGTTTAACATAATATAAAAGAATCTGATCATAGTTCAAAATCTATTGCAAAAAATCCAAGCTCGTCCTCAATGCACATCTCAACTAGGTTTGAGTTATGAAACATTTTCAATTCTTCAATATGATCTTTGAAACATGAAGTCGTGAATTGCTAGAATTAAGTGGAATTGTTAGAGACATGCTATATAAATGCCCCCATTTGTTTTATATTTGACTTCCGTCCTTTTATTCTCCAAGGTCCATTTAGAATATATCGTAAATGTTTATCTTCAAGCCTTCAACCAATAAGCGTATTTATTGCTTTTGCTTCTCTATGATGTTGGCCTCCCTAAGGCTCTGTTTAGACTTAAGGCCATCACCAATTTGCTAGTTCTTTCATTGAATATGATAGGATTCGACTCCAATTCTACGAAGACAAATACTAGAAGGCAATAAAAGTAGAAAAATACTTACTGCAAGAAAGTGGTGTATTGTAAATTTTTCTAGAGAGTTCTTTGAGAGGTCTCCGAGAAGTGTCACTCGGTAACCCCGAGTGGTTTTTGATCTTGTCACTGCTGGAGGTCTCTCCACGGTGAGTTTTGTTGATCGCCTCAGTGGCAGTTTCGCCAGGTGGGGGGAGTCACTAACTAACCCCCTCTCCCCCCCCTTTTTTCTTCCCTTAGTCCCTAGTTCGTTCTCCTGTCATTTGTAGGGGAACCTCACTTTTGGCCCTGTTCCCTATCTTCTCAACCAAGCCTCCTCCTCTTCTACCTCATCCTACTTGTCTCTGTCCCCCTCTTGCTCTCCCTCCCATATAACTGTTGTCCCCCTAACCTGCCCCCTCTGGTGTCTTGCCCCCATCCCCCCCCCCCCCCCACCTTTGTAGAGGCTTTTCTTTCGTCTCCCCCCCCCTCATGGGATCCCTTCTTCTTCCCCCTAGCCACCCCCCTCGGTGCTCTCTACCCTTCCCTACCCCCCTTCCCAATCTTGTGGGCTGTACCCTTCTCCTTCGGTCCCCTCTTCTTTGTTCTTTGTTGCATCCAGTGATCTCTTTCTCAACCCCCTCCCATGTTTCTTCTTTCCCTGCCCACATCCCCCTTTTATCTTTCTTTACACTTCCTTCAAGCCTCCCCTTTTTGCTTTGGGTGGAATTTCTTCCTCCACCTTTTGGTTTCTCATGAGGTTCTTTCTAGCTCAGGCTTCATCCGCTTTTGCTTTACTTTGTTTGTTTCTTCCTAACTTTTTTTCAAGATCTTGCTTTGTCCCACTCGTGGTCTGCTAAGAGCCCATAAACTTGTTGAAGGTTGTTGAGCTTTTAGAGCCCCTAAAGTTGGTGTTATGGAGTTTTAGGTTCAGCTCGAGTTTCAATGTTCATCAACAAGTGCATCATCCGAGTTCCCGCCTCTTGGTTTTTATCTAGCAGAATGGCAGTCCTTCTTACTAGGGTAGAGCCGCTCCTTGGTCCCTTCTTGGCATCCCACATGCATCTTATGTGTTGTGTTTGTGTGTTTTGATGATGACATACATAATGTGTTTTGATTGTTTTAATGATCTTGATGATGATTAAACATAATGTTTTGATGATGACTAAAAAATATAATAGTTTGGCATGACACTATCATTCGTATTTGAAAATCATGTATCCTTGATATGTTGCTGAAACGCATGAATAGAAGTCAATTGGAGAAAAACAGATAATAAGTTTCTTATTTTCCAGTCGAAGTGCACAAACTTTGATTGACACAAATTTCTTCTATTCAGTCGAAGCTGTGTAACTTCAGATATTTGAGTTTCTTCTATTTAGTCAAAGCCCTGACACTTCGACTGATCGATTGCATTTCTTCTGCAGTGCCATGTCACCCCTCCTGATCGGTTAAGAGATGACACGCACACTAACCAAACGGAAGCATTTTACACATTGTTATGGGAAGGCCATCTGTGCTGCATACAATATATTAATAGACCAAACACAAGAACTGTACATGTAAAAATACTAAAATATACAGATTTTTGTTGCAACATCAAACACCCGTGCAAAGCACCACATATACATATATACAATATCATAGTCTGTTCAAATTTATATGCTAGAAAGTCTGAATACAAAAATGGTACAACCACAACTTAAACAACTTTTTAAAACCCTAGAGGTCACCCAGCCTGAAGCATGAGTGTAGCAAGGGGTTGGCTTGAAGAGAGGACCACATCATGAAGAAGAATCTAAAATGGTTTCAACGAAGGCATGAGTTCCAAAGGAACCCAGTAGACAAACCCGTAAAATGAAAAGCATAGGAGCATAGAATAAATCACAATTATGAGGTTATAGAAGCACAAAAGTTATACAAAGTATACATCACAGGGAAGACTTAACAGGTTGTATGTTCACAGATATGTATGAATCATATTTCAAAGACATGATTGCTTGGCAGGGATTCAAAATCTTACAAATGGCATTAATAAAGCTCTCAGGGGATGCATAGCATATAGCTAATCATCTGCCGAAACAGGATGTTACATATACATACATACTCAAATTTACCCAACTTAGTGAGCCTAACCACCCACGTTTAACTTGTGGGATGAAACCGTCATCATGGCTGTCCCCTCATGCATGACGCCAACCATGAGGAGTCCTAACCAACCCAGAGAGAAGAATCAAAGTACCTTGTCAAGATAATCAGACACATACTTTTTAAAGGTTACCCAAAAAGGGTTTAAATCAAATTTCTGGATCAAACATGCAGGCTCATAAACGACACAGTACTGAGGAGTTGAAGGATGACTCTCAAAGTTTAACAAAGGATCGAACATGTAGGTTCACAACGGAGATGAAGAGAGACTTCCAAAGGGTCAAAGGAGGGATTGGTTATGCCTACCTTAGTGTGGGGAAACCAGCAAAAAGTACATAGAGAACTGGAAGGCCAAATCCGCCAGGAAGCTGCTACGGCTCTAAGCTTAAGTCTTCAGTTTCCCAATAGCAGAAGATAGAAAAAGTTCGCTGGGAGTAGCCACCGAGGCTATATAAGGGTTTAATTTTAAGGTGGGGCGATACTAACAGGGGGGGGTCCAGACACCTGGCCAACATGCAGACCAAAGGAGATACGAATCTAGTGGATGAGACTGATGGCAATATGAGTGGAAGGTCCTTCATATGGCCAGCAGCGTGATTTGTGGAAAAGTACGAAGTATATAGACAAGCATAGTGATCTATGCCAGAAAGTTGGTTGGTTAAAGGAACCAGATGATGATAGTCATTCCATCAGTCTGACAAAAGCACAAGCGCTACAAGATTATACTCAATTCTGGTTTGTTAAGAGGACAGAGGGAACATCGACTGTTGACCAAAGCATCGTTTACTGACTGAAACATCGGTTGCTATTTTTCTAACTAAAACATTGATTACCAACTAAACATCGATTACCAATTAAACATCGATTACTGACTAAGGGACATCGATATATGAAGTTCCCACTGTTGCCCAGATAGCAAGCCCAGAGGGGGGGGGGGGTGAATGGATTGCTAAAAATTCTTTTAGAATAATACCTGCAAATAAAACGCTTGACAAAAAACACTAAGTTCGACAGTTATAGTTAGTGTGGAATAAAGACAAACAAGCAAGCACACATAGACAACGGAAATTTTATCCTGGTTCAGATCTCCTATCCCAAGGAGTCATACATCCAGTCCCCAAGCAACAATTTGGGATTTCACTAAACAAGGGTACTGTCCCCCTTAAGGACTCTTACACATCCTGCAACAGTTGGCCTTCTCTTCTCTACCCGAAGAGGTACAACCAACACCTGATGCAACAGGTCTTCCTTCTTACCAAAGGGAAACAACCACCTGTTCAACAACAGGTCTTTCTTCTTCATACCGAAGAGGAGCACTCAAGAAGAATGAGTAGAGAATGAATGGCCCCTAGACCAAGCTTATAGGATTGCTTGATCTGAGGCGAGGTCTGAGAGACAAAGATTGGCAGTGGTGGATTCTCTCAGATCTTACACAAGCTCTCAAAAAACTAAGCAAATGGTTGTGGAGAGCTTAAGAGATAAAGACTGATTCCCTAAATGAACAAGCTCTTCTACCAGGTGCTCCAAAAGATAACCAGTTGAAGTTGCATGGAGTCGTCGGTCTTCTATATATCTTCTCTTGAGAATATAGCCGTTGGAGTATCTGTTGTCTCTATGTCTGAGGCACGCAAGTTGAGTGTGGTCCAACGTGGGTACCAGGACTACCTGCAGCCATTAAATGCCCAGAGAGACACGCACACAGAGAAGGATCATCCAGATATCTTTTGCTTCTTGTTTGTCCAACGTTGTAGGGTGTGATTCTGATAGAAATCTGCGCACAATAAATACTAAAACATAGACAGCTCAACTGTTTTTAGCTATCAATCAAAGTTAGATGGAAGGCAATAAGAAATACTCCAAAAAGAAAATGTCATTCTGTCACCCTGTAAAGCTTTTGCTTAAAGAACACAGATGTAGAAAGCACACAAATATATTTCGTGCAAAGATATATACTAACACAATAAATGCTCAAGAGCACGAGATACAGTGTTATACGCGGGAAGACTTAAACTCCACAAAGATTCAAAAAGAATACATTTGAATATCATGAAGGATAATTATTTTCAAGATTATCTGAGAAGATAATGAAAGTATATGTCAATTTATTTAAACCATAATCGTTGTGAAAAGAGTTGATGAATTCATGAAATTGTTGTCATAACTATATAAATGAAATCTATGTGGAAGTAGAGTCGATGTGACCATAATCCATATACAAATATAGTGAAATCGTTGTTCTGTACACAATCGTTATATGAATGAAATTAGTGTACAGATGAAATCATTGTTTAAGTAAAATCATTGTTTCATAGGGAGTCGTTGTAGAGATGAAATCGTTGCAGCAACACTCAAATCGTTATAGCACCAAGTCATTGTTTAAGTGAAACAGAATCGTTGTAGCGACCAAATCATATTTAAGTGAAATAGAATCGTTGTAGCGACCAAATCGTTCTTAAGTGAAATAGAATTGTTGTGGCGACCAAATCGTTCTTTAAGTGAAATAGAATCGTTGTAGCGACTAAATCATTGTTTCTATGAAGTCGTTGTTTAAGTGTCCAAATCGTTGTGGCGATCAAATCGTTATTTCTATGATGAAATCATTGTTTTAAGTGATATTGAAATCGATGTATCAACAAAATCGTTGTTTTACTTATGAAATCGTTGTGAGACCGAAATCGTTGTTTTACTTATGAAATCGTTGTGAGACGAAAATCGTTGTTTTACTTATGAAATCGTTGTGAGACGAAAATCGTTGTTTTACTTATGAAATCGTTGTGAGACCGAAATCGTTGTTTTACTTATGAAATCGTTGTGCGATGGAAATTGTTATTTTTCTTATGAAATCGTTGTGCGATGGAAATTGTTATTTTTCTTATGAAATCGTTGTGCGATGGAAATCGTTGTTTTACTTATGAAATTGTTGTGAGATGGAAATCGAATAATAGTGTGTGTGGACAACTTATTGATTTTAATTGACTTGATGCCTATTAATAAACTTCAGAGAAAGATGTTAGATAATGTTTTCAATGGTTTTATTAACCACCAAAAATTCATATAATAAAAGATAATTTATTTATGGAGATGGATTGATCATCAGTCTCCCCCTTTTTGGTGATGACAAAACATAAAGATATGCAAGTGTAAAGGTGTTGAAATAAAGTTGCTGGAAAAATTTAAAAAGGATGTATTTCAGAATATTTTCTCCCCATTTTAGTCATTAAGCAAAAAGATACAAGGAGCCAAAGAAAGATAGAAGAGAAGAGACAAGATAAATGGGAGCCTAATCAGTATATTCGATTACTTAATGGGGGTCATAAATATAGAAGGCAGGAGACAGAAGAGAGGCATGGCGAGTAATGATTGGCCAAGCCTAGAGTTCCTGCTCTTCAAAGAAATTCTTAAAAGCAACTGATGTTGTAGGAAGGCCCCATATCTGGAAGAAGTCTCTGGATGTGGAGCTGCCTCTGAGCTTCAATAAAGTTGGCATACTCATCTTTGCCAAGAGAAGTCGAAAGAAGCTAGTAGTACCAAAACTAGCATGCTACAGAAACTTATCAATGGATAGAGGTATAAAATTTTGTGCTGTAATAGTTCCCTTTTTAGGGGTACATAGATTTTGTACCGCTCAACCCAAATGACAATAGGATCCTGAACCAAATTAATGGAGTTGAGATCCAAGAATTCTTTAGCAGATAGAGTGGGTTTGTCGGATCTGGTGAGGGAGAGATTTAGAGTGATCAACTGCTGAGCAGCTTGGTGATAGTGCTTCTCCCAGTCAGAGGGGAAGTGCCTTTCACACTCAGACAAGAGAGGAGCTAAGACCTCGGACTTGATAGAACCCCTGTGATATTCTCTGAACAGAAGTTGGTGGAAAGCAAGAAGAGCTCCCTGCTAAATTGTGATTCTGGCCATGACTCTAGCAAACCTTTCAAAGATAGTAGGACCCACAACAGAGTCCATGAGCAAGGAATGTAGCTTAGGGAGAAACACAATCTCTGGCAGCTTAAGAGTAGCAAAATCCACATGAAGAGAAGTGTTGACTGGATTTTCAGTTCTGAGCTGAGCAATGGCTGCCCTGAATTGGCCAAGCTGAACTTCTAGAAGTTTATTGATAAAACGGTAATCATTGAACATCTTGAAGTGCCGGATTAACTTGATTTCCCTCTGGATGAAGGGACCCCAAGTATTTCTATGGTGGAGTACAAACCATTCAGTAAGTGTGAGAGGGTGGTCAGAGGGTGGGAACCGTTCAAATTTGGCAAGCACAAACTTCCTGTAGAGAGACTGATTGCCCTGAGCCCACTGGTCTTTAGTCTTAGACTCAGCTGAGGAGAAGATTTTGGACTGATCAACTTTGGATAAAGGAGAGAGAGGAAGAATAATATGCAGATGATCTGTGAGATTAAGGTGAGGAAGGCCAAAAAGTGCATCAAAGGTGCATTTTTGTAGGTATTCATAGTAGAGAGATCTCCTTCTATTTACAACATAAAGAGAGAACCAAAGAGGAGGGAATCGAGGTTCAGAGGAGAGAGCAAGCTCCTTAGAAACTTTTCTCTTTTTGGGGGTAGGACTAACATGAGAGGAGACAGACAGAATTGAGCAAAGAATTGCTTCTTCAACTCATCTTTAATGTCCTTAATGACATGGCCTTGAACACGAGCACTCTCTGGAATAATGGTGATGAAGGATGGTGGAGTGGTGGATGAAGAGCGGTGAATGAAGTAGGAGGAGATGGTGAAGATGGTCCAGCAGAAGAGGGATCAGCAGAGGAGGTAATGATCAGTCCATCTCCATATAAAATTATCATGAATTATATATGTAATTTTTGGTGATTAACAAAACCTTGTAAAATACTTTCTAACAACTATTTCTAAAGTTTATCCACAGAAAATAAATCTAGCAAATCTGTAAGTTATCCTCACACAATGCTGTAAGTTCAAATGCATATGTTTTGTCTAAGTACACATCGATTTCCTTTATAGAAACAACGATTCGATCGCCATAACAATTCTGTAAGTCACTTAAATAACGATTTCCGTCTCACAATGATTTCATAAGTAAAAAAACAATTTCGGTCTCACAATGATTTCATAAGTGAAACAACGATTTCATAAGTAAAATAATGATTTCATAAGTAAAACAACGATTTGCTTTCACTTAAAGAATGATTTGATTGCAACAACGATTTGCTTTCACTTAAAGAACGATTTGATCGAAACAACGATTTGCTTTTACTCAAAGAATGATTTGATCGAAACAACAATTTTCTTTCACTTAAAGAACGATTTGATTGCAACAACGATTTATCTACTTAAACAACGATTTGCTCAAAACAACGATTCACTTTACTTAAACAACGATTTGAGCACAACAACGATTTCTTCCTTAAAATAATGATTTTATGATCGATTTCACTTAAACAACGATTCATCTGCTCATCGATTTCTGTTAAGTAACGACTTTGTACTGAATATTGATTTCATTTCATTAATATATGAATTATG
>CM024754.1:58626734-58685894 GCA_014218235.1 Colocasia esculenta
GCCAATTACCGGTGATAAAATTCACGCTCCTTCTTCCTCTCTTCATCCCCTTATTGCTCCATGGCCTTTCGCCATGTGGGCATTCGATGTGGTAGGTCCCCTTGCGGATAGAACTGGAGAAATCCGGAAGAAACCTTCATCTGACCGCCACAGAGTACTTCACAAAGTGGGCTGAAGCAGAAGCGTTCATAGAAGTCAAAGCATCAACGGTTGTCAAGTTCGTCAAGCGCAACATCCTTGCAAGGTTGGCGTGGCCTCGGGACATCGTCACCGACAACGGACCACAGTTCACTTCACAGGAGCTTCGCGACATGTGTGGTAAATATGGTATCAATTTGCATCATTCATCACCATACTATCCACAAGGTAACGGACAAGCGGAAGCTACTAATAAAACTCTCATCAAAATCATAAAGAAAACATGCAAGTCTCAAAAATGCTGACTGGCCAGATCGCTTGGTTGAAGCTCTTTGGGCTTATCGCACCTCGGTCCGAACTCCTACGGGGCAAACCCCCTATGCCTGACATACGGATCGGATGCGATACTACCATACGAGATCTTCGTCCCCTCACTTAGAGTTCAATTGGATTCCGAACTTGATCCTGATCGACGTCGGGAAGCCTTGTTGGCACAACTTGAGCTCTTAGATGAGAGCGAATGATAGCGGGGACCATGCACAAGTCTATCGTCAGAGAATTGCACGTTTTTATGCCAAAAGAGTTCTTGAGAGAAAGTTCGAAGTGGGTGAGATGGTCCTAAGCGTAAAATCATAAAGGCACCAGGTCCCAGGAGCAAATTGCAGAAAATTGGGAGGGTCCGTTCGTTGTCAAAGAGGTTTACTCAGGGAATGCTTATAGATTAGTGGATGCCGAGGGAGTCGAATTAACGCACCCTTGGAACGCAGTCTACCTCAAGAAGTTCTATCCTTAGTCAGTCGGTCAGTCATTCATCACTTGTCAACGGTTCGGGTTTAAGTCTCTACCTTTCCATTCGATCATTAGTGAGGTAGGACTTATTCACACACCACACGATGTTAAAATATTGCCCTTTGGCTGGAAAATCACAAGTACACTCAGGCAGTCTAATCCGGTCAATAAGTTTCCCCTATTCTTTTCCCACTCGGTCGTGTCTGGAAGCGGAACAAACTACGAGTAGGAGACCACCCACTCTCTTTCAAAAGGACAAGGTCACCATAAAAAGGGGCAAATAATAAGAGCAAGGGCGAAATGTCAAATCAAGCCTCAATGGGGAAAGAAAAGCCAGAAGGTCAAAAAAGGGTAGCAAAAAGTACGTACCCGGAAAAAGGCTGACCAACTCAAGGAGGTAGCAAAAAGTACGTGCCTCCACCCAGGAAAGAAAAGAAATGACAAATGAAAAATCTCCCAATGGTTGACCAAGTCTGCTTGATATGAGATGTCGGTTTGGAAACAAAAAGTAGTTTGAACCAAAGTCTGACATGATTCCTATACATTCTTCCCATTCCCCTCTAAGGGCAATTTGGCCGTATAAGACCCTCTGTAGTGGAAAAACATCAAGAAGGCTAGGGGCAATATCCAACATCAAGGATTATGCACGTCCCTCCTTATTCGTGACCTTTGTGGTTAAATGGATCGCGTAAATCCTATACCCCGACATGTGATGAATATGTTCTTAGAGTCAAAAATACCAAAAAAAATGCAAAAAAATGTAGAAAAAACAAAAAAGAGTCTTTGATATATACTTTTTCCCAATGTACATATTTGTATATATTTTCTCCCTTATTTCCAAAATCCAAAAAATTAGTGGTACTGTGTATATACACTAACATTTGCCTATTGCTAATACTTATTTCAAAATCAAAAAACAACAAAAAAAAAAAAAAAATCAAGAAAAACAAAACATAAAAAAATGCATGTACATATTTCCCTTCGGTCATTTAAATTCATGTTACATCTTTAATTAGATATTGGCCCCTTGACCAGATCTCAAGAAAGGTACATCGTTGAGGCAAGGGGCTAAAGCAGATCTACACTAACGTTTTTCCTTCAAGTGTTGTGAACGCAGGTATCAAAGCACAAAGAAGGAAAACCACTCAAGCACAAAAGCTCATAAAAATTCACAAATTCCACTATGATAATCAAGTTTGTGTACGTCTCATAAAAGGGGCATACCCTGGTGGTACAAACTAGGAGCCTCGCTCCTCTCTCTCTCTCTGCTCCCCCTTTGTAGGCCTCTGCCTACGGGAGCTGCTCACCTCCTCCTCTTCCCTCTCCGACGCCGGTCTGGGAGAGGTGGTCTCGAAGCCGTAGAAGCCTCCGGCCGCGGCAGCCCTCCTCGCACTACGGAGGGGTCCCTAGTGACACGATGTCATCTAGGGAGGCGAATGCCGACGCGGTCCTCGCTGGGGCCCTCTGCTGGGCTGTCCTCTGCTGCTCCGGCGCCTCGAAGGACCCGATCTTCAAGATCTCGTAATCCCTCGCGATGTCCGCCCGAGCCTGTCCGCGTCTCGCTCGCGGTCTCTCGCCTCCCTCTCCCGCCTCCCGTGCCTCGAGCAGGCGACCATCCACCCTCACCAACTCCAGCCGCAAACTCTCCATCTGTGCCTGGAGAGTAGCCACATCTCCTCCCTGCCGCTGCATGTCAAGGGGCAAGCATATTAAAACATTCAATAGATTTTGAAAGGAAGTACTAGTTTGGTGTTTTACCTGAGCCCCAATCTCTCGAGCCTGCTCCTCAAGCTCCCGGACTCTCGCCTCCGCTCGGTCCAGGGCCCTCTGCAAGCGGACCGCCAGGTCCCCTCCGGCCGGCTGGGCGGACGAGCTCGCCCCCGCATCCCGACTCGCCTGTGCCCTCAATAGCTCTCCTCTCTGCATGCACAACATCTTGATCAGAAATCAAATCAAATCAATGGCAATTTCAAGATCAACGGTTGAAGATACTCACCAGAGTCCTGACCTCGGTCCGGAGCCTCGTCAGCTCCACCTCCTGCTCGGCCAGTCGCCCCTCCAAGAGGCGGATGGCCTGTGACTCCGGCATCTGCAAAATGCTTCAAGGTTAGAATCAATTCAAATTCAGATCCGACCAAGGCTTAGAGTTAGGAGTTTCACTTACCACTCGTCGGTCAAGCCGGAGTCGCCCGGCGTATCGTGCCTGGTAGTCCTCCATATAAGCCGAGCTGTCCTGGAGGTCGGTCACTCGTACCACCTGCTCTCCTCCATCGCGCCAGTACGCGACGGTGCTGCCATGATCTGCCCCCCAGTCGCGGTCCTCGACAAAGAACCGCCGGCATGAGTGCCCTCTCTCCCGAGGGAGGGCACCTCGATGGCCGGCTGGTGCCAGCCCAGGGTCCGTACCACCAACTCCAAATACAGTACCTCACATGTCCGAGGCACAGTAAAGGAAGGTGGCGGTCGAACAAGGGGCGACCTGCCGCCACCGCGGGTGCGAGGCGTCCTCCTCACCCCGATATGGGGTCCACACCACCTGAGAAGAACAAGAAGGCACTGGTCAGTAACGTCAAATGCAGCAGTAATTGAAGGAATGCAAAAGCTAGTTGAGGGTTTCATACCTGGTCGTGCGGGTAGTGGTCAAGTGCGACCCGCACATCCCATGCCCTCCTGTCGGTGACCCTGGGGTCCGGGGCCACCTCCCACCTCGTCATGAGAGGCACCATCATCTGGCGCCCCTCTGCAAGTGTCCCGCGCCCATGGGGAAGCGGGTGTACCCCCAGGTCTGCAAGAAGAGAAAGTCAGTCAGTCAAGCAATTAATCAATGAAATTCAAGTTGAGCTTTAAAGGAAAAAATTGCGTACCTGAAGGAAGGGGGTGAAGCCTCCTGTGCTCTGAGAGCGCTGCGAGCTACTGGGAAGGAGAGAGAAGAGGTGTCCCAGCATCGCAGCCCCCCAAGCGTACCTCCCCGCCTGCGCCAGGTCCCTCAGCAAAGCACGAACTTGCAGTTCATCTGAGATGACTGCGTCGCGAACAACAGGCGTCCGAAGAAGTAGCTGGCAAAAATCCGTACCGAGCGCTCCTCGCTCCGGTCTCCTAGGTCGAGTGCCCCCGCACTCCAGCATAGAATCATCAAGTGACTCTAGGGGTCCTCTCCTCCTCCCCCTCAATCCAACTGCCTCCGACAACGATCCGAGCAGGATGCTCCGGATCGGTCTCTCCTCCCAGCCACGAACTCTGGCCCCAGCAACTCTACGACATCGTCGTAGTAATCTCTCCTCTCCAGCCCAACTACCGGCTCTCCCTGAACCGGCAGTCCCGTGAGATACGCACGTCCTCCAACGTGGGTATCATGTGACCCCAAGGCATGATGAATGCCTTGCAGTCCTCCTCCCACCTCTCTCGCAGGGCCTCTAAGTACGGGACATCTAAGTGAAAGGGGCGTACCGAGAGTAGATGCCCGAAAACCCATCCCCGCTATCTGGCCTACTGGGCCTCTGGAAGCGCGTGGTTCCATGCCCAGCACAAGTCCCAGGTCACCTGCTCCTCATTCTGCCCTTGCCCTGCAGAAACGCAGAAAAGCTTAAACGTCAGTATCGATTGCCGTTAATATTCAGTTGGCGGGAGGTTTGGCGCTTATTAAAGCCGGCGTCCAAGGGTTGGCCGTTTAGTTCTTGTTGTAGACGTCCCACTCCTTGCCGTCAAATTCCCCTTGACGGCAAGCAAGGGGTTGGACGTCAGCAAGAACTCGACGGCAACGAGGTTGCCGTCAAATTCTTGCCTGACCGACGGCGCTTCCCCTGTTTCCCCTTCTTTTCACCAAATCAAACACACTCACACAGAGGGTTTATGGTACTCACCCGAGGTCGTCGAGGTGCCTCCGCCTCAGTCTCATCTCCTCCCTCGGTCTCGTCCCCTCCGGTACGTCCTCTACCGCCACTTCTTCTTCTTCCCCTGCCGTAGCCATCTCCACCTCTTCTTCTTCCTCCTCCACTTGGCGATGGCCCCGGGCGATGGTCCGCTTCTGTCTCGTCCTCATCGTTGTCACGAGCAAAGTGATCAGAAGGTCTGGGTTCGGTTTCCTTCTCCCGGCGCTGGAAGATGGAAGGGCGCCCGGGAGAAGGCGTCGGTTCAAAAAAAAAAAAAAAAAGGGCGTACTGGTTTAACGTCAATCTATGGCCGTTTAACATTGATCTGACGTCAACCCTAGGCCGCCGACGTACCTTCAACGGCTAGGGTGTGGACGCCAAGATCTCTTCAATGTCAGACCTCGAAGTCTGGAGACGGCTAGCTATGGACGTCTAGTTAAACTAGACGGCTACCTATAGGGACGTCGATTTTCAGTCTCAGTGGTTGGCGACCATTCGATATGGACGCCAACTACTCCGCACTCAGTCCTCACAAACTGTCTTTTGAACATACTTGAGGTCATTTCATCCCCATTTCGCCGCATTCCATTCCCACAATCCATCAATGCAAGTCAATTGAACACAAATGCAAAAATCTTTATTCATCTAATTGTGTTACATTTATTTGAAAATAAGAAAAGCACATCACTTTGCCTGCGGGCCATAAAATAACCACAAGCAACGGGAAGGATGCTATAATTGTATTCCTCATACTTCAAGATCTCTTCCCGATTCTCCTGAACCGCCAGTCCCACCTTCCTGCTCACTGTATATCTTGCCCAAGCCCTCATCACTTTCTTCATTAATCTCTCGTTTCTTCCGGCGATTATCATGTCGATGCCGTTGAATGAAATGGGAATTCCCCGTGGAATCCCAAGCTGACAGTGGCACCGTGTGTTGGTTGATACGCCACCATCCGATCTGCTCAATCAACCATAGATCTTTGTCTTCCCTGGTCCGCGCTTTGAACTCGATAGTCCTCATAAACAGTGGCCTCACAATGAATTCATCCATGCCCAGATATGCTAGTGATCTCTCCAAGCATCTTGGCCCTTCAAGTGCGCGGTCATACACTTGATTTCATCTCTGGCTCATACCATGCCCTGCTGCAGTGCACTGAACTCCGAAGGAAGACTCTGGAGGGGGTAGGTTGTGCATCAGTGAAATCAAACTTTAGATGAGCTTCTATCCATACCTGGAGCAGAAACAAACTCCCGCACGTGCGTCCGCCTAGGCTCATGGTGGTGAGCGAACTGTACAGGTGGGCCAGCACTGCAGGGGCAAGTGACTGCCCGCGCCACAAGCAGAGTGAGAATCCCAACATGCTCAAGAGGATGAAGTCACAACTCGGGGAACAGGAACGCCCCGGCCAGGCAAAGAGTCAGTCCTAGCGTCGCTCTCTCTCCGCCAATCTCCGGGCATGCTGGATCAGCCACCAAGCCAGCCGGTCCAGGAAGATCCATCCTGTTCGTCATCCGCAGCACCTCCTTCTTGTCTCGTACGATGTCAGCGAGAATCTCTTCCCATGGAAGGAGAGGAGTCGCTACATCATACTCCAGACACCGCTGCCATCCCAAGAACAGCTCCACCTCTTCCAGCAGCACGCTCGCCTCGAATCCCTGGAATACGAAGGTGTGCGTGTGCGGATGCCATCTCTCCACCAGCGCCCCAGGGCATCGAATCCCCACCACATCTCCTTCATATTCTTGGGCCAAGACCACCATAAAGTTCAAATGCCACATTCCGATAAAGCCTCGCATGTCCAGTGTTATCGCATTAACAGATTCACAAGCAGGAAAAGGCCCGTACCTGGCCTTGGCTTGGGAATGCCGGGATCTCCTGCATGAGGGGGGGTTCTATGGAGAGTGCTGTTTGGGGCGTTTTCAGCCCGGAAGGAGCAGAAGCAATTTCACTTACCTCTCCATTGGCTAGACGCATGCTCAGGGTCCCGGAACTTCACTCAGAACTCGGGGATTCGCACCTGTGGATCGTCCGGTTGATGAAGAGGCCATCTTGCTGTTCTTCTCTGTCTCTTTGCTCTCTGGTTCGCAGCAGGAGCAGGGAGGGACGGAGGTAGGAGATGGAAGAGTCCTTATGGACTCTCATCACCTATTTTTCGGTTTGATCAGGTCAGGTAGGCGTCCAGATAGGTGGACGTCAGTACAGGTGGCGGCCACATCTGTGGACGTTAACAAGAATACTGGCGGCCATCGATGTGGACGTTGATGCCGGACCGGAAATGCTTAAATTCTAAATCTTTATATGGCCATCATCCTTTATCTTGTGCTTCGAGTTGTTTACAGATATCTTAAGCACAAGCTGCGCTTCAATTACAGAACGCTCATGCGACTTTGAGCGTCACAGGTATGTCAACATAGGACCCACCAGAGGCGAATAACTTGGCAACCGTGAACCCTGAGTTCCCCTTCACCAAAAACCATGATGGGTTTGCGATCTCTCAGTTATTCGTATGGCCTTTAGAATTTCCTCTGGTGCTAACTTGCATTTTAGATAGGCAACCCACACCAGCATGCATCTTCACTGCTAACATTCTCTTACTAACACTCAAAAAAAAAAAAAATGGTGATTTTCCTCGAATATATGATTGCTCCATGGTTTCCCCAGCTCGGGTAGCCTATGGGTTCGTCCTTCATGTCTGTCCAGGTTAATATCGGGTCTTTGTTGCCCCCTTCTTTACTTGTCCCACCGTGCTTTCAACAAATGATCAAGCGCTTATTGAGTCATTTGAGCCTTCGCCAGTCGCGAGCTTAACTCCGGACTTCAGGCTTTCCAGGCATGTGATTCCAGTTAGAATCTTTTGATAATCCTTTGAGAGATCAACCAACTCCTTGTCTTCATGACCTCCTAAATTCGGGACTGAAGTCCTGATTAGGCCAGCGAGCCCACGGCTCCGGTTATGAGACCCTCCTGATTCAACCGTCATATTACAACTCCTTTGACTCAGACACGCCAGAAATAGTCAAAGTCCGTCACGGCCATGCCAGGGACCCTGCCAGGGTCGCAGTTGTAGTTACAAGGGTAGATCACCCTTTCTCCTCTTATTCACATTTGTCTCTCAGACGATTCGTCATTTGTTTCCTAGCTTTCTCTTTCGTTTGGTTGCTAGAACTCCTATCCTCAGAGATGGTCCGTCCATTAAATCTCCGCGTCCTTGTTACCGAGACGCCAATCTTTCAGTCCGCTCTGCTCCCTTGCAAGACCGGACGTCTCGGAGGGGCATTTGTAGACGCGAGATTTGGCCCATCTCCCGCAAGGCTATTTGGCCCATTAAAGCCTCGTTTGACCATGTGTTGACCAGCCTCGGATCCCATGTAGACGGCATCATCGATGGCCGCCTACTGCTGGTTGGCGTCAGGCCCCTGGACGCTGACCCATGTTGGCGTCTACATCGGTGGACGTCTGCATGAGGTTGGCGGCCTGATCCCTGGACGTCAAGACCGTTTACCTGGTCTGCGCAACTAACCCGGGAATATAGCCCACTTGCGCCCTTGTCTCGGCCATGCAACGCACATAGCCGTTCCCAAGGGTATATGGGCCACCTTGGCAGTCCCTTGACCAGTAAAAGTCCCATTGGCCTTACCCATTGGTTGGAGCTTAAACACATGGATTGCCACATGTGCAAGTGTGTTTCTTCACACTTGGCATCAATGCTCTCAACCCCGAGCTCACTGTCTATATAACTCCCCCTTGGTCCCTCTGAACAAGGGGGGAGAGGCTGGACGTCCATATGCTCAAGCTTTGAGAGAGGAGAGAGAAAATCCCACCCAAGCTTCACCAAGTCATCTCTTACTTCCTCTCACCTTTGGGAGTACAAGGAGGCTTCTCTGGAGTGAAGGAGCCTCTGCAACGAGCTAGCATCACCAGCAACGAGGATCACCTCCCCCACTCTTCCTCTCTTCTTCCTTTCTCTCTTAGATATTTACATGTCACACACACTTTCCCACACACTCTAGGCACGTAGGGCACCTTCCTACACGCCTAGAAAGGGTTTCCCAACCAAAAACGGAGGGAAGAAGGGGGCATAACACTTGGCCACCCCTCTTCTCAAGTCCGCAACCGGTACGGGACTCTCCTTTTGGCCCCTCCACATTTCGTTTTGAGCATTGTGCTGCACTATTTAGGGTCTAATAGAGTCTTGTTCTGTGGCAGAACGATCCAAAGAAGACGGAGCTCTTCTCTTTTGGGCCGGCTGAAGGAGAAGAAGTCGAAGTCTCACCATCACCCGCGACGCGGCTACCACTCCGGCGCGTGATCACACGACTCCTTGGGCACAGGTAAGGCCCTGGCGATCACAATCATCTCCCATTCCCTTCGGTTCTCCTTGTTTCCCCTCGGTCAACCTGGTCAAACGAGAAGTCAACCGAGGTCAACCGGCACATTCTCCATTGCAACGAGGGAGCTGAACGTCCGTGAGCCACCGTCGGAGAAGGTCCACCAGTCGGCATCCGAGGACGGGGGCGGAACGAGACGTCCACACGGGGAATGTCAATAAAATTGCTCCACCGCAATGATCACGGGGGAGAATTTGACAATAATCCTTCTCCGAATTTTGCAGGAACCAAGGTATAGACCACCTATTTCCTCCCGAGAACTCCCGAGCAAAATGGAGTTGTGGAGAGGAAGAATAGAACCTTGGTGGAGATGGCTCGTACGCTTCGGGTCGAGAATCAATTAGCACGAACCTTTTGGGCAGAAGCGGTAAAACACATCTTGCTACATCCTTAACCGAGCCATGGTAAGACCCGTATTCAAGAAAACTCCTTACGAACTTCTGAAAGTAAGAAAAAAACCACCATTGGGTACTTTAAAGTTTTTGGTTCAAGGTGTTTATACATAACAATGATAAAATGACTTGGACAAGTTTGAAGCAAAAAGCGATCAAGGTATTTTTCTTGGATACTCTGAACATTCTAGAGCTATAGGGTGTTCAATCTGAAAACTAGAACTGTGGAAGAAACTCCACATGTCATTTTTGATGAATCTCAAATGAAGCCTAACATTGTAAATTCCTACAGGTTTGATGACATGGAAGGGACAACACTTGAGGAACTCAAAGAAAAGAAAAGGGAAAAACTCAAGAAGTTTCAAAAGGAAAGAGTGGATTCTTGTAGGTACGATGATGAAGATGACGGTTGTTTGATCAGAAATCATGATGAAGTTCCTGCTGAAGATCCACAACCAGAAGAACAACCTCAAGATGAAAGCTCCAGCCACCCCTCCTCCAGAACATCCTCCTCAATTGCAAGATCAACCCGGGCCTTCAACAATCACTAATGTGAGGTACTCTAAAGCTCATCCACTTGAGAATGTCATAGGTAACATAAATGATTCAGTTCAAACTAGGTCTCAGGTAAATCAAATAGTTGAACAGGATCATTTAGCTTTGTATCTCAAGTGGAACCCAAAACTGTTTGAAGAAGCACTAAAGAAAACTCTTGGATTGATGCCATGCATGAGGAGCTTGGGCAGTTTCAAAGAAATAATGTCTGGAGTTTAGTTCCTAGAACCCCTGAAATTTCTGTCATAGGGACGAGATGGGTCTTTAGGAATAACTAAATGAAGAGGGTAAGGTGGTGAGAAACAAGGCTAGACTAGTTGCAAAAGGATACAATCAGGAATTTGGTATAGACTTTGAAGAATCCTTTGCACCTGTACTAGACTAGAAGCAGTTAGATCTTGTTAGCATATGCATGTTCAAACAAGTTCAAATTATTTCAATGGATGTCAAAATTGCTTTCTTGAATGGCTACATAAAAGAGGAAGTCTATGTCTCTCAACCACCTGGCTTTGAGGGACCATGATAAACCAAACCATGTATTTAAATTGCACAAAGCTCTCTATGGTTTGAAACAGGCACCCCGAGCTTGGTACGACAGGCTGAGCACCTATCTGGTAAGCAAAAACTACTCAGAGGTAAGGTGGACCAACTCTCTTTACAAAGAAAGTTCGCAATCACATAATTGTTGTTCAAGTTATGTGGACGACATTATCTTTGGTTCCACTAATCCCACACTGTGTGAAGAATTTTCAACAACACATGCACAGTGAATTTGAGATGAGCTTAATGGGGAGCTTCAATTTTCTTGGTTTGCAGGTCAAAGCAGCTTGAAGATGGATTCTTTATAAACCAAGAGAATATTAAAAGAACTGCTCAAAAGGTTTCAGTTCGAACAAGCCAAGCCCACTTCAACACCAATGAGCACAAGCATTAAGCTAGAAAGTGATGAGAAAGGTAAACCGGTAGATGCCAAACAATTTCGAGGTATGATTGGCTCACTCTTTATCTTACTGCAAGTAGACCGGACATACAATTCAGTGTTTGCCTTTGTGCTAGATACCAATCTAGTCCAAAGGAAAGCCATTAATTGCAGTCAAGAGAATCTTCAGATATCTCTCAGGTACGCATGACTTGGGTCTTTGGTATCCAGCTGGTAGTAGTTTTGAATTGATTTCTTATTCTGATGCAGACTACGCTGGTTGTAAAATTGACAGGAAAAGCACTAGTGGCTATGCCAAAGCTTGGTGGTTGCATGGTTTCGTGGGCATCCAAGAAGCAACACTCGGTTGCACTCTCTACTGCAGAGGCAGAATATGTGCTGCAGGGAGTGTGCAACACAAGTGTTGTGGATAAAAAGTCAGTTGTGTGACTATAACATCGATATTGGATGCACACCTATCCTATGTGACAACACTAGTGCAATCAATCTATCAAAGAATCCCATTCAACATTCCAGGACGAAACACATAGAAATCGTCATCATTTCTTGAGAGATGAGGTAGCCAATAGATCATTGGAAATCAGTTTCATACCCACAGAGAAACAGTTGGCTGATATCTTTACCAAACCTCTAGCTGAAGATAGATTCACCACATTGCGAAGAGAGTTGGGGTTGTGCAAATTGCAATGAAACTTAACACAAATGTTAAGCATATGTCCCTTGTGTGCACTAACTGTGAGGTATACAAATGGTGATGTGTGGAAGAACAAGTCAGCTTGTTTGAAACTCTCATTATGCGTGAGAAATATTCTCCGCCAAGTATCCATAGTCATGTGACATAAAAGGGACATGTACTCTACATTTGGAATTAGTTTCTTTACAATTTTGCCTACTCAAAACTCTCTTTAAAATTTGAAAACACTTGTTGGTTTGTCTTTCTACATGCTTGGTGTTCTTATTGCTTGGTCTTTGTGCATATTTGTCTTCATGAACTTGAGTCCTTTTGTATCAAATGGCACACATTATGGGGGAGCAAGTTAGGGTTAGATGAATGCAAATGTGAAGGAAATTAACTTTTGTCCATCTCAACTCCCTCAAACCATTAATCATTTCAGACCTTCATTCTACCCTTAAAACTGCTTTGAACATGTCCCTGTCGACAGGCTACATGGACCCTGTCGACAGCTCAGCCCAGACAGAACTCTCAATCTTCTGTCTGTGTACATCTGTCGACAGGCCCTCTGCCTGCTGTCGACAGATGCACACAGTTTTTGCCTCCCCGAATCTCCAACTTCTGTTGTGTGCTCCTGTCGACAGGCCCTTTCTCCCTGTCGACAGACACACTGAATTTTGGAACTTCATACTTATTTCTTCACCCATTCAGTGAGCACTTCATGATTAACATATAGGTGTCTATAAGGTGTTAATGCATGTTTGACCACACTATATACAAATGATGTTTAAGCTATTCTTATACCACTATGATTTTCACATACTATTCATGTTTGGATTTAGGTTCTATCATTTGGAAACATTTCATAACTCTAAAGGATATCCACCTCACTCCTCTAAATCAATTCTTTGTGGGCAAACATAGTCTCATTTACTTGATAAGCATTTGGTCATGAAAGTGCATGTCTAAATTGATAGGTAATCATATCACCTACTTGATATTGGCTTTTACAACAATACTTGGAGAAAAGCTACCTATTTCTGAAAAATCTTTCACAAGGAAAAAAAAAATATAAATTATGAAAATCAACTTTAAATTGGGATGAATATAGAGCAATGTTGGGTTATGCTGAGTAACCGGGTGATGGGCATCACAATGTCTGCCCTCGCGTCAAAAGGCTAACTCATCATCTCTGTACAACGGTATGATAGAAACTTCCACTGAGTAACTGGGGGTATGTGCACTTGTAATGTTTATCCTCTCGTCAAAGGTGTGACGTCTTCTTAAGTACCATTTCTTCCCATTATTTTCTAAATTAAAAAAAAAAAAGGAAATAGTGTGAAGCCTCCACTGAGTCATAATTTCCAAGGTCATTGGTCTTGTGATTGTCTTGACATATAGATATCATTTCATGCATCATTTGCCTATCACCAAAATGGGATTGTGTTGTCTTACATTGCATTTATACAACGAAGGGTGAGTGTGCATTGTTCTTTATTTACGTGAGTGTTCTCTTAATGCTTTACCTTAAATTCCTTGGTATTATGTTAAAAACCATTGAGGAAAATGATATGGTTTATTATATCCTTGCATATGGTAGGTTAACATACATGATTCACCTCTTATACACCTTCATCAAACACCTGGAAGACATTGCTCAGAGCTTCAGTTCACAAAATCACCAAAACACAAAATTGGCCATTTTTGAATGCGCCTGTCGACAGGCACCAATGGCCCTGTCGACAGTAGGCGGGCAGAACCAAACGGGAAGCCCAAGGGCAAGGGTTTAAACCGGGTTTTTTTTTTTTTCTGTGGACCAACCTTTAAAATCCTTTCTAAACTCTTTAAAAAGGATCCCACACCCTTTCCCCCTTCTACCTCCTTCCAAAAAACCCTTCCCTCCCCTCTCCACCCAAAACCCTCCCTCTCCAGGGCGCAGGAAGAGATCCCGCCTCCCTTGCGGTTCTCTCTGTCCCGTGTCTCTTTTCCTCCACCCTCTCCTCCTACACGAGGATCATCATTCATGGCTCCACTGGCGAAGAAGATGACATCTCATCGCCGTGCAAGATCTCCCGAACCAGGCCAGGGCTCCAGGGCTCCCACTGAGCGTCGCACGAAGCACCGGGAGGATCGCTTGCCGGAGCTCGTGATCCTGCCAAATCTCCAACTCCTCAACACCCATGGCACCTTCACGAAAGTCGCGCAGCCCCGCTACGTCGACTTCATCTCTTTGGAGGACATGTTTCCCGGCCTCCAGCCTTTTTTGATGTCCAGGGGTGGGCACCCTTCTGTTACAATCACAAGCGGTACTCTCCCACCGCTGTGACGGATTTCTATACCAACCTTCGAGTGTCCACCGATGGCAAGCTCATCACCAAAGTCAAAGACACTCCCTTCTTTGTAACTCCAAACCTTATATCCACTGCCCTCAAATCCCCAATACAAGAGTTGACATCAAAACCTATCATCCAACTCCCGAGGAGTTCCACACTCTCATCGTTCGGCAGCCTTACGACCCCACTCGTCGTAAGCAATTGAATGCCAACTTTTCCCCCACTTCATCGCCTAATCCATCACATCTTCACCACACTAATTGTTCCAAAGGATGGAAGCCGTGAACTTGTGACCTCCATCACAAGTCTCTGCTTCATCAATTCCTCCAAACTGAACTCATCAACCTTCCACTCCTCATGATCTCTATCTTTCGCCAGTGCGTTCGAAGTTCAAAGAGATCAATGCCTTATGCATGCCAACTCACATCTCTATTCCTTTTATTGGCATCCACATCCCAAAGGAGGAGATGATGATCTTTCTTCCCGTAGCTCCTATGACCTCACCGCAGCTCAGAGGATGGGCTACAAGCTAGTCGATGGGATGTTAAGAGATCTAAAGGGCAAGGGAGCAGCTGTAGCTGAAGAGGTTGGTGTGTGGTGTTGAAGAGGTAAATGAAGAACAAGATGAAGCTAAGGAAGATGCTGAAGATGAAGATGACTCCCACTCTGAGTCGTTTGATGCTCCGGGAGATGTCACTGTTGGTGCTACTGAGCCGTCCATCCGTCAACTACTAGCTCAGTTGCAACTTCAGATGACCACTGTTTTGCAAGCCTCATGCAAGATTGGATACTATGGAATCTAGCATTGCAGCTCTAGATTCACGTCTGGACCACGGCTCCTGAGCGTCATGCTGATCAACCGGCTCCTTCACCGCCCGCTGATGACGATGCTTAGATAGCTTAGTTGTCTAGCATTGGGTCTAGTCCTGTAGTCTAAGTTTCATTTTATTTCATGTCATGTTTAATGTAATTTTGCTTTTTCTATGGTCATCATGCCATGACTTTCCCTTTACTTGTTATTTCCTTTCATTAGCACCCAATGTAATGTGTATGCACTCATGAAAATCAATGAAAATCTTTGCTCTGTGCATTCTACTTGTGTCTATGGTGTGCTTTTGGATGTTGTCAAAAGGGGGAGAAAAACTCAATTGTGCATTAATTGATTAATTTTGTCATCATCAAAAGGGGGAGAATGTTGGGTTCTCATGTTGAGAAGATTGAGCCACATTCTAATTAATCAATACAACATGTTTTTGATGATGAACATTGATGTGCAATGATGTACAATGCAAACAAGTGATAACAATGTGAATTGAGTTTTAAATGCATGAGATCTTCAAACAATAACTTGTCATAACAACTTGGTACATGCTTGATTTTATGCTCATAATATCTCACTAATTATGTTTACTTTGTAGGAGATATACCGTGCAAGACATGTGCCAAAAACAAGCTTGAAAGATCAAGAAAAAGTCAAAAGACAAGGTACCTGTCGACAGCAAGCAAGGACCTGTCGACAGATACAACCAGTCAGAAAGCAACCAGTTCTGCCAAGGCATTGCCTGTCGACAGCAGGATTGCCCCTGTCGACAGATGCAACCAGTCCGAAGATCAAAAGCTCTGGAAGGCCTGCGCCTGTCGACAGCAGCAGACCACCTGTCGACAGATGCACACAGTCAGAGCCTTCAGCCTTCTGGTTCTTCACAAATTTTCTACGCCTGTCGACAGCAGGTGCAAGACCTGTCGACAGACAACGGAAAACACATTACGGGAAGTTTTGCAAGTTGCCAAACTTAGTGTTTCTATGGAGTACGACTCTCCATATGTTAACACTCATATATAAGCAACCTTTTGCAACAAATCTCGTACACAAGCAGCCACCTTCAAAGAACCCTAAAGAGCTCTCCAGAAAACCTCTGTTCTGCTGCTTTGCTTCAACCTACCGCCCAGAACCAAGAACGGAAGACTTTTACAGCGGAAGGTGAAGTCCGGACGTCTTGGATTCAAGCATCTACATCAATATCTAATCTCAAAGTCGAAGCTTGGACTCCAGGAGGATGTTCAGAGGAAGAGTTTGCTTATTGGATTTGTTCTTCAACTCTCAAACCCTTCCCTGTCTTTCTATTCCATACTTGTGTGTGTGGTGTTTCAAGCGTTGTGCTTGATACACGTGTGTTGTGTTAATCTGATCGTGAGTTCACATCAGATAAAAACGTGTGGAGTTGTAGTTCGTGAACTAGCTCATAAGCAGGTGATTCTGCGTGTGTGGTGGCCCGTGATGTAGGATACACGAGTTGTGTACTCCGAACCACGTAAAATCTACGTGTCTCGTGGTTTGCACGAATTTGCGTTAGATGTTTGGTAGGCACGACACATTTATACACGTTTGAGTACTTGCTTATCCATCTATCAATCACTCACACACATCCACACATAGTCTGATCATTGCTAACACTTTAATTGTCTGTGCTATTGCAAAAAGAGGGCGTTAAGCTTTTAAATTGTCCGTAATCTATTCAACCCCCCTTCTAGATTACCATTTAGGAAATTCCGCATCTCTTCAGTACTTTAGTTCAATCTTTACATTAATGGCTTTAGTCTAGATTGTCAATCACACTCACGAGAACAAGAAGAGAAAGGAAGTGCACGCTATCTCCAGGGAACTTCAATGGTACAACCAACTCGGCCTCCATGTGGGAATCCATGGAGAGCGGAGATTTATGGAGGTCTTAAGAAAGGTCGCTAGTCTACCGATTCGGAATGACCGATAGAGAGCTTCCAAATCCCAAAGAAAGGGCAGCCTAGATGTTCAAGGTGTAGTGATGTACGCGTCTCAATTCACAATCCATCGGTCTCAAACTCGCGGAAAGCACTAACATGATGGCATGCAATGAACAATGCATTTAACTACACATGGGTTTGCAAGATTTTAAGAATAATAATTATCATTTAAAACATGGTAGAATAATAGGAAGATTAAATCACAAGTTGCATGAATGGATCATAAATTTAAGGAGCAATAGAAATAGCATTTATGTAATTAAAACTTTTAAATGGGTTAACCACTTTAAGCATTAAAATAACCATCATGCAATGATCAGACCTAAGACATGTGAATTACACACTAAGTATCATACTTAAACAGACCTCGGGTATAGCGGTAAGATTTGCAAAATAATAAGTGGGGTTTCATGCAAAATACTGAGGTCGCGACGGACCCCAGTAAGGGTCGCGACGGGTCGGGATAGAACGCGACAAGGGCATGTGAAGAACGTGACAAGGGAATGGGAAGAACGCGACAAGGGGATGTAAAGAACGCGACAAGGGGATCATAACAGGCAGAGCGATAGCGACGGGGCGCTCGTCGCGTTCAGAACGTGACGGTTTTGCTGTCGTGACAAGACCTCAGAACGCGGCCTATCGGGCCGTCGCGTTCACAGGGTCTGCGCCTGAATTCGACAGAGAAAGGACATGTTCTTGGATTGCGGTCCAGGACTGCCTTATATTGACACATGGTGCTTCAAAAATAGAGAACAAATTGTACAGTGCATGAAAAATAACGAAACTAGTTTTAAACCAACCTAGAGATGCAAGGGTGCTTCCAGTAAATCGGAATTAGAAAACAATGATGGTTTCGACAGGCTTTAATCAAGTCAAACACAAATGTAAAAGCCAAGTGCAACCCAAAACTTAGTTTCATGCAGTGACCCTCTTACCATGCTTATAACTCTCTAACTATTAACATTTAGATAAAATGTTCAACACAAGACATAACTAGAACAACTAGTAGAAAAACTTTCATGTTGTGTGTTTGCTCTAATTCGATCTTGAATCACATGCAACAAGTAAAGAACGAGAAAAACCCTAACAGTGCGCGACTTTGGAAAAATGCTTATAATTCAAATATATTCATTGAAATTCGATGAAACCAGTGGGAAACGAAAGTTAACTTGATGCTCTACACATTGGTATAGTATATGTTAAGGTTTGGCTCGAGAGAACCTACCTTCTGGGTGAAGAAGTCCCATTTTTCCAAAAAACCCGTGTTCAGACCATGGAGGAGAACGCTTAATACTCCGTGTATACTGCATGGAATTTGGGAATTCCACTTGGGTTAGAATGTAGACTTGACCCTATTTCCAGGGGTATAGGTCTTGCAAGGTTTGGTTATGGTTTGACTCACCTTTGGTCGACTTCAAGTGGACGGTTTGTGCAGGTTGCAGCAGACGAGAAGGGGAAGAAGAACGGCTTGGTGTGGGCGATCTCCTGCTCCCCAGCCACCAAGAACTCCTCCACACGACCCCAACAAGATTTAAACTCGTCCCCAAGGGTTTGGTGATGAGTATTTAAGCATCCATGGTGTTTAGGAGTCCTATTGTGACAAGGAAACTAGGGTTGCTGTCACGCCCCGACGCGGAATATCGGAGCGCGAAGGCAGTTGCAAGAAAAGGTATAGAGCAAGTACTAGACATCAAACCATTGCACATTGAATAATGCTAAAACAAATCTTTCTCATTAATAACTTTTTCAATGTCTAGCTACAACCACTAATATCAGAGCCATTCTATAGGGCCCAATTACATTTCAATGAAAGAAAATAACTAATTATGACTCTATGATATCGTAATGACTCGAGGGTACTCCTGGCTTCACTCTTGGTCATTCCCTTCTTCGTGAGTGTAGGTGTCATCCTCGGTCTCACCTGAGAACACAACATCAAATAACGTAGGGTGAGCGATAACGCCCAGTAGGACTTAAATCTCAGGCTCAAGCAGGCTTTAAATAATTAACGCATTTAATGGCAGAGTATCTAAAGATAGTAGGTACAAGAGAGTCAAAATATAGAAAGGGATAGCACAACAGGTAACATGATAGCACATTAGCACGTGATCGAGTATAGTTTCCAAAAATAGCACAAGTATCGAGTATAGCACGAATTGCAGGATGGCCATAGCACAACTAACACAAGTATAGTAATAGCACGACGAGTATAGCACTTGTTTGTCATTCTAGACATCGAGAGAGTATAGCACGTTTTGTGTTTTTGATTGTCACATAGATAGTCGAGATAGATAGCACTTGAGTGTAATGCCAAACACTCTGATCATTTAACTCCCATGGGCACTAGCACTTTCGGGCGCACATCCCAGGACCAGATCGGGCCCTTTATATATTGCCAAGCATTGGTTATATTGTTTATCTTTAGACAATCAGTCAATGGCCAATATAGAGTACCAAGGAATAGATAAGAGCACTAGATGAATAGATGAGATAGTGGAGTGAACGTGAGTAGGTGAGCGAATAGAGTATAGATGAGAGCTAGTGGACATTGCACGTAATACGTCGAGTAATCCGGCGATAGTAACAGTTGCACAACACGCGCACTTGGTGTTGGCAATCAGGTGGAACTCACGATCCTACCACTGGCCTGGTTATGCACAGGTCCAGAGGTCCGGCGTGATTTAAGATGAGAGTGAATCACTAATAGCCGTTTGGATCATATAGATCCCTAAAGGGTATCGTAGGTATTAGGGTACAACCGGCTCGTCGACCATGTGGGAATCCATGATCAGAGGAGACTTATGGAGGCCTTGTGCAAGAGTTCACTAGTCCGGCGAAAGGAATATCCGACGGAGAGTTCACCACAAGCCAAGAAAAGTGTGTTTAAAAAACAGGTGCCCGACGTTCTAGAGGAATTCTAGAACAGTGGAGCGTCGATATCGGTATATAAGCAACGCGGAGAAACGAATACAAGTCCTTCAAAATAGGGAAATTACTATACTTATTTCGGTAATTACCAGATACATTTTGAGATATTTTTTGCAAGATTTCAGCCATATATGGATAGTTCATGTGTGTGCAAGTGCAGAGAGAGAATCATAGATAGAAATAAGTCGTGAATATGTATTTTAAATCATTCAATATAGCACTATTTTTAAGTACGGTTTTTTACTGGGGGTATAACGGTAAGAAGGCGTAAGGATTATTTAGAAAGCGACAAAAATATTTTTCATGGATTTTTCTGCAAAAACTCTGAGAAGGCGACATAGGCCTGTATAGAAGGCGACAGGAGCAGAGCAGATCGCGACAGGTGGTTACACAGAAGGCGACAGAGCTGTCTGCTCAGGCGGCCAGAACGCGACGGTGTGTCCTGTCGCGTTCAGAACGCGACAAGAAGGGCGTCGCGACGGGCTTGAGAGGCGACATGTCGGGCAGTCGCGTTCTCAGGTCCGTGGCCTGGGTCTGACAGTTCTGCTCTGTCTTGGATTGCGGTCCAGAAACTTGCCTTTTTGACATAGGGTAGTTCAGAAAAATCATAACTAATGGTATACTTGATGAAAAATCACGAAATCAGTGGCAAATGAAACTAGACATGTAAGGGTACTTCCAGTAAATCGGAATTAGAAAGAGAGCATGGTTTGAACATGGTTGAGTATGAACAACATCGAGTAACACAGAACATGATACAGGGAGCAAGATCGATTTAATTCGGGCAACATGCTCAACGAAATTTAGGCCTTTTAGGGGCAAAAGATGCCTATCATGCATCAGTATCTCCCATTAAAATTTGGAAGCAAGAGATAGAGTATTCAAGGAGATATGAATTAAGCATGAAGGCTCGGGGTCATAAGAGTTGCAGAACATGAAAAATCAATAACTAAAGATATACTCGAAGGAAAATTATAAACTTGAGGGTTTCGTTCCTGGTAGATGATACATCCTACAGAAAAAGTTTCATGGTTTATGCTTGTGAGAATGCCTACCTTGACTCGATTTCCTCTTCTAGGGCTAGAACTTGAAGAACGGGGTTGAGAGCTTGTAAGGTTCTTCTTCCCACGAAATCTCCTTCTCCTTGGCCTCTCCTTCTGATCCAGGAATCCCTTGGCACGAGCTAGGGTTGGCCAAGAGGGTTTTAGGAGAGTATTTAAGCTTCTCCTCTTTCTATTTCCTAATAGGACTCTAATTCCTCTTTAATTCCGAAATTTCCTTACTTCCTCCTTCCTTCCTTGCTTTCCAATCTCTATTTAGACTAGGAAGAGATCTAAATTCGTGCTAAAACCATATAGGGTAGGTTTAGGAATCCAACTCCTACTCTAATTGCTTATTTAATGCATTAAATATCCCTTTCCAATTATGATATAATTAAACTCCGAATTTAGGGTATTTCTTATTAATCTCCCTTTGTAAATTCATATTTTGACCCAATAAATTCTAGAAGATCCATTAAGCAAAGTCTATACTCTTTTCCATCTAATGGGTTTTATTAATGCTCTATTCAAATATCTATTTAGCTAGGTTTTAAATTCTTTATTTAAATTTTTATTTTTCGTAAAAATTCAGGTTGCTACAGTTGCGGTTTGACATACTAGTTTCTTATTTTGAGGATTTCTTCCTCCATTTGAGTGTGTGAGGCTTTAGGAAACCTCCCCCATAATTAAGCATGAATTGAGTTGCCAAGAATGCAAGATCTCTTCTCAATTCAACTCTAATTACCTCTTTCTAATTTCAGCTTAATTAAAGTTGCGAATTTCTATGTATTATTTCTTGCTTCATTGATTTTTGGGCCATACGTGGTCCATTGGCCAATTATGATATTGGGTCATTAATATATAATGTTGGAAGTCTCTCCAAGACTTTTATTTAATTTTTTGATTGCGTCGTATTTCCGTGTTAACGGTTTTCCGACTTGTTTCCTAATTTGGATAATCGGTCACAATAACTCTTAAACCTAACCCAATGAGTTTTTATTAACCCAAATTTCTTGATGGGTCATTAGAGAATATTATTTGAAGTCCGTATATGATATTTATTTAATTTTATGACTCATCCAAGTATGTGTGATAATGTTTTCGACTTATTTATGAATTACGATAATAAGTCGCAAAACACTTTAAACTTGACTAATCCAATTTTTCTTGGCACAAATTTCTTTGTGAAACATTTAGTAATAATGTTTGGGGTTGATTTATAATTTTTACTGAATTTTCCGATGTGTTTTAGCACATACGATAATGATACGTATGTTTTAAATACTATGATATTATGGAAATTATTTTTCTATTTATTCAAATTTTTATGTAATTAAAATTTTTGGGGTGCTACATATATCATTGCCCGCACATTGAGATATAAATCCTACTGGGTTAGTTTGCTCATTCCCTACTTTTACCCAATCTAGGTGACTATGAAGTTCAAGAGGAGGAGCAAGTCGAAGATGGGAATGCGTCCGAGTGATGAGCGTTCCAACTATGTGTCTAGCTATAGTAGTTGCTTGTGCGTTAGATTCATGTAGTAGGAAGTAAGGTATTATGTACTTTCTTTTTATCGAGTCTTAGTCCTATACTAGTTCTTTTGATATGAATATGAGATTGAATACAATTTCCATGAGTTCAATATTTGGGCCTATGATGTGTATGTTGTTATACATTTAGTGCGTGCTAGCTAGAGGCTTATTTTCTGACTGTTCACGTCTCGGGATATCGACTCAAATTGTTCAGAATAATTTATATCCGTTGCGTAACTCTCGGGACGTGACATGCAGACGTCAGCCCTGTGAAGGAGACGCCTTATCCCGTCGCGTTCTGGTCGAGACGGAGGTGTCCGTCGCGTTCCCAACCGCTGGGCGTTTTTAAGTTTCCCTAGCTAAGCAGAGCTGTAAACAGTTTTGCTCGGCCAGGGGGAGGGAGTTGTGGCGATTTTCGGGGCATTTCAACGGATTTGGGATGCGTTTGGCGTGTTCTCGCCGCGAGGATCCTGCGTGGAGCGGGGGAAACGCTGGGATAGTCTCGTTCTTCGCATTCTTCGCAAAGGTAGGGGAATTCTGCCCATTTTACACCGTTTAATTGCATGAGATGCTTGTGTGATTGGTTTTTGATGTTGAGAATAGTAGATACCATGCTAGGGTATCCATTAAGGCATGAAAAATGAGAATTAAACAGGGTTTGCATGGTTTGGGGTGGTAATCTGGAGAGGGTTCCCCAGATTAGGGTTTTCGCCTGCGAAGGCGACAGAGCCCCCCGTCGCGTTCTAAACGCGACAGGCCGACCCGTCGCGTTCATGTTATGAATGCGACATATCGTTGTGTCGCGTTCTGAAGGCGACACTGCCCCATGTCGTGACCTCAGCCGAGAGGTCCTATTGTGCACGGTTTTAATGGTGAAGTTTATCTGATTATTTATTTCTTGTACATGCATGTATATGGGGTGCATTGGCCTGTCGCGCTCGGAGTGCGTGTGTTTGAGGTTAGAAAGTGGTACACGTAACTGGCGTGTTGTTCTCGTAGTCAGTGTACGGTGTTCACGTGGTTGACGTGAGGTTTCACGTGGTTTGTGCGGTATGCACGTGGTTTGTGTGTACGTGGTGAGTTGTCACGCCCCGATATTTAGCAGCGGAATAAATACGAGAGACGTGAACGATACAAATAGGCGTATCACAGTTGAATAGTGCAGAGTCACAATGAATATAATAACACATTTGAGGCTATAATATGGTCACCAAAAGTATACTTTATTTCATTCCATTCAACTAGTTTCAACCTTACATAAGAAGAACCGACCATAAGGGTCATTATTCAAATGAAAATGCGTCACTAATACATAGGATATTCAAATATCTAATCCTAATACTTCATCTTCTCAACGTCGGGTGCTCATCACTCTTGC
Source organism: Colocasia esculenta (assembly GCA_014218235.1). Classification (NCBI taxonomy): domain Eukaryota; kingdom Viridiplantae; phylum Streptophyta; class Magnoliopsida; order Alismatales; family Araceae; genus Colocasia; species Colocasia esculenta. Next base: position 58,650,477 of record CM024754.1, read on the forward strand.
CCTGCCCATCCGACTCCTTGGTTCCTCATCACTACCTGAAAAGGGCAGGATGATAGGGTGAGCGAACTAGCTCAGTAGGATTTACATCTCAATATTATGCGGGCACTAATATACAGATTAACATTTTAATAGGCAGATTGCACATGAATATGATGACAATGCATGCTTTTCTAACAAGTCGAATAGAGGAATAGAACGGATGACATATCAAATCAAATATCGAATTGCATATACAATGGACAGATATTTGATGAGTAGAATCAATCAAAATGGATTGGCCGTATTCACATATCACGTATTCACGTGATCAGACTTATCATATCAAACTTATCATATCATATCAAACGAATGCACATTCCCACAAATCTTGCTTATTCGTTGTGCTATGCCAAGCACCATAAGTCCATACTCCCGCGGTTAATAAGTACGTTGGGGTGCTCTTCCCTAGGACCAGACAGGGCCCCTATTGCATAGGCATTGGTCAAATGGACCGAAATCCCATATTGTGCCGAACAAACATATTCATATTATGGCCACAGAGTTGCAATGACAAGCTCATAGTAATAGGGACATGATCATTCATAGAGTCAAGGTATGACAAATAGCTCAAGAGAACAAATGGGCAGTATAACGACGTCTCTTATGTTTCATAATTCATTAATGTCTTGACATGAGGATAACTAATGACAGATCGTACGCGCGAACATGTGCTCTCTATCTCCAGGGTACTTCATGGTACAACCAGCTCGGCCTCTATGTGGGAATCCATAGAGAGCGGAGACTTACGGAGGTCTTAAGGAAGATCGCTAGTCTTGCCGATTCGGAATGACCGGCAGAGAGCTCTCAATTCCCCAAGAAGGGTGTGCCTAATCGTACAAATGTGTAAGTGACGAGTCATGAATCGTTCCTAACGTGTATGCAATTGACAAATAATTAATTGAACATCGGAAAGCATATAAACTATTGAAACTCATATGCAAATCATGATATAAACTCCACTAACAAGTCCATACTAACATGTATTCATCCCCACATTCATATCATATTCTTATCATATCAATGACAATAAGTAAGATCACAAGATAATCCAATGAACATAAGGTCAATCAATTACACATTAGAATCATATTCATATCATTACCGTTTTTCAATGGGTTGATTACTTTTAGGTCCATGCATACTATATAACATCATGCACATGCTAGTAGACATCATGTAACGATCAGACCCAAGACATGCAATTTACACACTAAATATCATGTTAAACAGACCTCGGGTATATACGATAAGATTTGCAAGAAAAACGTGGTTTTATGTAAAAATCCTGAGATCGTGACGGTCACTTGTAAAGGTAGCGACGGGTCAGATCATAACGCGACAGTGCCTTGTAAGGATAGCGACAGGCTTGTCAGATCAGGTAGGCAGATTGCGACGGGTACATATGAGAAGGCGACAGGGCTATCAGACCCGGGGTCAGGTCGCGACGGACCCCAATGAGGGTAGCGACGGGTCGGGACAGAACGCGACAATGGCATGTGAAGATCGCGACGGAATAGTCAGATCAGGCAGCGAGGATAGCGACGGGGCGCTCGTCGCGATCAGAATGCGACGGGTATAATGTCGCTACGAGACCTCTGAACGCGGCCTATCGGGCCGTCGCGTTCACAGGGTCTGCGCTGAATCCGACAGAGAAAGGAAAAAGTTCTTGGATTGCGGTCCAAAACTACCTCATATTGACACATGGTGCTTCAAAATAGAGAACAAATTGTACAGTGCATGAAAATTAACGAAACTAGTTTTAAACTAATCTAGACATGCAAAGGTGCTTTCAGTAAATCGGAATTAGAAAAATAATGAGGGTTTGATAGGCTTTAATCAAGTCAAACTCAAACGTAGAAGACAAGGAAATCTGCAGACGTAGTTTCATGTAGCAACCTCTTACCACACTTATAACTCTCTAAATAATGATATTTAGATAAAATGTTCAACATTAAACATGACGAGGACAACTAGTAGAAGAACTTTTATGTTGAGGGTGATCTAATTCAATCTCAAATCTCAAGAAATATATGAAGAACATAAAGGTCATGTGTAACCCGAAAACATATCTCATGCAGTGATTTACTTACCATGCTTTTACTCTCTAACTAGTGACATTTAGACAAAATGTTAAACATAAAAGATGATCAGGACTACGAGTAGAATAACGTTCATGAAGGAAGTTTAGTCTAATTCGGTATGAAATTGCGTGCATAATAAGAAGAACGGGGGGAAAAGCTCTAACTGTGCACGACTTAGGGAAAACGACTAATACTCCATGTATACTCTATGAAATTGGGAAAATCAGTGCAAATGAACATAGACTCGAGGCTCTACAAGATGGTATAGGTTTTCTTTAATCTTGGCCCGAGAACACCTACTTTATGAAGATCTAAGACTAGTCGACGTTCTGGACGTAGCAGAGGATGAAGGGGGATGAAGCTCGGTTCCCAGCCTTTCCCTCTCCTCTGAAGCCCTAGCCCGCCTCCAAACGACCCCAACTCATTGCCAAACCTTCTCCAAGAGTTTAGTGATGAGTTCTTATAGATTTAGGATGTATTTACTGTCCTAATGGGACTAGGAAGGGGGCTGCGAATTCTACTTTCTACTTCCAAAATCTAGGATTTTCTCACCAAAAGGAGGTAGCTACACCATGGGAAGGTGTCATACAGGGTTGGCCACGATTTGGTTGCATGCATGGCCATTACCACTAATTTTAACCTTAATTTGCCCTCCCTATCACTACATAATTACATACACAAATTTCTGGGTATTTTCTTGTCCCTATTTTTATCCTTGGGCAAATGTGCTCCATTGGCCCAATATTGTTAATGGGTTATTAATACATGATGTTAGAAGCCTCTCCAACATGTTTACTTAATTTATGGTCGGGTTATTTTTCCGCGTTAACAATTTTCCGACTTAGTTTCTAAATTCGGGTATTTGTCACGTGTGACGTACACTTGCCAATCAGAGTTTTCATTGCAAGAATTCCTTCGTGGAACGCTTAGGAATAATATTTGGGGTAGGTTATAATTTTTACGGAATTTCCGATGTGTTTTCTCATGTACGATAGTGGTACGTAAGTTTTATCATTCGATAATTACAGAATTTATTTATTCTCCTTTATTTCTAAAATTTTAAATCACTAAATTTCCGGGGTGTTACACGAGTAGTACGATGCCTACCGTGGTTACCTCTTCAGTTGGGTGCCCCAGGTTCTGTGTGAGCCAGGCTTGTGCTCGGGGCTTGTCCCGGTACTTGTCTTGTACCGTCAAGGTCTGTGTCATCTGTCCTGGACACCCTCACTCCTTAGTTTGAGTTGTACGTCCGGCTGAGGGAAAGACGACAGTGGGACAACGACTAGTGTGAGTTTGTTGTTTTGTCGCTTGTAGCGCGCTCGTAGTTGGGGGTACGGACACCAGTAGACGTCACTGGTCCCCAACTAGTCCTGTTACTAGTGCCTCACTTTAGGGAACTCAGGCCAGAGTCCTAAGGTGCCAGGCATGGGCCCGCGGCAGTGTGGTCCGCGGTTGTGGTGTTGGTTGGTCTCCACAGTTGTTTGACTTGTTCCCGTGGAGTGGCAACTGGACCTTTCGTTCGTGGCTGCGAGGCTGAGGGTAGACCTGTGTGGTTGTCCGAGTTAGTTGCTGGTGTCGCGAACCAGTCTACATGGCTTGAGTGTGGCGGTCTCTACTTACCCGTACACCGTATTGTTGTTTTGCCGTTTATTTATTTTATTGGTTTGTGATAACGGCAAGTGGTAAGTGGTATTTACAGCTTTGATATCCTGCTTAGTTTACTCTATAAATTATTGACGTACCTTCCTGTTTACGTACTTGAGTTAGTTTACTCGGTTTTGGGGGAGTTACCCTACTGAGCCAGTGACTTGCGAGGCTCACCCCTACTCCCTATAGGTGAAGGAGAGCAGAAGGTTTCTCTTCCATCTTCCAGTTCAGAGCCGCATCGCAACGGTGTTGGGCCGACGCCCCTCCAGCAGTGTAACTTTACTTTGTTGTAGCTCGGGGTATGCCCCAGGCTTGTGTAGGTTTCTTTGACTTTTGTTGAAATTTGGCTATGTAAATCCAATGTGGATATGTATGAGATTGTGAATCTTTTATATATATAGTGTGTTCTTTTGTATTTCCATGGACATGTGCATGATATCCCTTGCGAGGCTACGACTTGTTCGCGGGAAACAGAGTCGGGTCAAGCTCGTTAGTGGGTTAACGGGTTTGAACGGCATGGTCCGTTACAGTTGGTATCAGAGCAAGGTCCATGTAAATATAAAGGAACTGGGAAATTACATAGCCCTATTTCTACATTAGTCTACTGCTGGTAGCTGGCCTTGGTTTTGTAATGATTTGCTTTCGTGTATGTGCGTTGGAATGTGTTTGTGCTGGAATTTGAGATGGTTGATAGGAGGGATTGGGGTGGTGGAGGAGATGACCCTGAGGAGTCTACTCAGCACATGATAGAAAGGATATGGGAATGTCTCATGGAGATTCGGATGAGAATGGACCAGCAGGCACCGGTACCGCCAACAACAGTACCACCAGTTGCAGGAGAGGCCGTACCAATGGCGCCAGTTCCACCACCACCCGATGTGGAGGTACCTTTTGCAGTACCTGTACCACCGCCACTGCCTGTTAGGGCAGCAGAGGAACCAATGATGCGGATTGAAATTTTTTTGAGATTGCAGCCGCCAACATATGCAGGAGGACCGAATCCAGACACAGTGGAGCAGGATTCATGAAGTTGAAAGAGTATTTGTGACGATGAGGTGTCCACCAGCAGATAGAGTATATTAGCTACATATCAGTAAGGGATTCGCTCAAGAATGGTGGAGGTTAAAGATGCAGACTACATTTGCGGGCAGGACAGAGGAGACCATCACTTGGTCGGAATTTCTTGAGGTATTTAATGACACATTTTTCCAGACAAGTACATCAGAAAAAAAGGGAGCAATTCAGACACTTCAACAAGGGAATTCTTCTTGTTGGAATACAAAATGAAATTTATGGCACTCAGTCGATATGCACCTTATGTTGTATCAGATATGCTATGATAGTCGAGTATTTATTCGGGGGTTGAGAGCAGAATTGCAGAATGTGGTAATATGCTGATGTGCAAGACTATAGAAGAAGCAGTTCAGGGAGCAGCTACACTGAGAGGTCCATTCGGACTCGTCAGGCAGGAGAGTCATGTTCAGGTAGTTTTCAGCTACCACATCAATCCACGGGAATTAGTAAAGGAAAGGCGCCAGCAGGAGCATCTTCCTCAGGTTTCAGTAAGTGGGGACAAAAGTTGAAGAAGGTATTCCAAGGTCGAGGAGGAAAAGGAGGTCACCAGAAAATGTTTCAGCAGGGGCGTGGCTATAGGCCAGAGGTGGAGGAGTCACAACAGAGCACCGCTAGGTAGCCTACTGTTCCACCAGGATACAAGTGTTATAATTGTGATCAGCCGGGGCATTTGATCCGCAATTACCCCTATCCTCGAGAGTATGGGTATGGAAGAGGAGTTCAACAGCAGCAGTAGCCTCAGCAGTCACCGATAGGTCGTGGTATGGGAGCACCTCACCAGCGAGGGAGAGGCCGGGTTATGGCTATCACCCGGGCCCAGGCAAAGGCGTCAAATCTAATAGAAGGTATATTACCTATCTATGATTTTTCAGCAAGAATTTATTTGATCCGGGATGCTTCACATTTTTTATTTCTGAAGAGTTTTTAGATTGTATGGTGCATCCACTAGAGAGAAATTATGTGAGTGGTAGTAGAGGTTCCCTCGGGTGAGTTTATGCTCACCTCTTGTTATGTAGATGAGGCTTCCATTGTGATTCATGGAAATCAGAGCCAGGTAGATTATATGCTTGCAATTGAAGGATTATGATATTATCCTGGGTATGGATTGGCTTGAGGCCTATGGAGCTATGGTAGATTGCAGAAAGAAGAGAATCAGGTTTTGTCATCCCGGTGGAGTAGTGTTTGAATTTCAAGGTATGCCTTTCTATACCTTCAAGATTATAATTTCAGAAAATAGAGCTAGAAAATTGTTAAATGCGAGATGTGTAGCTTATTTGGCTTCTGTGAGCTTGGTTGAAACTGGTAAGTCAGTAGAGGCAGTTCCAGTAGTTAGAGAATTTGCAGATGTGTTCCAAATGATTTACCAGGTCTAGCTCCACAAAGAGAGGTGGATTTTTACGATTGAATTGCAACCAAGGACTTTGCCAATTTCTAAGGCCCATATAGAATGGCTCCAGCAGAAGTGAAAGAATTAAAGAAACAGTTGCCAGGAGGAATTGTTTGAAAAAGGATTCATCAGGCAAGTCATTCTCCGTGGGGGAGAGCTCCAGTGTTATTTGTAAGAAAGAAGGATGGCAGCTTTAGAATGTGTATTGACTACAGAAAATTGAATGATGTCACTATAAAGAATAAGTATCCATTGCCGAGAATGATGATCTATTTGATCAGCTTCAATCAGCTAAGGTGTTTTCCAAAATTGACTTGAGGTCAGGGTACCATCAGTTAAGAATAAGGGAGGAAGATATTGATAAGACAACATTTAGAAACAGGTATGGGCATTATGAATTTGTGGTTATGCCATTTAGGCTAACCAATGCACCAGCAACGTTTATGAATTTGATGAACATAATTTTCACCCCTATCTAGATCAGTTATAGTAGTTTTTATAGATGACATACTGGTTTATTCAGCATCTGAAGAGGAGCATGCAGCTCATTTGAGGCTTACATTGCAGCTTTTGCGAGATAATCAATTGTATGCTAAATTCAGTAAGTGTGAGTTTTGGTTGAAGGAAATTCAGTTTTTCTGTCATGTTATTTCAGCAAAGGGAGTTGCAGTCGATCCAGCTAAAGTTGGGGTAGTTATGAAAGGAAAGCGCCAAAGACAATCACAGAAATTAGGAGTTTCTTGGGCTTGGCAGGTTATAACAGGCATTTCATTCAGGACTTCTCCAGAATTGCAGTACCCATGACTAGATTAACCAGAAAAGATGTGCCATTTATGTGGTTAAATGAATGCCAAAAAAGTTTATGGAATTGAAAAAGAGACTTACAACAGCTCCCATATTGACATTACCAGTAGGCAGTGGTGGTTTTGTGTTTATACTGATGCATCGAGAAGAGGGCTTGGAGCAGTATTATGCAACATGGTAAAGTGATAGCTTATGCATCCAGGCAATTGAAGCCAGCAGAGGAGAACTACCCAACGCCTGATTTGGAGTTAGCAGCAGTTGTTTTTTCTTTGAAAATGTGGAGGCATTATCTTTATGTGAAAGATTTGAAATATTATAGATCAAAAAGTTTGAAGAATATCTTTTCTCAAAAGATTTGAATCTCTGTCAGCGTAGATGGGTGGAAAATTTGAAAGATTATGATTTCAGTTTGGCTTACCATCCGGGGTAAGGCCAATGTGGTAGCTGATGCATTGAGCAGAAAAGGATACATGAGTTATATGATGATAAAAGAATGGAAACTATAGGAGGAAATAGCAGAGAATTCACTGTATGTCCGAGCAGTCAGCGGCGAGCAGTATAGCCTGTAGTGCTGTAGAGCCATCTTGTATTGGTAGACTATTGAAGCCCAGAGAAACGATGGAAGTTTAGCAGAAATTGTGAAAATGGAAGATGTTACCATGATGATAATTGTGTTAGTCAGGCTCAGATGTAGGTTATCTGTACCCGCATAAAGAGAAGTCAAGCAAAGAGTTCTTGAAGGGCACATAAATCCAGGTATACAATTCATCCAGGTAGCACTAAAATGTATCAAGATTTGAAAAAGCACTTTTGGTGGTCACACATGAGAAAAGAAATAATGGAATTTATTACAAGATGTATAGTTTGTCAACAAATAAAAGCAGAACATCAAAAGCCTGGAGTTTTACTACATCCGCTACCTATTCCACAGTGGAAATGGGATGACGTTGCTATGGATTTTGTGGCAGGGTTACCAAGAACAGCTACAAGACATAATGGAATCTGGGTATTTATGACAGATTAACTAAAGTATGCAGATTAGAGTAAGTATTGTCCTGGACAGTAGACAGATTAGCAAGAATTTATGTTGACAAAATTGTTCCTTTGCATGGCATCCCGAAGACAATTGTTTCTGATAGGGATCCAAGGTTACTTCAGTTTTGGAAGAAGTTTACAAAGGGTAATTGGTACAGAATTGAGATACAGTTTCATCCTATCACCAACAAAAGATGGTCAAACAGAAAGAACAATACAGACAATTGAAGACATTTACGAGCTTGTTGTTTAGTGTGGGGAGGCAGTTGGGAACCCATTTGGGCATGGTCGAATTTGCTTATATAACAGTTATCATGCCAGTATTGGATGGCACCGTATGAAGCATTATATGGCAGGCCGTGCATAACTCCATTAAATTGGCATGAAGTGGGAGAGAGACAGGTAATGGGTCCTGAATTAATTCAGCAAACAACATAAATGGTCAGATTTTTCAAAGAAAAATTGCAGACAGCTCAAAGCTGACAGAAAAGCTATGCAGATATCGTCATAGACCACTTTAGTTTGAAGTTGGAGACTTTGTCTTCTGAGGGTTTCTCCTACTAAAGGTGTTTTAAGATTTAGTAAGAAGGGGAAGTTAAGCCCAAGATATGTGGGGCCCTTCCAAGTGCTGGAAAGAATTGGGAAACAGCCTACAAAATGATTTGCCAGCTGATTTCACTGATGCCCTGATGTGTTCCATGTGTCTATGTTGAGAAAGTGTAGTGAAGATCCAACACAAATAGTTAGTTATCAGCGGGATGATTTGAAACCGGATATGTCATGCCAGAGTATCCCATGCAGATCACAGGTCGCAGAACAAGAAGATGAGCGAAATAAAAAAAATGAACTGGTAAAGGTTAGATGGGAAAATAGACAGGGAGGAGAAGATACTTGGGAATTAGCAGAGGAATGGTTAAGGCGTATCCTTATTTGTTTGAGTAAGTTTTTAAATCTTTTTAGATGATAGTGTTATATGTGGTGTGTTAAGCTCTAAAATTATGAATTGTGTTTTTGAATTTCGAGGTCAAATTTCTTTTTAGATGATAGTATGTAACGTCGCGCGTTTTTCAGATTCTTGTGGATCGTCCTTCGGATCCTTAGATCTTTTGTTTGGTAGTTGTGGTGGCCAGTGTGTGGCCAATGTGTTATGTTTTAGGTGTGTGAGCAGGTTTGGGGTGTTTGTGGGCTGGCAGGCTGGGCCCAAAACACCAGACTGTTCACTGTCTGTGAACGCGACAGTGAGGGACGTCGTGATCTGAACACGATAGTCCTGCATGTTGCGTTCCTGTTGCCATTGTTGAGCGGTCGTCGTCTGCATACGTGCCGCGGTCGTCGCGCGCAGGGCGACATGCAGACGTCAGCCCTGGGAAGGCGACGCCTTATCCCGTCGCGTTCTGGTCGCGATGAAGGTGTCCGTCGCGTTCCCAACCGCTAGGCGTTTTTAAGTTGCCTTGGCTAAGCAGAGCTGTAAATAGTTCTTCTTGGCCAGGGGGAGGGAGCTGTGGCGATTTTCGGGGCATTTCAGCGGATTTGGGGTGCGTTTTGGCGTTTGTTCTCGCCGCGAGGATCCTGCGTGGAGGGCGGGGAAACGCCGGGATAGTCTCGTTCTTCGCGTTCTTCGCGAAGGTAGGGGAATTTGCCCATTTTACACGTAAAGTGCATGAGATGCTGTGTGATTGGTTTTGATGTTGAGAATAGTAGATACCATGCTAGGGTGTCCATTAAAGCATGAAAAATGAGAATTAAACAGGGTTTGCATGGTTGGTGGTGGTAATCTGGAGAGGGTTCCCCGGATTAGGGTTTTCACCTGGAAGGCGACAGAGCCCCCTGTCGCGTTCTGAACGTACAGGCCGACCCGTTGCGTTCATGTATGAACGCGACATATCGTTGTGTCGCGTTCTGAAGGCGACACTGCCCCATGTCGTGACCTCAGCCGAGAGGTCTATTGTGCACGGTTTTAATGGTGAAATTTTACTGATTATACTATTTCTTGTACATGGCATGTATATGCGGTGCATTGGCATCTGTCGCGCTCGGAGTGCGTGGTTCTGAGGTTAGCAAGTGTATACATAACTGGCGTGTTGTTCTCGTAGTCAGTGTACGGTGTTCACGTGGTTGACGTGAGGTTTCACGTGGTTTGTGCGGGTGCATGTGTGGTGTGTGTACGTGGCGAGTAGTAGTACGACGCCTACGTGGTACCTCTTCAGTTGGGTGCCACAGGTTCTGTGTGAGCCAAGCTTGTGCTCGGACTTGTTCCGTTACTTGTCTGTACCGTCAAGGTCTGTTCGTCTGTCCTAGACAACCTCACTCTTAGTTTGAGTTGTACGTCCGGCTAAGGGAAAGACGACAGTGGGACAACGATAGTGTGAGTTTGTATTTTGTCGGTGTAGCTGCGCTCGTAGTTGGGGGTACGGACCACCAGTAGACGTTACTGGTCCCCAACTAGTCTTGTTACAGTGCCTCACTCTAGGGAACTCAGGCCAGAGTCCCTAAAGGTGCCAGGCATGGGCCCGCGGCAGTGTGGTCCACGGTTGTGGTGTTGGTTGGTCGCCACAGTTGTTTGACTTGTTCCCGTGGAGCGCAGCTGGACCTTTTCATCCGTGGCTGCGAGGCTGAGAGGTATAGACCTATGTGGTTTGTCCAAGTCAGTGCTGGTGTCGCGAACCTGTCTACGTGGCTTGAGTTTGGCGGTCTCTACTTTACCCCGTACACCGTGTTGTTTTTTACCGTTTATTTATTTTAATTGGTTTGTGATAATGGCAAGTGGTAAGTGTTTTACATCTTGATATCCTGCTTAGTTCACTCTATAAATGTTGACGTAGCTTCCTGTTTACGTACTTGAGTTTGTTTACTCAATTTTGGGGGGGGGAGTTACTCTACTGAGCCAGTGACTGCGAGGCTCACCACCTACTCCCTACAGGTGATGGAGAGCAGGAGGTTTCTCTTCTATCTTCCAGTTCAGAGCCGCATCGCAGCGGTGTTGGGCCGCTGCCTCCAGCAGTGTAACTTTGCTTTTGTTGTACCTCGTGGTATGCCCCAGGCTTGTGTAGTTTCCTTGGACTTTTGTTGAAATTTGGCTATGTAAATCCAATGTGAATATGTATGAGATTGTGAATCTTTTATATATATCAGTGTGTTCTTTTGTATTTCCACGGAATGTGCATGATTCCCTTGAGAGGCTACGACTTGTTCGGGAAATGGAGTCGGGTCAAGCTCGTTAGTGGTTAACGGGTTTGAACAGCGTTGTCCGTTACAAAGGGCCTACTACATTTAATGTATCTACGACCTTCAGATATGCAGGATATATGAGTACAAGACACGCATGAGGTTTTTTTTTTAATTCATCAGGTTTCTACGCCAAAACAAAAGAGACGGAGGGGTATCGGTACAACATATATATTTTGACGTAAACTGACTGAAGTCTACAATAAATAGAATGTTTGTTCACTAATCGATATATCAGAATCAGACTAGTCACTAATCGAAAGCATATGAGTTAAGTATATATCAATCGGAACAATATCGAAAATATATAAGGAAAATGTTCACTAATCAAAATAATAGATGACTTGTGTCACCAATTGATGCATAAACAACATTAATCAGAACGCCATAATGCTAGTGTTCACTAATCAAAAAAGTCACATAACGATAATCAGAATGCTATTCACCAATCAAAATGATGATAATGCTAATCGAAATGGTATTCACTAATCAGAATGAGAATAGCACTAATCGGAATGCTTCAAGTGAGTGTTCATCAATCGGAATGTTGTTCATTAATCTGGACAACAATAACACTAATTGATATGTTGTTCATTAATCGGAACTAGTAACACTAATCGATATGTTGTTCACTAATCGGAACAACAATACGCTAATCGGTATGTTGTTCATTAATCGGACCAGTAACACTAATCGATATGTTGTTCACTAATCGGAACAACAATAACGCTAATCGGATGTTGTTCATTAATCAAAACCAGTAGTAACACTATCGGTATGTTGTTCACTAATCAGAATAACAATAACACTAATCAGTATGTTGTTCACTAATCGGAACAACAATAGCACTAATCAGTATGTTGTTCAATAATAGGAATAAAATGTGACAAGTGTTATTCATCGGACATGAAAGATAGAACATTTGTTCTATAATCGGAATGATACTTGTTCTCTAATCGTAATAAAAACTTGAAGTAGTAGGCAATAGAGCATTTGTTCTCTATGGAATCAGTATGGACTTGAGATTGAGTTTTAGAGTAGTGCTTGGTGATCTTAAAGCGATATTTTCTCCTTTATTTTTGTTGATAGACTTAATGGAAAATTTTATATTAATCATCTAATTTCAAAGTTATTGTTATCACTAAAAATCATATAGACACAGGAGATAGGAGAATCAACAATATTGGCCAATCCAATAGAGAATGGTTCATCTACCGGCTTAATGGAATTCATATCCATGAACTATTTAGGAGTCAAGGTAGGCTGCCTTTCCTTCTGTCTAGCATCATTAACTATTTCCAGTTGATCAAACACTGATGAGTACATGGTGGTCCAAGCAGTAGTGTAAAATCTTCAGCTTCAGCTATCAAGGGGGCCAGTCCTTCTGTGGATATAAATCCCTTTTTATATTCATGATGGATGAATCTTAGAATCCCAACAACAATCCTTTCTTCACAAAAGACAAATTTCAACTTTGGCAAATCTGTAAAAGATTGTTTTCCCCATCTTAGGCTCCATGAGTAAAAAGTGCACTTCTCGAGCTTATATGTAGGAGGTAGTGAACATTGGGCAAACTGAAGTGTAGTAGATGTTGCTCCTTCCTTATTTTGAAAATTTCCCTTATTATCTCCTGGAGTTGGTTGAACTGAGCCTCAGGCATACCATGAAGGAATCTATAGTCTTATATTTGAACTACCTGAGGAGTCTGATTCCCTGCTAAATGACGGATCCAAAGTCTTCCTGGTGCTTCATTTGGTTCCATTCACTTAGGGTGATAGTAGCTTCGTCTCTGAGTCCTCTCTGAGTGAAAATTGTTCAAATGATTTGTATACTGCTTTATTTGATTGTGCCCACTTGTATTCTTTTTGAGATTTTGCTAGTCTGCATATTTTTTCTGCATCTTTCTTTGTGATGGCATTCAAAGAGACCAATAACTGAATGTATACTGGTAAATTCAATATGGGTAACTCAAACACTGCGGCATAAGCATGCTTGCATAGGAATTCCTTATAAAGAGACTTCTTCTTGAATGTAACTTCCATGGCCTACTAGAGTGGAGGAAACTTAATTGAATTACTGCTTTGGGAGGACTGAGTGCCAACTTTTCTCTTTTTTAAGATAGAACTATCCAGAGCTTCTACTTCTTGAAGAGTATGCTGAGAAACATACATAACGACAGTAAAGATTGCCTCCTCTACTGCATCATGCATTGGTTCAAGCATCTTGGACAGAGGATATGTTGGCAGAGGGGTGATGTAATAGAGGATGGAGGCATTGGTGGATTAAAGACATGTCAGATCGGGTTGTGTACTGGAAGGTTCGACTGAGAAGGAGGGATGTGAGACTGATGGTTGTTGAGTGGAAGGTGTAATGGGAATGGCTTGTGCAATATGGTCAGAGGTTGTTGTGGGCTAAGAATTGACTACTGAGATTTGTGACAAAGGGAGGTTCAGAAGAACTTTCTTTAGCAGTGGAAGAGGTCTGTTTGAAGGAGGTGGAGGTCTTACAAGTTTTAGGAACTCTGCGCTTGAACCTAGTAGGTGCAGGTGGAGCAGTAAAGGGTTCTTCAATAGGTACTACTGCTGGAATCTTTATTGTTGTGGAACCTCACGCTGCTCAGTTGCAGGAACATCCTGCTCTACCTGCCTTTCTTCATACTCTGGCAATGATGTCTACTTCTCAAAATGAGATTTCACCACTTTGGATAGATCAATCAGCATGCCCTTTAATTCTTGGACCTCCTCATGGACTAATCTTAGTTCATCATTGACTTCAACAATTTGTGCCTACTGATCATCTAATCTTTTCATGACTGGCTTCATATGAAAGCACAATTTCAACCTCTCTGACCCTCTGTTCACATTTATCTCTGGATTATTTTCAGATGTTCCATTGATACTGACTTAGGTGTGGGAGCTATGGTATGAGGTTGCTGCTGGTGAATTTGTTCAGTTCTATTCTCTTCTTCTTCATCATCTTCTTCCTCATTCACATCTTCAACAATACCTTCAACAAAATTGTCTTCTCGGGCAGATATTTGTGGCTCCCCCTGAGCCATTGACGCCTTAGGAACTTCTGTAACTTCTGCGATGTGAGGAACTAGTTGATGCTCTCCTTGAGTTCCTATTGCTTCCTTTTAAGGAGCCTATGCCTCATCAGGTTGCTTTCTATATCCTTCTCTTAGCTCTTCCGATATGACTTGTACAGTGATGCTGGGAGATGGAGCTCGAGGAATGTCTTGCTGACTTGAAGGCTCTGCTTGGCTGTTGGTCATGCATAGAGTGTGTACTTCATTGTACAACCATTTAGATATTTGTGCTCTGAGTGATTGGCCTCACTATGGTGATCCGCACTTCTGGGACTTCCTCAACATCTGATGCCTCCATTCATCCTAAGCAGCAACTGACTCTTGTGCCACTATGATGGGCTCTCCTATTGGCACAGATTTCATCTATCAACCAGCAATGAGTAGAAACCCACTTTTCTTAAGATTTGTGGTGCTAATTGGCCTGCTCATCTTTTCTTCTAGCTCCCCTATCATATCTACCTCAAAATGTCTAAAGATGACTGTTAGCAGATGGGATTATGGCAGTTGTATTGTTGTGTTGCCCTTGGAGTCTTGAACCGGGTATACTGCAGTCTTCATTCATTCCATCATAAAATAGGCCATGTTCACCTTCTGGTCTTGTATTGCTCAATACATTATATCTTCATCTCCTTGAGTACAAGTGGAGAGGCTTGCTCCTCTGTGTTGTGTGGAGTGTGTACTTATATTTTGATGATGACTAAATAATAATATCTTGATGATAATAAAACATGTTTTAATGTTAAACAATAAATTTTTATGATAAAGACATGTTGATGCTTCAAATTCATATATATGCAATTCTACAAAACAATGTCAAAGTTGTGTCGACACACATTGAGAATTAGGTCGACACACATAGTCTGTCCAATAAACTTATAAAGACAAAGTCATAGTTGCGTCGTTGCAAGTTATTAATCAGGTCGACACACATGTCCTTCCAATAAGTTGGAACTGATATTTAGTCAGTTGCGTCGACACACATGCAAACATGCGTCGACACACCTCGAGTGAAAATTCAGAAACGAAAAGGAGATGCATTACAAAGGATGTGACTTATCCTTGGATATTATGGGAGAACCCTTTATTACCAAAATACCCCTTCATCCAAGTGGCAAAGAGGAGAAGGACTTGTGGACACGTGGCAACTTTGGTGTGGCCTAGGACTTTGTGCACACATGTCCCAGATGCAAGGGAGTGCGTAAAGGCTATAAACAGTTTCTTGTCTCATCTGGAAATGTAGAGCCCAGAAGGAAGAGTAAGGCCAAGCATAGAGAGAGAGTGAGGGTGTTGGAAGAACAGAGGTAGGAAGAGCAGCAGAGGAGAAGGAACAACAGAGAAAGAAGAAGCCGCAAAGCTGAGAGAAAAAGGGAAAGCAAGAAGAAGCAGAAGAGCAGCAGCAATAAGGAGAAGAGCAGTACAACAGTGTAGCAGATCAGAGCAGAAACGACTTCAAAGGAGTTCCAGGTCTACCATCTTCAAGAAGATTCCTGAAGACGAATCAATCTAAGTGGATATGATCCATTTCAGTCATCTACACATTATATTCTCTAATATATCTTCGGTGTGTGTGTACTGATATGAGATCAATATGTGACTCAATTTAAGTGTGTGTTGTGATATGTACAAGAATTCTTTGCAAATCTAATTGTTTATGTGTGTGTGGATCAGATCAAAGCTAGAGGATTTGATCACTTGTGAACTTGATCTAGTGTGTGTGTTTGAGCTTAATTGCTCGTGTGTGTTGAGCCGTCGTGCAAGTGTGTGTTGTACTCAAGGTTTTGAGTAGTGTGTGCCTCACTGTGTGAAGGGTGGATGAAGGAGTCACTGGTTGTGATCTCGAAACCACCTAAAATTTTTGTGCCTTGTGTTTTGATTGTTTCATCGTTAGATGCATGCATAGGGGTTCAATTACACACTTAGTAATCACACACTAAGTTAACACAAGACATCTTGAATTTAGATTTGATAAGTTCCTTGAAGGTTTCTGTATGCACACAATCTATTTGATTGATTGTCTCTCACATCACTACACACAGTCACATTAGATCAGTTGGGTTTTCTATTGAATGGACCTATAATTTGAAGTAATTTTTAATTACTTAAGTTTATGCTGCAATTAAATAGATTTATTCAACCCCCCCTTCTGGATCTATTCACCCTACATATTCGATCCTACACTCTGGGCACCAGAGTCTGACTCACAATCAGATGTAAGAGACGATTGTGTGCTGACAACTAATTGATGTCAATACTACCATCCTTAAGCTGATACTCAGTTTCATATTAAGCCCAGACCCTTCACATTCATATCAATCGTATCCTCGTGTGTGTGTCCCTGTGTCGAGCACTCAAATAATCTGAACAACAACTTTGGAGTGATCTCAATGAGTTTTACCTTTAACAGAAGAGACCACTTTGTGTTTCCTCCTCTGTCTGGAGACACACGAAAAAGGCTTTCACATATCTGGTTAGGAGGGCTCTGAAATTGTGCATAGACAGCTCCATTTCATCTTCTATACTGTTTCGGCCAACTTTGCTACACCTTTCTTACTGAGTTCTGCCAAATCTACTGTCTTATTGCCACACATCTTGACCTTACTTTCTAGAACTTCTTGAATTGTTCTGTGGTGAAGAACTACTCATTGTATGCCCTAGTTCCAAGCGAACTGCTTCCAAAGGCCATAGGATCAGAAGAAAATGGAACCTTTGGGATCGTAAGAACCCAGGATCAGAATCCCTCAGCTTCTTGCTCTAATTAGAGCAAGAAACCGCACAAAAAGCTTAGGAAGGGAAGAGAGTTCTATCTGGATTCTCAGAGCTCTCACAGGAAAGTAGGTGTGAAATGAAAAGTAGGAATCGATGAGAGAAAGGTCCTCCCTTTTATAAGTGAGTCAATCACAAAAGACTAGTCAGCAATTGGTAAACATGTCATATTGATTATAGAAGAAACATAAGTCGCATACCATTTGGAGAGAAGTAGTACGTCGTCCTTTCGATTATTGAAGAGCCTTAAGTGAGATATGTAGACACGAGATTTGGCCCATCCCCGCTTGGTTTCATGGCCCAATAAGGCCCATTTGACCATTTGTTGACTTCCCTCGGATCCCATGTAGACGACAGCATCGACTGCTGCTGACTTCATGTGGCAGCAATCCCCCTGGACGTGACTCTGGTTGGCGCGTCCATATATGTTGACGCCTACATGGGGTTGGCGGCATCATCGTTTGACGTCAACCGCTTTTACCTGGTCTGCGCAACTGCTTGAGATTCCAGCCCACTTGCGCCATTCTCTCGGCCATGCAACGCATATAGCCGTTCCCAACGGGTATATGGCCACCTTGGCAACCCCATTGACCCAGTAAAATCCTACTTGGCCTCTCCTCATTGGTTGGAGCTAAACACATGGATTGCCAAGTGTGCAAGTGTGTTTCTTCACACTTGAGCATCCAAGGCTCTGAACTTTGACCCCACTGCCTATTTATGTCCCCCCTTGGCCTTCTAAGTGAGGGGAGAGAGGCTGGACGTCCACACTTTGTCACTTTGAGAGAAGAGAGAGAAAAGTGCACCCTTCCTTCCATCATCCTTCTTCCTCTTCCCTCATCATTTGGGACGTCTTGGAGGCTTCATTCCGAGCTGGAGGAGCCCAGCAATGATCAACAATGCCAAACAAGGAGATCACCTACCTTTTCCCTTTCTCTCTCTCTCCTCTCTCCTCTCTCTCTCTCTCTTTTCCTTTAGTTTTTGCATGTCATACACACACACACATACACACCCTAGGCACGTAGGGCACCCTCCTACACACCTAGAAAGGGGTTTCCCAACCAAAAAAATGGAGGGAAGAAGGGTGGTCATAACACTTGCCACCCCTCTTCTCAAGCCCGTACCAGTACATGACTCTCCTTTTGGGCCTTTTCTTTTCGTTTTGACATTCACTACACTTCTTAGAGTCTAATAGAGTCTTTCTTTTGTGGAAGGAACACTTGGACAAGACCGTGGAGCTCTCGTTCTTTGACCGGCCGAAGAAGAAGTTGGAGTCCCACAATCCACCACTACGCGAGGCTACTGCACAACGTGATCACAACACTCCTTGGGTACAAGTAGGGCCCTGGCGATCGCAACATCTTCCTTTCCTTTGTGGTTTTCTTTGTTTCTTCTCCTCAACTCGGTCAATCGGGGAGTCAACGAGGTCAACCAACCCCTTCACCCAACGAGGGAGCGCGACGTTCGTGAACGACCGGAGGATCCCACAGTCACTGGGAGTGCGGCGAACGGAGCGTCCACAAGCTCTTTTCTGGCGATCGCGATGGGACAGCAGTGCTGCCTCGGTCTCAGTCTGCATCCAGGTAAACAACAATAGATTCCGCCATCTACCCAGGTAAGTGTCCACTGTTCCTGCCATTTTAGTTCTGTTTAACATCAATATGGTTAGTCATTTACTCCATGTCAGCGTCCGTCGATCATGCCGTCAACTGCTTTCTGATGAACTGAGCGTCCATATATTTGCCGTTTACTTCACAGAAGCCTATTTTTTTTTTTGACTATTTTCTTCTTTTCTTTCTTTCTGTTTGCTTCCTGTTTGATCCCTAACGGTTCTGTGTCACGAGGGGGTCTTCTTCTTCTCTGTTCTAGCCTCCCCACACGTTTTAGGATAGCCCTCCTTGGTTTACAACCTTTTACTCGGGGATTCCCTCTCGGGTAAATCGGGTTGGTTCCAAGGAGAACTCTGTAAGTCCCTAAATTCTGTGGATTCCCTCACAGTACGGGGCAGGAGAACCTTTACCCTTCCACTTACGTCTGCCCTTCACCCGTTTTGAGTGAGGAGTGAGAGAAATTGGCTCTTACAAAGTTAATTAAAACACAACTTCAAGTTATAAAAATTTTGGGACTTTGTTTGATCACATTGTTTGGTAGAAACCCACTTTTCTCCTAACAACAGTGTAATTAATCAACTAAGTCATCTTAAAATCAGTAGGTTGTGTTGTTAATGGACTCTTGTTGAACTCCGCCAATATGACTAACAATCCGGCATTTGAGTATGATGAGTATCCGATAGATTAATCATGAATCTCATGAATTTGTCGGAATGCTGAATTCTAACATCCAGCCCGAAGAGTCTGTCCAATCCTCTTCTCAAGCTGACAATGAGGAGAGTGTGAGTCTAAGGGTCAACCCCACATATGCACAAGATGTTCAGGAAGACCCCAAATTCTCCAACCTCCTCTCCCGCTATTCGCCGAGGACATCATTTCAATGCTTTCTAAGCAGACCGTCCGGGCAGCGGCCTCTCCTTCCTCTCCATCCCCTTCTCCTTTCTATGCCTCCTCATCTAAGCCTGCTCCTAGGCCTGTCACTCCTTCCCGGGTTCCTATCTCCCCTATCCCCATCTCCACTCCTATTTCTCCTCCTACTCCTCTACCTACTCCTGCTCCAAGCCCTCCGTCTGTCTATCCACCTTATGTTCAACCCACTCCTTCCACTCAATCTGAATCCATCTCCCGGTCGGAGATGGAAGGTCTTGTTAGGAAACTCTTGGCTGAGTCTCTGTCCCTCTCCAAGCCTCATTCTCTCCAAAACTACTGCAAGCTCCCCAATGCTTACTTCCCTCTGAGTTTCAAGGCCCCGAAATACAGCAAGTATGATGGGACCTCCGATCCTCAATTCCACCTTGTTGGCTTTACCATGGATTCCCATCGGTGGCTGTACGATCGGGTCCTCTTAGTTCACCTTTTCCAACAATCGTTAGAAGGGGAAGCTTTGAGGTGGTTCACCTCCTTACCCGCATCAGATCTTATCAATTTCGACATAGTCTCCGAACGCTTGTTCTCCCATTTCTCCTACATGGCCACTCAAGTCCCTACACTTTCTGACTTGGTGGCGGAAAAGATGAGGCCGGATGAAGACTTTGTCACTTTTGCCAACCGTTGGAGATCCATGGCTTCGAGAGCCAATGTCACCATCCCGGAGTCTCAAGCCATCATCATGATTGTCAACAACACCACTTCTCAGCTCAAATCCATATTGATGCTTAGTGAGTTTCCCTCCTTTGCACATCTTTATAATCGAGCTAGGGTGGTCTAGAACCAGATCAAGGACTCCTCTCTCCCACCATTCTTTGAGGGAAGCCCAAGGGACGTAAGGCTCCCACGGCACCTACCACCGAGGGGTGACCGTCAACGAGTCCGGAGTGCTTGCAGTCAGCCGCTGAGGCCTCCTAACAAGTCCTCCAACCCTCCGTCCAATCCTCACCAATTCCCGTCACACCCCTCCAAGCCTTATTCCGCCGTTCCTCCTCCTTCCGGCTATACTCGTCCAGGTCCCAGAAGGTCTCATTACCCTCCTCTCCCTGAGACCCTCGAGGACGTATTCTTCGCCCTCATGTCCTGTGATGCTATCCGACTCCCCCTACAAAGAGAAAGTGTCAATCTGAGGGTGGATACCTCAAGTAATATCCTTATCATAGGACCCATGGTCACGAGCTCCACAACTATTTCACCTTCCGTGACTGGGTGTATGACATGAACGATCAGGGTAGGATAAATTGGGAGGACGTCAAGGTGGCCATAGCTAAGTCTAGGTACACCAAAAGGGACCTTGGTATTGTCCAAAACCCTCTCCCCAACCACCAAAGCAACAATCCCTCCTCCTCTAAGTCCCAGGAAAATGTCCATACCTTGACACATCCAGAACCTCGATAGTAAGGAGAGAGCAACAATGGGGAGTGGAAGGTTTTGAGGAGTGGTACCTGGGTCCCCCTGTAGAGTCTCAGAGCCCTCCACCACCGTAGATGCTATTCTAGAGGAGCGACCTTTAGTGCTCATCCGACCTCCTCCTCAGGATGCCTATCTCGTCATTCCCACTTCCTATGAGTCGTCCACCTATGGCCACCAAACCCCTTCAACTTATTCTCCCTAGGTCTCAGGAGGACGTTCATGTCACACTCCGGAATCGGATCATTCCTCCACCTCCGCGGCCATCTCAAGAAGAGGAGGATAATGGACCTCCACCACCTTCCGACATTGAATATGACATTCTGCAACACTTGGATAAGACCCCCGCAAGGGTGTCTATTTTGGAATTGATTCGGAGATCGCCGTCTCATCAGTCCACCCTCCTCCAATTCCTCCAGAAAATCATGGTCAATGATGACCTTCCTCCTAGTGGAGTCACCAATGCTATCCTCTCCCTTACCCATGGACCCTCAATCTCTTTCTCGTTCTTGCTGCCCCCGAGTGTCGTTCACTTCCTCTCTGTCTTACTATTACCCTTAACGGGGTTTCGGTAGACTCCACCTCATTGACACCGGGGCATCCATCAACGTGTGTCCGATGAAGACCCTCCAACAATTGGGCTTGGGGGAGGATAATCTGGAGAAAATATGCTCCACCATTGCTGCCTATGACAACTCCACGAGGTTGCCAAAGGTAAATTGCTCTTCAATTGGAGGTTGGACCCATCACCATGTCTTCTGAGTTTCTAGTTCTCGATGTCGATCCGGCCTATAAGGCCTTCTTGGTCGTCCCTGGCTAGAAAAAGCTTTAGGGGTCCCTTCCACTGTCCACCAATGTTTCAAATTTCCATTTAATGGGCGGGTTATCAAAATCAAGAGCATTCCTACCTTGGAAAATCTCAATTCTATCACTTCGGAGCAGATGTCGCACCTTTTCATTCCGGACAAGGGGAAGAAGCCGGTCATGTCCATCTTTGATCTGCCCTCTCCCCTTGATTTGAACCAACCTCCCATGGTGAATGAAGGATTCGAGCATGTCCCATGTCCCCAAGGGAAAGGTTGGGAAGTGATGGCTAAAGTCGGCTATATTCATGGCTGAGGGTTGGGTAGGAACGAGCAGGGTCCTATCTGCAGTGTTCAGACAAGAAGGTTGTTAGATAGGGCTGGTCTAGGATTTCATCCGGATCCGGTTCACCCGGATTCATTTATCCCCTATCAACCTCTTACTTGGACCCTGAAGGACCACTTCATTCAGGGACCCCTCCAACTAGGAACTCGCGAGCCCGTAATAGAAGAGTTGTCCGACCCCGAGAGCGAAGAAGAAGAGGAAGCTGCTGAATTTGAAGAAGTCTGCGAGGACTTCGGCCTTCTTTCGCTCTTGGTTCTGACTCTCCATCTCCCTCCTCATCACCTTCATCCCCTCTATCTCTTTCACAATCTCCCGCTACTGAGGCGTGTCTGGCACCCGATTCTCCTTCAACCCTCTCCCTTCTCCCTTCTTTCTCCGCCCCATTTCTTCTCCATTCCTCACCTGGCCAGTCGGGGCAGCCTTGAGTCAGCAACTCATGGTTTTGAGCCTTGACTCCAAAAAAAAATGCCAATTCTCAAGGTGGGAATGCGAGGTCTCCGTCGAGCACCCTTCCTCTTTGGAGTCTTTTCGTTCGGCTAGGGGCCGACGCTTTCCAGCCTAGACTCTCACTCTTGCCCGCCTAGGGGCACTTCCCCTGTACATAGTTTTGTACATAGCAGTCCTGTGTATAGTAGTTTAGATTCTAGTTTAGATTCAGGCTTAGAATCAAGTCTAGAGTCAGGTCTAGGTGTAGAAGAGTCTAGTTCCTCTCAACCATGTGTTTGTAAAGAGAAGGGGGCAAGTTCCTACCCGTTATGTCATGGTCTGGTTGAGAGGTGTGCTAAATTGAGTCAAGTCCCGGAGTTTCTTGAGGAGCCTGCCCTTGTAGAGGCTGATTTGAAGAAGGTGGCTCTGTAGACGATGGTTTAGGAGTCTATCTGCTAGATTTCGATGAGAAGGTGAGCCGGAGATCCTTCCTGGGTCAGAAGAAGAGGACCCAGTGAGCTCCTATGTGGATGGCACAAAGAGGTTCGACGAGCCAACCATGGCTACGGACGAGCCACCAAAGAGGTCAACCTTGGCACCGAAGAATCCCCAAAGGTAGTTTTGATTAGTGCCAACTTGAGTGTTGAAGAAGAAGAAGCCCTTGTAGCTATCCTTAAAGAATTCTCCGACGGTTTTGCTTGGTCCTATGAGACATGCCAGGGCTCGACACCTCTTTGGTCGAGCACCGGTTGGTCTTAAAAGCCGATGCAAAAGTCATCAATCAAAAACTGAGGAGGCTACATCCCAAGCTTGCACTCAAGATCAAAGAGGAGGTGACAATTGCATAAAGCTAAATTCATTAGGGTTGTGCTTTATCCACAATGGGTAGCTAATATCGTCCCTGTGATGAGAAGGACGGTAAGGTTAGGATCTGTATAGATTTCTGTGACCTTAATCGTGCTTGCCCAAAGGACGATTTCCCTCTTCCACACATAGATGTCCTAGTGGACAATACTGCCAGTTTTGAGATGTTATCATTCATAGATGGTTTCTTTGGGTATAACCAGATCCGTCTGGCGAGGAAGACCAGGAGAAAACTTCTTTCACAATGCCTTGGGGGACCTATTGTTATGTTGTGATGCCCTTCGGATTGAAGAATGCAGGAGCAACTTATCAAAGGGCAATGATGGCGGTCTTTCACGACATGATGCATGTGCACATGGAAGCCTATGTTGATGATGTCTTGGTTAAATCAAAGACTCGACATGGCCATGTTGAGGTCCTCAGGGCAGTTCTCCAGCGGTCTAGAGAACATAAGCTCAAAATGAACCCCAAGAAGTGTGTCTTTGGAGTATCTTCTGGGAAGTTGCTTGGGTTCATAGTTAGAAAGTGGGGAATTGAGATTGACCCCAACAAGGCCAAAGCAATAATCGACATGCCTCCTCCTAGGAATATCAGAGAAGTTAGAGGGCTAATTGGCAGACTTCAGTTTATTAGGAGATTTATCTCTCAGCATTCAATCCGTTGCAAGCCCTTCTATGAGATGCTTAGAGGAGAGGCTAAGTTTGATTGGAATGATAAATCTCAAAAGGCCTTTGATGAGTTGAAGAGCTATTTGTTCAATCCCCCTGTTCTCACTCCTCCGGTCCTGGGTCGGCCTTTATTGCTCTACGTGTCAACCACTGAAGATTCAACTGGAGCAGTCTTGGCCCAATATGACGACGAGAAGAAGGAGAGAGCAGTGTACTACTTATCCAAGCTGTTCAATGAGGCCGAGAAAAAGTACACTGCCATGGAAAGAACGTGTGCGGAGGTCGTCTGGGTTGCCCAGAAGTTAAAACACTATTTCCTAGCTCATGAGGTGAAACTTCTGGCGCGTATGGACCCAATTCGGTATTTGCTCGAGAAGCCCGTCCTGACTGAGCGTTGGTGAGGTGGTAAAGGTTTCTTAATCAATTTGATATCACCTATGTCACCCAAAAGTCAGTCAAGGGGCAGGCTATTGCCGAACATTTGGCCCACCACCCCTTACCTTCATATTCTCCTGTCGATGAAAGTTTTCCGGATGAAGAGTTAGGAGCCATTATCGATGGTGAACCTTCATGGATACTTTACTTCGACGGAGCTCTCAATTCCAAAGGGTGTGGAATAGGGGCAGTCCTCCTCTCACCGGAAGGGGTAGTCATTCCGCAAGCCTACCAATTAACCTGCCCTGCCACGAACAATGTGGCCGAGTATGAGGCACTCCTAGTTGGGCTGAAAATGGCACTGTTGCTCGGAGTCAAGGAATTGAGGATTATTGGAGATTCGCATTTGATACTCCGGCAGTCTCTCAGCAAGTACCAGACTCGGGATCCCAAGTTGAAACCATACAAAGGTTGGTAGGAAGGTGGTCCGGCAGTTTAGGAAGCTCACCCTAGTCCACACTCCTAGGGCTCAAACATCTTAGCAGATTCACTCGCCTCCCTAGCTTCTTCCATCCCTATTCCGTTAGGGAGGTCTTCTGAAACCGTCTCTGTCCAAAGGTAAGAGTCCCTTCTCATGTTGATCCTTGGTTTTCTCAACTCAAGTCTCCCTCTCCTCGAGTCCATGCACTCTCAAAAGAGCCAGAAATCGACCTCGATGATGGTCATCCTTGGTATTTTGACATCGAAAACTTTCTTAAAGATGGATCCTTTCTGATTATGCCACCGCTGCTGACAGACGGGCCATTCGCCATGTCTCCAAGCGATACAAGATCATAGGTGGCGTTCTCTACAAGAAATCTCTCAGTAGGGTTTATCTTCGTTGCCTCGATGAGATCGAATCTCAAAGCATTGTTGAAGCCTGTAACGCCCCAAAATTTTAAAGTGTTAAGAAAATATTATAATGTGGTGATTACATATTAGTATTGTCATTAAATTGAAATAATTAGAATTTGGGTTTAATTAATGGTAACATACGTTACCCCAGTGTCGTACACAGAGGTGCGCGCTCCCACAGGGCGACATCGAAAAACGACAACGAAATAAAAATCCGAGAACACCATAATTTCTAGAAAAATGTGGAGATCTAGGAAATATAAATCTCTGAATTTTTCGACGTACGGACTTCGAGGATAAGTCGACGCGACTATTTTTCGGGTGAATTTTCACCCAGTGTAAAATAAAATCTAAAAAGTAAATAAAAATCACCATAATTTGTAAAACTATCACAATAGTCTATTGTTGAAATTTTAACACAAATGGACCTCGTTTGAATACATAAAAATGTGGATCTTTGGGCCAGCCGATTTTTGGGCCATTTACGGTGGCCATTTTCCTGGGATTTTTAGGGCGCTTACGTGTGAGGCCTTGGGAAGGCCAGCACACTTGAGGGAATTGGTAACACGATAGTTACCATGTGTAACTTTCAGAACGTGCATGAGCTAGGTGTCGGAGGGTGGTAAAATGGGGGTTTTACCCCAACACCTGTGAACCGGCATGGCATCATGCATGGAAAGGCTTGGGGCTATAAAACCATCCCCGTAACCAGCATGCTAACCCTTCCAGCAGTCATTCTTGCAACCACCCCTGTTCTTGCTGTTTCTTTTTCTTGCCATTGCTGTGAGGGAGCTGCTACTGTTGAAGCTGCAGCCTCCACTGGTCGTGCCTAAGGAGCTACAAGTTGTAGCTGTTCGTGGATTACAAGGACTGCACCCCAGCGTCTTCTTCTTCCTGTTGGCAATGAACCCATCGAAGAGAAGGCCTCATCATCTATCTTCACAAGTAGAATTCTTTTCCTTTCTCACTCTTTTCTAAATTCTTGTCTCCTACATTTGCTAAAGAATTCATGAACACCTTCATATCTACCTTTGAACTTGGGAATTCTTAAGAGAATTGTGTGTCCATCTCTTGTAATTATGTTTTAGTATCTGTGTATGTAGGATTCAATCTTTTCTTCCTTCCTCTCTTACTCTTATCCTTGAACAGGCTATAGAACTTACTGTTAGGTGTACAAGCTCTCAAGTTCTTGTTTAATTTCCGTAAGTATCTCTAGAAGCTTGTGTGCATCATGTGTAGTGTAGGATTCTCTTCCTTTCTCTCTCAATCTTACCTCCTTGACTCTGTAAACATCCACGGAAGTGTGTGTGTTCAAACTCTTGTTTTAGTACCAATTTTCAAGATCATGTGGGATTCACTTCCACCCCATTCTTCTTCCTACACCTCAACTTAGTTCAGTAGTTGGAGTGATCTTTTACCATGTGCATGCTATTTTCCAGCTTCGGCAATAAGTTCCATGATAGGAATTGAATCCCTCGTCATGTTTAAGATAATGTTTAAATCATAGGAAGCAATACATCATTCCTCCTCCATCTTGACGTGTGTAAATATGAAACTATGTTAATCTCGGACAGTTCTTCCTACCTTTGTGAGTTGTTTCATTGAGAGACCACGAAAGTCTCAAGTGTGTGAGCCTTGATAAGTGATTGGTGGTACAAGAAAAGAAAGTTTTAGGAAAATTACTATTCCAGTAATTTTCCTTTGATTTGTCTTTTCTTTTGATCATTCATGTAAATCATGTTCCATATGTTCTCTTTCACTTCCTTGAAAAATTGGTTTGTTTCTTGAGGTCAAGATCATGCTTATGTAAGTCTTAAACATGGTAGGAGTCATAGGAAAGCTTGGTAGAACAACTTTTAGATGATTTTGATCCTTCTAAAAGTTCACATAGTACCTGTCGACAGCCATATCTCTTCTGTCGACAGGGCCATGTTCCCAGAACCCAGAAGGTTCTGTCTGATAGTGGCTGTCGACAGGCAGTCCTCTGGCTGTCGACAGGCCCTGTCAGAGTTGCATTTCAGCTTCAGTGAGAGCCTCACCTGTCGACAGGTACAACCTGGCTGTCGACAGGCACAGCCAGTCCTGGAAATCAGTACCTACCTTGACTCATTTCTTGATGGGACTACACCCAATTGTTCTAACAAAATGCTTACTCATTCCTAGATGTTTCTTCCACCTAAACACTACTAAAACCAATCATGTTATCTTTCTCTTTACCATGAATTATCCCTTCAAAAGTTCCAGTCACAATTGATTTTGTGAGATCATCAATTTTCTGAAATCAATGAAGGAAAGAGTTCCTTAATTCTTGTGTGTAAATCATGAGTGAATCCTTGTGTGTCCTTGATTCATTATAAAAATGAGTGTGTGATGATGACGAGTTGTGAGTCTTTGGGACTCATTTGAGAAATATGCCTGGCAAATAAAGGGCTGGTTCAGTCCTGGGGGGAGCGCCCGAATTCGTCAGTGGCCGCGCGGGGGCGATGAGGACATCGTGGATGTTGGCATGCATCAGTTCGTGTTTGATTAGTCATCATATGATGCTTGTGTGTGTGAAAATGTGTCTGACTCTGAATTCAAGCATCATCCTGAGTTATTGATCTTGCTTCTAAACTATTCTTGTTCAATACGTGATATCAATTTGGCTAATTTGTCCAATTTCTTGAACACTCAGTGCTAGCTATACATATGATCTTATCTTGAGATTATACGTTTGAATCCTTTCTATTTCAAGGAATTGAATTCTACTGGGCTAGTTAGCTCATCAAATTCCACTATTTCAGGTAATCTACAATTTTACAAGGCAGGACTTCGGGACTTGTTTGTGGAGAGACCAACCATGGTGGCATTTTATTTTTACAATGTAAATCAAGAACCATGTAACACCTATTGAATGGTGAATAATAATTTTTATGTATTGAAGCCTCTGAGCAAATTTACTGTTCAATTAGTTCAATTTTACTCTTGATTTCTCGTTCGCTCACGTTCCGGCATTTATAGATATATTAAATGTCGTGACGTGACAGAATGGTATCAGAGCATTAGTTTGATAAACCTAGGGATAACCTGTGAGGATGGGTAGAAAGCCTGAGGTTAAGCTAGATAGGTAAAAGTCGGATATAGATTGTATAGAGTATGATGGAAATTCTAGAGATATTCCTTCCTACGATTCATCTTCACTTCCATAATTCATGCTTGTGGGTTCTCCATTTGTACAAATCATATGTACTAATTATTTCATGTTCTTTAGAACTCACTTTCCTTTGCTTTCCTTCTTCTATTCTTGCTTCTTATCCCTACTCAAGAACTTCATGATTAAAGTGTTTACCATGTACACATACTTGAAACAACTATAGAAGAGTTGTTCTAGTCCTGTAATCATGTTTTAGCTATAGTTTGTGATATGATTCAAGCATATTATGAAACTTATCCCATTAGAAGCAAGAAAAGGTTGTTAGGAAGTGTTGCACTTCTAATTATCATCTTGCTTTTAGATTTCCATGCCATAGTATATCTCTATTGTCCTACTCGTCTTCCTCATGGAAAGTGGTGTTTAGAACTAGAAATAAGACCCTTTTGATGTTACCAATCATGTAAGGATTCATAGAAACACTTGGTAGAATTTTATGTGGTAGTTTTGTCACATTCCTGAAAGTTTAGATCTCACCTGTCGACATCCAGCATTTACCTGTCGACAGGTATCATGCTTCCAGAACCCAGAAATGTAGAACTGACAGTAGCTGTCGACAGATGACTTTCACCTGTCGACAGATGTTCATCGCCTGTCGACAGCCAACTCTGGTCTGTCGACAGATAGTGTCAGACCCAGAAATTGGTTCTGGGAGGACAGTAGCTGTCGACAGCCACTTCCTAGCTGTCGACAGACACCAATTTGTGATGAACTGGTCTTTCTTCAGTCAGAAGTGTCAGCAGGTTCCACCAGAAGAGTCATCAGGCACCCTATAAAACTGGAACTCATACCTTATAAGTAAATGTTATAATTTGATGTTTCATTTACTTAAGATATTACATGTAAATAAGGAAGTACCCCCATTTGAATCCAATAAAAATATTGAAAAATCATAACTCTTACCAATAAAAAGTCAACTCCCACCGAAGAAGAAAAACGCAATTTTTGCGATTCCATCAAAATAGCGTCTTTCTAGTTTCTCACAATTTGGCCTACCTAAAATTTCATAATTCAAGTAAACCTAGTAGAATGATAAAAATCAAGGTCCGATGAAAAATGATAAACACACATATGACTTCTCCACGGGAGCCCTCTCCTATGAAGGAAAAGTCAAACCTGTTCATCCCTTAATTTACGTCAAATGACTTTTGCATTGATATGTTATTATATCCAACTCTAAATAAGAATTAGTAAATGAATGATTCAATCGATCATATAGATTTCATGACTATCCTCATGATATATTCTTCCGTTGACTTTCTAATTTTCTTAGATTCTAAATTATATACACTGAGATAGATTATTAATCATTATCTACATCCATTTCTTACTAAATCAAGTGAAGCTCTTTAATAACTTAAATGTGTGAAACACACACACAATTATGAATCAAAATTTCAAGATTGTTTTAAATCTCACGAATCTTATACGTAAGGTAGGATTAAATCTATTTATCTCTACTGAAGTGGATAACCAAATAGATTGGTGAAGAAAAGAAATAGAAAAAAAAATCTACTGGAGTAATTTCTGAAGAAATGCAAGAATATGTAAACATTTTGTACTAAAGTTGGATTTGGTCAGTGATTCCTTAAACTCCTAATAGCATTTTCTTCAGGCTAGAGTTTATTGCATTCCTCTTCTAACTATAACATAAGGATCAATTGTCTCTAAGTTGAGATTAAATCTCAAAATTTTGCTTCAACTAATCAGAAGCTTGGCGTGTCAACGCACACAAACAAATTGACTTGGGACAGTAGGAAGATTTAGAAAATCAACTCCATGTTTTCTAGACTTGACCTCAATCAGGTGATCACAGTTTTGATTAACTTAATTTAAATTTGTTTACTCAGCCCCGCGTAATGGGAGAAGAAGCACATTGGAAAGAGGTTCAACATGCAATGGACAACCTTGCTCAGTCCTTAGAACGGGTAGTTCCCGTTGTTGATCAAGGAAAAATGAAGCTGTATAAGAATATTAATAGTTCAAACTCTCAAGAAACAATAAGTATTACAGTGTCCATACGGAAGAAGACAGTTCTCCCCAGTAATAGAGAAATAGCTGGCAAACAGAAGATGAAGCGGAGCAAAGAGAACAAAAAGAGTAAGAAGGCCAACAAGCAAGCGAATGTTAAGGCACAACTTAAGGAAGCTTGTACATGTTGTCACAAATCAGGTCATGTCAAAGAGAACTGTTGGCGGAAACTAGGAGCATGTTTAAAGTGCGGAAGTCTAGAGCATCGGATCTCAGAATGTCCTATACTCTCTCAGAGCAAAGACAAGAGTTCAGGAAAACTTGAAGCCATAGGAAAAAGTGACTGAAGCTATTAGAAGTAATTCATGTATAAGTCAATAGGACTTGAGTATAGTGACAAATACTTGAGTTTAGTTGTTACAATATATCAAAACTTGGTAAGTTTTGCCAAAAATGTAAATTTATAAGGCTGACTATAGAATTCTGTAATAGAAATCTTATGGGATAAATAAAATTCTTGTTGTCTATCTCCATATTCTTCACATTCATCATTCTTGTCATACTTTATTACCCTTCCCAAGGAAATATGTATTTACATAACCCTCTAAGGAGTAAGGTTATTCCTTAGTGGGGGAGACTTTGAGTATAATATACTACTGCCAGAGATAGAGAACATAGTAAAGGTCGTATCTAATTGAACCCATGATCAACAATTTCTCTTTAATATCTAAAGATGCTAATATCTAGATTTCCATCAACTGACAATGTTATGATAAAAAATTATATAGAGAGTGTAAACATCATATGACATAATAACCATGACGGGATTGATGAGCCTAATTTGGATTAAATAAATTTTAAAAGACTGAAAACTTACATCTTTGTGATCCATCCAAACTAGTCAAGGAGTTTGGAGGACCAAACTCTTTTCTTAGTAGGGGAGAGTGTAACGCCACAAAATTTTAAAGTGTTAAGAAAATATTAATATGGGTTATTACATATTAGTATTGTCATTAAATTGAAATAATTAGAATTTGGGTTTAATTAATGGTAACATACGTTACCCCAGTGTCGTACACAGAGGTGCGCGCCCCACAGGGCGACATCGGAAAACGACAACGAAATAAAAATCCGAGAACACCATAATTTCCAGAAAAATGTGGAGATCTCAGAAATATAAATCTCTGATCTTTTTGACGTATGGACTTCGAGGATAAGTCGACGCGACTATTTTTCGGGTGAATTTTCACCCAGTGTAAAATAAAATCTAAAAAGTAAATAAAAATCACCATAATTTGTAAAACTATCACAATAGTCTATGGTTGAAATTTTAACACAAATGGACCTCGTTTGAATACATAAAAATGTGGATCTTTGGCCAGCCGATTTTTGGGCCATTTACGGTGGCCAATTTCCTGGGATTTTTAGGGCGCTTACGTGTGAGGCCTTGGGAAGGCCAGCACACTTGAGGGAATTGGTAACACGATAGTTACCATGTGTAACTTTCAGAACGTGCATGAGCTAGATGTCGGAGGGTGGTAAAAGGGGGTTTTACCCCAAACCTGTGAACCGGCGTGGCATCATGCATGGAAAGGCTTGGGGCTATAAAACCATCCCCGTAACCAGCATGCTAACCCTTCCAGCAGTCATTCTTGCAACCACCCCTGTTCTTGCTATTTCTTTTTCTTGCCATTGCTGTGAGGGAGCTGCTACTGTTGAAGCTGCAGCCTCCACTAGTCGTGCCTGAGGAGCTACAAGTTGTAGCTGTTCGTGGATTACAAGGACTGCACCCCAGCATCTTCTTCTTCCTGTTGGCAATGAACCCATCGAAGAGAAGGCCTCATCATCTATCTTCACAAGTAGAATTCTTTTCCTTTCTCACTGTTTTCTAAATCTTGTCTCCTACATTTGCTAAAGAATTCATGAACACCTTATATCTACCTTTGAACTTGGGAATTCTTAAGAGAATTGTGTGTCCATCTCTTGTAATTATGTTTTAGTATCTGTGTATGTGGGATTCAATCTTTTCTTCCTTCCTCTCTTACTCTTATCCTTGAACAGGCTATAGAACTTACTGTTAGGTGTACAAGCTCTCAAGTTCTTGTTTAATTTCCGTAAGTATCTCTAGAAGCTTGTGTGCATCATGTGTAGTGTAGGATTCTCTTCCTTTCTCTCTCAATCTTACCTCCTTGACTCTATAAACATCACGGAAGTGTGTGTGTTCAAACTCTGTTTTAGTACCAATTTTCAAGATCATGTGGGATTCACTTCCACCCCATTCTTCTTCCTACACCTCAACTTAGTCAGTAGTTGGAGTGATCTTTTACCATGTGCATGCTATTTTCCAGCTTCGGAAATAAGTTCCATGATAGGAATTGAATCCCTCGTCATGTTTAAGATAATGTTTAAATCATAGGAAGCAATACATCATTCCTCCTCCATCTTGACGTGTGTAAATATGAAACTATGTTAATCTCGGACAATTCTTCCTACCTTTGTGAGTTGTTTCATTGAGAGACCATGAAAGTCTCAAGTGTGTGAGCCTTGATAAGTGATTGGTGGTACAAGAAAAGAAAGTTTTAGGAAAATTACTCTTCAGTATTTTCCCCTTGATTTGTCTTTTCTTTTGATCATTCATGTAAATCATGTTCCATATGTCTCTTCACTTCCTTGAAAAATTGGGTGTTTCTTGAGGTCAAGATCATGCTTATGTAAGTCTTAAACATGGTAGGGGTCATAGGAAAGCTTGGTAGAACAACTTTTAGATGATTTTGATCTTTTCTAAAAGTTCACATAGTACCTGTCGACAGCCATATCTCTATCTATCGACAGGGCCATGTTCCAGAACCCAGAAGGTTCTGTCTGATAGTGGCTGTCGACAGGCAGTCCTCTGGCTATCGAAAGGCCTGTCAGAGTTGCATTTCAGCTTCAGTGAGAGCCTCACCTGTCGACAGGTACAACCTGGCTGTTGACAGGCACAGCCAGTCCTGGAAATCAGTACCTACCTTGACTCATTTCTTGATGGGAACTACACCCAATTGTTCTAACAAAATGCTTACTCATTCCTAGATGTTCTTCCACCTAAACACCTACTAAAACCAATCATGTTATCTTTCTCTTTACCATGAATTATCCCTTCAAAAGTTCCAG
This sequence comes from Colocasia esculenta, assembly GCA_014218235.1. NCBI lineage: Eukaryota > Viridiplantae > Streptophyta > Magnoliopsida > Alismatales > Araceae > Colocasia > Colocasia esculenta. The sequence continues at coordinate 58,684,251 of CM024754.1, forward strand.
TCACAATTGATTGTGAGATCATCAATTTTCTGAAATCAATGAAGGAACATAGTTCTTTAATTCTTGTGTGTAAATCATGAGTGAATCCTTATGTGTCCTTGATTCATTATAAAAATGAGTGTGTGATGATGACAAGTTGTGAGTCTTTGGGACTCATTCGAGAAATATGCCTGGCAAATAAAGGGCTGGTTCAGTCCTGGGGGGAGCGCCCGAATTCGTCAGTGGCCGCGCGGGGGCGATGAGGACATCGTGGATGTTGGCATGCATCAGTTCATGTTTGATTAGTCATCATATCATGCTTGTGTGTGTGAAAATGTGTCTGACTCTGAATTCAAGTATCATCCTGAGTTATTGATCTTGCTTCTAAACTATTCTTGTTCAATACGTGATATCAATTTGGCTCATTTGTCCAATTTCTTGAACACTCAGTGCTAGCTATACATATGATCTTATCTTGAGATTATACGTTTGAATCCTTTCTATTTCAAGGAATTGAATTCTACTGGGCTAGTTAGCTCATCAAATTCCACTTTTTAGGTAATCTACAATTTTACAAGGCAGGACTTCGGGACTTGTGTGTGGAGAGACCAACCATGGTGGCATTTTATTTTTACAATGTAAATCAAGAACCATGTAACACCTATTGAATGGTGAATAATAATTTTTATGTATTGAAGCCTCTGAGAAAATTTACTGTTCATTAGTTCAATTTTACTCTTGATTTCTCGTTCGCTCACGTTCCGGCATTTATAGATATATTAAATGTCGTGACGTGACAAAGCCGCTCACTCTAGTGAATGTGGTGGCCATGTCAATGGTAGAGCAATCGCTCAAAAATTGCTAAGACACTATTATTGGCCTACCATGGAAGAAGATTGCCGTCATTTCGTCTGTCACTGTGCTAAATGCCAATTGCACGGTGACAAAATTCATGCTCTTTCCTCTTCTCTTCACCCTCTCATTGCTCCATGGCCTTTCGCCATGTGGGCATTTGATGTGGTCGGTCCACTCGCGGCACATAACCAGAGAAATCCGTAAGAAGTCCTTCATTCTGACCGCCACCGAATACTTCACAAAGTGGGCGGAGCGGAAGCATTCATAGAAGTCAAAGCTTCAACAGTCGTCAAGTTCATCAAGCGCAACATTGTTGCAAGATTTGGCGTGCCTCGGGACATCGTCACCAACAATGGACCGCAATTCACTTCACAGGAGCTTTGCACATGTGTGGTAAATATGGCATTAATTTGCATCATTCATCCCCATATATCCACAAGGTAATGGACAAGCGGAAGCCACTAATAAAACTCTCATCAAATCATAAAGAAAACTTGCAAATCTTATAACAATGCTGACTGGCCGGACCGCTTAGTTGAGGCTCTTTGGGCTTATCGCACCTCGGTCCGAACTCCTACGGGGCAAACCCCCTATGCTTTAACATACGGATCAAATGCGATACTCCCATATGAGATCTTCGTCCCTTCGCTTCGAGTTCAATTAGATTCCGAGCTTGACCCCGATCAACGTCAGGAGGCCTTGTTGGCACAACTTGAACTCTTAGATGAAAGACGAATGATAGCGGCTGACCATGCACAAGTTTATCGCCAAAGAATTGCACGTTTTATGCCAAAAGAGTGCTTGAGAGAA
>CM024754.1:58685994-58806144 GCA_014218235.1 Colocasia esculenta
TGTTTAGAAGAGTATCAACAGCTAGAGGTGAGGAAGCCTTCCCGGGGACGATTCATTTGTGCCCCGAAGGATATGGGTTGGAACCCTCGGCGGCTACCTGACCGCACTTATTTGGCCGCTTACTTAGTTTACTGGCTGTCCAGCTTTGTGGTTCCCCATAGAGAGGAGAATATATTCGGCCAGGCCTTATTTATCTTGCTTGCCTTCTAGCAGAGGGCCGTCAACTTGCTTTGGCCCCTGCAGCATTAGCAAATATATTCCACGGGTTGGGATCGTTAAGTTCACATCCCAGTCCCCGAGATCGGAAGGTGCAGCTACCCACCCATTATTTGAGTGCTTGGGCCGCCTCTTGCTGCCTAGTTTGTGTCAGACAATTGATTTGCCTCGCCCTTCAGCTCCATTAATCTTATTGTTCCGGAATCGTCCAGCTGGAGATCCACTGACAGAGCTGATGAGTACTAGATCCAGTTTATCTTTTCTGCCGAACAACAAGCAGGGGCTACTTCAATTTGACAATGCAACCCGGAGAACCAGGCCTTTCTGCACCCAGACTTCCGACGGTCACAATATCATTCAGCAAGTAGCAATAGTCCCAGCCAGTCTGTATATCAGGACTGGTTATGCTGTATTCGGCCTGGAGTATTGGTGTATCGCGTGGGATCAACTCTTATCACTGAGCCTTATTATCCTCGCGATTTGCCAGAAATTTTGGGTATGATCAATCTATCCCGCCACCTGCGGAATTTCCATTGTCACTCTCCGACTCCACGCGGCCATGATGTTCACATGACGGCAGCAAGTTGGTGGAATTATTTCCGTCGTCCTGAAACAGGTTCACATGTGCCCTCCTGCGCCAGGAATACGGGACATATGATATATTTTATGCCAGATGGTGGTTTGACCGAGAGTGGTATTTTCCGACTCTCTCCTGGTAAAATAAGGGAGAGGGAGGATTCTCGGCTTGTGCAGTACAGCTTGTCCCCTGTCTTCATTGACGAGGCATATCTTACCGGCACTTTTCCAGCATAGCAGCTTCATATAAGAAGCGTTATGATGCCAGTATGTCACATAGTACCAAGGCCGAAATGACAGGTATTATTATCAGGGGAATACCGCTCCTGGCATCCATAGAGCTGTTCTGGACAAAAGCACCGGTCGCCAGCGATGATTCTTCACCGTATTGCTGGTGGAATCATTTATTATCTGACTGCGGTCACTCTCCTACAGTACCTTTGTTGACAAAGTTACCTCCAGAGAGCATCGGCCACCCCGGATGGACACGATGGGAAGACATCTTATTAATGTAATTGGCAATATTGGGCCTCTGGAATATATCCCTCGGCTAGAAAATGCCAAGACATTTCAAGATGTTCAGGATATTATGAAGAGAGTGGGGGAAGCTTGTAGCACCACCTTCCTTCAGCTAGTACCAAAGCCTTTATCAGAGTCAGCACGTAAGCCACCCCTCTTTTCCTTCTTTTTCCCCTTTTTTTTTTCTTTCCTTCTCTCTTTTTTTTTTATGGTGACCTTGTCTTCCAGCTACTCCCGCTTTGAGGATTACGGGGATAGGGGCAACGGGACTCGCCCGGCGCTCCTTCCTCTCTACCAATAGAAGAGCTGAGAAGGCCAAAGAGGTTGCATATGCCTCTTCGAGCGGTATACTCTTTTGAGATTCCCCCGCCTCCCCTTTTTTTATCATCAGTTCTCATATTGATTTCTTCCATATTTTCCTGCACTAGATGATGAAACGATGGGCGGGCGCGGCTCACCCCTTCCAGATGAGTGTGGTTCTCCGCCTGAAAGTCCCTCTATTTTTCATAGAGAGGGAAACGGGAGCACTCTGCAGGCTATGGCAGATCCTTTGCCCGGAGAGGGGACTGATGGTGCTCCCTCTCATTTTGCATTTTCTGGGGTGGTAGAAGCCGATGTTGACTGCCATTTACATATGCTGAACTGGAGCTTCAGAAGAGAGTATTCTTCTGCCCCCGTTGAGGTCTATATCCCGAGACCTGTGGAGGAGCCTCCTGTAGGGACAACTTCTTTTGGTGAGCCGATTTTCTCAAGCTCGAATATAGTCTTTCATGACATTTCTTTTTATGACGAATCCTCCTCCCTTGCTGTATTTGCTTTTAAAGGGGCAGAATTTTGCGATCAATTGTTTGGCGGGGAACGACAGATTCATATTCTGTCTCAGGGGCGAACTCCTCCATCCCGGTTGGGGAATTTCGATGAGCCCGTTTTGGACTTCCCAGCTCAATCTGCTTTCAAGTGGGGGACACCACAAGTGGAGGCGGAGGCCTTCACCAGGCGATTCTACTTATGTCCCTCCAACCTTCCCATATGATGGGGAACAGTTTTATGCAACTTCGCCATATTTTCCCAGCTCCTTTCGAAGATCCGCATCCTGGACCATCCAATCTCGCTCAACCTTCAGAATCTGAGGCTGAGGAGGAAGGCGAAATCCCCGTTCCAGGTGAAGAAGAGCCGAGCTTTATGCCTTGCATCTTTGACTTGGTGTTTTATCAGCTTTGTCTTGCTAACACCTTTTTCTTTGTTGCTGATTTCTCTTCTGGGGTAGACGCTGTGCCGAATCTTGACGAGGAGAACTCTCCGCCGTTGGAGGTTGTGCTCCCCCTGAGCATGGTATAAGATGGCCTGAAGGGACGCAACCAGCCCCGCATTTTGCTGATGATGGTTGCTGGGAATTCCTTGTTGGCCGAATAACGGCATTGACAGACTCCATAGACCCGGCCCCCATTGAAGTTATTCGAGAGGCGCTGGAGCAACATACGGGATCTGCCTTTAGCATGGGAGTCCAGCAGGAGCGTTGGATGAATTTCATCACCGATGTTTGGAACAGGGTGTACACTCGCCAAGTTGAGATGACCTGGGCCCAACGATTTGAAGCTCTGGAGAGCGATGCTGAAGCCGATGATCTCCAGGCTGCTGAAGTACGCAAGCGTCAGAAGACGCGAGAACTGCGGATGGCTCGGCTGGAACGCGAGCTTGGGGAGGCAATATCTTGTCAGCTCGAGATGCCGAAAATGAAGTCGAAGACCCGGAAGAGGGAGGCCTCCATGCTAGAGATAAAAACGGCTCTCGCCGGCCCGGATCTTCCAAAGCTAGGAAGGCAGAGCGGCTGCAGAAGAAGACACCCTCCTGCCTTTGTTTTTCAACATAGCCTTTGTGCATTAGGCTCGTTGTCCTGATTTGTTGTTGTTTTTTTTTTTTTGTAAATAGTGTGTGACTATCTGTCACCCCTTATAATATGTAACAGAGTGACTTATGACTTTATGAATATAAATATAAAGACAAGGAAATTCCTCTTTCATTTTCTTCTCCTTTTTTCTTTTTCTTTTCTACATTACCAGCCTTAGCGCCCTTTCGGGTTTTCACCAAGACTGGCCCCCTTTAGCTTTTTCCAACGCGCCTTTCGGGTTTTCACGTTGAGGTTATCCATTTTTGCCTGAAGCGCCCTCTCGGGTTTTCGCCTCAGCTGGATTTTTTGATCTTTTTACCCTCAAGCATACAGTGAGTCGTATACTTGAGTCCATCGGGGTATCTCTATTTTTAACCCCCTTTTTTGTTTCTTTCTTTCTTTTTTTGCCAAGGCCGTCGAGGACTCAACTGACTTGGATGGCTGGATGGCCAAAGGTTTGGTTATGGAGTGAGTGATGGTTCAAATGTGGTTTGGGATTTGAATATGGCCAATGATTGGAAATTCGGATTTGGAATTTGTTTTGAATTTGGATTTGGATGTGGATTTGGGTTTGATATGAGTATGTTGGGTGACTTGGGTCACCTTTGTGTATTTGGGTTTGGGTTTGGATATGGATATGTTGGGTGACTTGGGTCACCTTTGTGGTATTTTGGATTTGGGTTTGGATTGAATATGTGGGTGACTTGGGTCACCTTTGTGGTATTTTGGGTTTGGTTTTGGATAGGATATGTGGGTGACTTGGGTCACCTTTGTGGTATTTTGGATTTGGGTTTGGATATGAGTATGTTGGGTGACTTGGGTCACCTTTTGGTATTTTGGGTTTGGGTTTGGATATGAGTATGAGATTTGGGTATGATTCAGCCCTGGACTGGTTTTAAATGGGCTCTGGAATGGTGTTTATTGTTTGACTTTGGGATTTGAATTTCACCCCTCCTGATGGCTTGGTGCCGGCTAAAGGGGTTTGCAACTGGATTGAATGGCTGGAGAGGAAAAAGCATTCCTGCCTTTGTTTCACAGCACAACATTTGTATATTGGGCTTGTTGCCTTGATCTCTTTTCTATGTGTATCTGTCACCTTCTACAAATTTGTAATGTGGCGACTTGTATGAATGGAGGACTGAGGAATCCTTCTTTTCATCATTTCATCATCATTCATTTTTTGTCACATTACCAGCCTTAGCGCCCTTTCGGGTTTTCACCAAGACTGGCCCCCTTTAGCTTTTTCCAACGCGCCCTTTCGGTTTTCACGTTGAGAGGTTATCCATTTTTGCCTGGAGCGCCCTTTCGGGTTTTCACCTCAGCTGGATTTTTTGATCTTTTTACCCTTAAGCACACAAGAATCGTATACTTAAGTCCATCGGGGTATCTCTATTTTTAACCCCCTTTTCTCTTTTTTTTTTTTGAAGATTTGACTGGCTCAGATAATCAAGGGTGATGGCCCGGTTCTAAAACCGGTAGTGAACTGGGATGGATGGGTGGTGAGGTGTGATGGAATGGGTGGTGATGGCTTCTGAGCGTGAAGATTTTTTTTTCTTTACTTTTGGGTATTATTATGGGCTTTGGTATGGAGTTTGGGTTTGGATTTGGGGCTTAGGTTATTTCAGTTTTGGTTTGGGTTTGGATTTGACATAGCCTACCTTTTTGGTTTGTTGGCTATGGTTTTGGGTACTTGGATTGGCATAGCCTACCTTTGTGTTTGTTGCCATGATTTTGGTATCGGGATTGACATAGCCTACCTTTTGGTTTGCTGGCTATGGTTTTGGTATTTGGATTTGATATAGCCTACTTCTTGGTTTGTTGGCTATGGTTTTGGTATTTGGATTGACATAGCCTACCTTTTGGTTTGCTGGCTATGGTTTTTTGGTATTTGGATTTGAATAGCCTACCTTTTTGGTTTGCTGGCTATGGTTTTGGTATGTTTTGACATAGCCTACCTTTTTGGTTTGCTGGCTATGGTTTTGGTATGGTTTTGACATAGCCTACCTTTTGGTTTGCTGGCTATGGTTTTGGTATTTGGATTTGACATAGCCTACCTTTTGGTTTGCTGGCTATGGTTTTGGTATTTGGATTTGACATAGCCTACCTTTTTGGTTTGCTGGCTATGGTTTTTTTTGTATGGTGGATTTGACATAGCCTACCTTTGTGGTTTGTTGGCTATGGTTTCGATTTGGTTTGGGTTTGACATAGCCTACCTTTTGGTTTGCTGGCTATGGTTTTGGTATTTGATTTGAGGTTGCTTATCATTGTAGCTTGGAACCTCATTTGGCGGGATAAGCCAAAATAAGCCTCCATTTTTCATTAGATTTCCCTTCTCTTTTCTTCTTTTTTTTTTTGGGGTTTATACATGGAATGCCCTTGGCTTCATGCTCGGTAGGGACTGAAAGGTTTGGGGTATATGACGGGCAGGTGGAATTTTGATTCCTTTGCCCACCCCCATCTATGGCAAAACTTCATTTCATCATTTTTTTTTTTTTTCTTTCCTTTGGCTTCGAGCCCTTTTTGGGTGATCGGTTTTGGTTTTGGTGGCTGGCCAGGGAATTCATGCTCTGGCGCGTGGTACAGTTTCAGGTGTTTCCCATTGAGCGGGGAAAGGGCACATTACCTTTATGGTCAACTAGCCGATATGCGCCTCCTTCATATGCCAGAGTGACGATATATGGACCGAGCCAGGTGGGTTGAAGTTTGCCACATGACTTTCCGGCCATTGCTTCTCTGCATTTGACCATGACAAGATCCCCTTGCTTAAAAGCTCTGGGTCTTGCTAATTTGTCGAAAGCTCGAACCATTCTAGCCTGATATATTTGGAGAGACTTGTATGCTTCAAGGCGCCTTCCTTCTAGATTGGAGAGCTCCTCAAGTCTCTTTTCTATTTATCTTGATCTTGATTTTGTAGTCACCTTGGATTGCCACCCGATAGGATGCCATTTCAATTTCTATAGGGATCATGGCCTCAGCTCCATATACCAAGGAGAAGGGCGAACATCCGGTAGGGTTTTATACACAGTTCGATAAGCCCACAAGGCTTCATGAACCTTTTCTCCCCATTCCCGCTTTCTGTTGCCGACTATCTTGGCAAGCAATTTACAGAGGGTTTTGTTGAAGGCTTCTGCCAACCCATTTCCTGTGGATTATATACTGACGATGTTCTCCAATCAATATGAAATTTCGCCGCCAAGGCATATATTGTTTTGTTTCTGAATTGTGACCCATTGTCAGATATGATCCTGAGGAGTCCCAAATCTGTATATTATGTTCTGCTTGACAATTTGGCGACTGATTCTCCGGTTACCTCCCTCAACGGGATAGCTTCAGCCCATCGAGAGAAGTAATCTGTGGCAGCCAGTATGAACTTGTGGCCTTGAGATGAAGGTGGGAATGGTCCCACAATATCCATACCCCATTCGGCGAACGGCCATGTTGGCGCAGTGGGTGTAATACATTTGGTGATTTCCTTGGTATAGGGCCAAATGCTTGGCACTGATGACATGTACGGGCATATTGGATGCAATCCGCGTACATGGTAGGCCAGTAGAAGCCTTTTACTTGATATTGATTTTCATCTCTCTCCTGCTTGGTGTGCACCACACAGCCCGGAGTGAACTTCTTTCATGATGATTTTGGCTTCTTTAAGGGATAAGCATCTGAGGAGCACGGTCCTTTCTTTTCATGGACCAGCTTATATAGTGATCTGCTATTATTGATATGATGTAGCCCTACGTAAGAGCTGAATTCTTTGTGCTCGATCAGGAGGTAGCCAACCTTCTTGATTTTGACAATCGGCTCGCGCCAATCTTCAGATTCATTGTTGTATTAGCTCTGTATTATGGCCTCACTGCGGTATTAGATCATGTCAGAGGATATTGGGCATGAGCCTTCTGTGCGGACACTTATGTCCAATTCCCCTTCAGGAGGCAATTTTATAGCAGAGGCCAATTTGGCTAAAGCATCAGCCTGAGAATTTTCACTTCTCGGCACATGAGATATGTCGAAGAAGTTGAATTTTTCTTTGAGCTTCATAACAGTGGTATAGTATGGAGCAATTGTGGTTTATGGACTTCATACTGGCCCAATATTTGTCGGATGACCAGCTGTGAGTCGTAAACTTGTATGCCTTTGATTCCCATTTCGAGAGCCAGCCGAGCCGAAGAGCAATAATATCAGAGCTTCATATTCAGCTTCATTATTTGTGAGTGGCTTCATGTAGCACAGGATTGTATAAGATTCCTCCATACGGAGTGACTAGGACGATCCCTGCTCCAGTAGAGACTGTGGTGAACCATCAGTATAATGAAGAGTTCGGGAAGCTCCATCAAATATAATTCCCAAGAGGGTAGCTCAATTGTGGCAACCTCTTCAGAACTAAATTTTCATTTGCAGGAGAAAGAGTTTCTTCTTCTGGGAGATTATAGATAAGGGGAATCTTCTGGCACTGGATGTGCGGCCAAAATTCGGCCAAGCCTTGCCCTTTGATTGCCCTTTGTGGGATGTATGTGATATCAAATTCCATGAGGAGCAGAGCCCATTTCGCGGTCTTCCTGACAATATGGGTTGCCTCAACAGATATTTGATTGGATCATACTTGGAGATGAGTTTAATTTCATGAGCGAGCAGATAATGCCTCAATTTCTACAGCAAATACCAGTGCTAGGCATACTTTTTCCATGGAGCATACCGGAGTTCCGGACCAATTAGCTTTCTGCTAAGATAATATAAAGCTTGCTCTTTATCATCTTCATTGTTTGTGCCAATAGAGCTCCCAGAGAAGCATCCATAGCTGCAATATAGAGTATAAGAGCTTTCCATAACTGGCGCCCTAGGACTGGAGGAGTGAGAAGATACTCTTTGATTTGTTCAAGAGCATCCTGACATTCCTGGTCCCAGATGAAGGGAGCATCCTTCTTCATTAATTTGCCGAACGGCATGCATCTTCCTGAGAGATTGGATATGAATCGCCTGATATAGGCTAATCTCCCTTGGAGTGACCTTAGCTCTGTCAAATTTTGAGGAGAAGGCAGTTGCTGGATCGCCTTGATTTTATCGGGGTCTATTTCTATTCCCCGATATTTGACGATGAAGCCCAGGAACTTGCCACTTGAAACCCCGAATGCACATTTCATAGGTTCATCTTCAATTTGAATTGACGAAGCCTTTCAAAAACACGGCGAAGATCGTATAGATGATCCCCCCGTTTTTTGGTTTTGACGACTAAGTCATCCACATAGCATTCAACCACATCATGGATCATTTCATTGAATATCTTGGTCATGGCTCTTTGATATGTAGCCCCTGCATTTTTCAAACCAAAGGGCATCCTTTTGTAGTTGAAGATACCTTTGGGTGATCTGAATGCAGTATGATCTTTATCTTTGATTGCCATCCGGACTTGATTGTATCCGGAAGACCCGTCCATGAAAGACAAGGCTTCATAGCCGGTGGTCATATCCACCATTGTTTCAGTGATTGGAACTGGGAAATCATCCTTGGGACATGCTTTATTCAAGTCCCTGTAGTCAATGCATTTCGGATTTGACCATTCTTTTTCTTCACAGGAACAATATTGGCGAGCCATATTGGTATATGCACGGCTCGATGAAGTCTACTTCAGAAAGCTTGTCAACTTCAGTATTTACTTTCAATTCTAGTTCATGCCGCATACGCCTTTGAGCTTGTTTGACAGGCTTGGCCGTGTGCAGTATGGATAATTCATGCTCAGCAACTGATGGCTCCAGTCCTGGCATTTCTTGTAATTCAAGCAAAGCAGTCTTGGAATTCCAGCAGAAGAGTTTGATAGGATTGCCTCTCTTGTTCATCAAGAAGGGCGCTGATAAAGATTGGCCGGGATCTGTTGACTCCCGAGATTGAGCTTAATTAATTCATCAATAGTGGCTTGTCCACCATCTTCAATTTCTTGAGGAGCTGGTTGCAGATCTATGAAATCTTCTCGTCATCGGAGTTGGTGACGTAGACTTCATAGAGATTCCTATCTTCAGAGTTTGTGGATGAAGATTGCTTACAGAATTCTTCTGGTAGCTCTTCATTTGATAACTCATTTGATAGAGTTGAAGTAATATTTTGAGAGTTGGAGGTGGAAGACTCCTGATTATTCTTTGTGCACTGCAGACCTCTGGTGATGATCCGACAGCATTGACTGTATAGGGGATTTGGTATCATAACCTAATCCTCTGGTATCTCTCCCAGAGAATGGAGGTTGCCCCCGGACTGGGAAGGTTCCCATATTGTTTGAAGAAATTTCTCCGGGAAACTCTTGTACCTGAGGAATTTTCTGCTTTCTGCACATCTCCTTAATTTTTTCTGGCATATCGGCCATTTCTTGTATTGATTCCGTTGGTTATTGGAGCTGTCTTTCCAACCAAAATCATCCTCTGTATAAGTTGGAAGGATTGATTCCCCTTTGTAGAAGAGGATTGGCTTTGCTGCTTTTATTGCATTCTTTGCTCTTTCTTTTCTTTGATGAGTGACGACGAAAGTTTTTAATCGTCGGACACTTTGTTCTTGCTTTAGAGAGCAGATCTGCATGCAGTTGGATGGCAGAGGAATGCTCCCATTGATAACTTGACTTGCATGATCAGCTTCATAACTGATGCTCCGCCGTTCTGGGCGGGTTGCTTTACTTTGAGAAGTATTTGCAGGTAATTTGGCAAGGCTTTTGTTTATCACAAAAAGCTCGCCAGTTTCATTGTCTTCATTTGAGGACTGAATTTGCTTACTTCCCTTTAGGAGGGAGGAGGGTGAAGATTTGGTCCTCCAAGATATAAAGGGGCATCAGTCAGGTTGCATTCATCTTCCCGAAACGGGGCTTGATCAGCAAAGACTGTATGCTGCTTCCTTCTTTCGCATATTTAATGCATTGATGGAGAGTTGATGGAATGACCCAGTTTTCATGCAGCCAAGGTCTTCCAAGCAAGACTCTATATGATGTATTGGCATCAATAATGAAGAAGGTCACCCTGACAAAGTCCCCCAGAGTCAAGTTGACGGTGACCTTTCCGATGGCTTTTTCCGAATTCTGATTGAATCCTGTGATCTTCACATCCTTCACCCTTTGCATATAGGGCATAAGATATAGAGATTGAAAGGTCTTGAAGGGCATTAGATTGATGGATGCCCCTGGATCAACCAGGATCCGATTCAATGCATGTTGTTGATCTTCCCTTCATATATAAGGGCGATTATGATATGGGGAAGATAATAGCAAATCTTCATCAGTGAAGGTGACATTTGCCGCCAGTGCTTCACATGCTTGTGCTTGAAAATTTGCCATATGGGCTTCATAAGTTTCTGGCTCTTGGAGTATTTTGACGAGAGTTTCTCTCAAGTCTTTGCTCCAGGCAATCGCTTCCCAGACAGTAATGTTGACGGGAAGTGACTGTAATTGCTGAAGAATTTTGTCGTCAGCTCAGAGCGTATCTGGTCCAAGTGGGAGAATTCCCTTGATGAGGACCCAGAAAGCTCTTTGATTGACGGGCTTCTTTTGAGAGATAGGAGCCAATAGCTTCTCATTGGGAAGAGGAGGAACATTGTCTGGCTCATTTGATGAAGCATATGGACTTGAGTTTTTATCTTCAGATTGAGGAACTTGTCAGACAGTCCTCCTTCTCATAAGAATCCGCCCGGATTTGAGGTTCGGGCAGGGCTTTGCTTCTTCGCCATGAAAGAGTATGACCTTATCTGGCTGCTTAGTAGTGGAAGATGCCGCTTTTTGATGCCTGCCACGACCCTTCTTAGGATGACGATTTGAATTACCTGGAGGTCGACGCTGGTATACAAGCGTCGTTGGTTTATCTCCCGCTTGTGCAGTGATAGCTTGTGGAGTTTGTAAATCCTTTGGAGGAGGAATGAACACCATGTAGCAATGGAAAGAGCTGAACATAGAGTCCAACTGTTCCATGGTGATTTCTTCATCTCCATTGAAGAGACTCAGATTCGGCGAAGGAGGGAGGTCACCCTCTTGGAGTGCTTCATGTTGAACTTGCAATAACCAATTCCGGAGCCGCTTCTTTCGCTCGATTTCTTCCCAAGGATATATTGGTCGAGCGTTGGTTATCAGAGGGCTCGGAGACTTCATATTCTTCCAGCTCATTAATCAACAGCTGGAGTCTTTGGACAGCCGTCAGCTGCTGAGGAGCTTCTGCTGCCATAGCATCCTCCATTTGTTTTTTCATTTTCTTTTTTCATTTTTTTCTATTTTTCTCTATTCTTCATTTGTAGAGCTTCTAGTGAATTCATCACTTCTTGCTCTGAGATGGCTCAGGAAATTTTTTTGCTAGAATGACCTTTGACGATAGATTTGCCGGGTCTCCTAGAATTTCTGACTTTCGAGGGCCAACAGTGACCCATTCAGCTTCTGAGGGTTGTGCCTGAAAGGTTGAGTTGATTGCTTTTTCAACAATTTCAGGAGGGAGTTGGTAGTAATCATCTACAAACTCCTCAGCTTGCTGCGAGATTGGTTTCGCGGCAGCTTCTTCTGATATTCCATTTCTATATTGAAACAGGCCAACTCTGAATTGCTCAACATCAGCCTTGCTTCTATGTCGTCCATAGCCCAATTGACGATGATAATATTCACATAGATCTTGATATTGTGCTTGGAACTGTGGACTTGGATCATATATTTGTGATGAGGGGGTCAGGAGATTTCCCTCCTGATCAATTATTCCCTCGCGGATCTTTGTTTCGATCCAATCATGGAGATCTGGGCAATCTTTGGTAGAGTGTATGACTCTGGCATGATATTCACAGTAGAGATGTGACTCCCTTTCCCTTTCGGAAGTATAAGGCTCAGGATCAAGTACTTTTATCAACCCTCTGATCTTAAGCTGATTGAATATGGCTTGAGTATCTTTTAGATCAAATGAGCGTTGATGTAGAGGATGCCAATCATCATACCATCGGCTGGATAGATATGGATGCGGCATAGGCGGTTGTCCCTCCGGTTCAAGAACCCCAGAGGATGATGCATTGATGACATTGACCGAATAAGGTCCAGGATTGTATGGCTCATTTGATGGTGGCTGAATATGAGGTTGTGGGGGATTGACCAGAAAATACCCATATTGATGAGTCCTTGCTGGATCAACTCTTCCACTTCATGCTTGAAATTTGGACAGTCTTCAATGACGTGTCCCAGCAGTTGATGATATGGGCAATAGTTGGGTCTCAATTCTTCGGGACCAGATAGTCCATATATCCTGATCGCAGACATAGCCGGAAGAGAGGCAATGTATGCTGGCGACGGAAGGAATATGACCTTGCCGGCTCGACAGGATTTTGAGGATTCAAGGAACCACCCGATTGGGTCTTGAAATGGCGGCATAGGGGGCAGCTCCGGATATGCAGGTGGATAAATATAAGCAGGTTGGAAGGCGTGGGATTCCTGAATAGGCACATCCTGACGCCTCTCCATGCTTTGCATGATTTGGCGCAGCTCTTGTGGCTTTGTTGTAATTGCTCGAGCTGCCTTTGTACTCTTTGTATTGTTTTCCTTGTACCCCGATGCCTAGATCTTGGCGGAGAGTGAGCTCCAGAAGTATCTTGAGGTGGGTTACATGAAGACCCAACCTCAGGATTCCTCGAGCTTGTGGCGGGTTCCGCCGCATGTATAACATTGACAGATTGTTCTGGCCAATCCGAAGTATGAGGCTGTGGAGGATCAACCAGACCATTTTGCATAGATATACGGCCTTCTTGGATTACCTTTGAGCCCATTCTTGAAGACAAAGCAATCTTCAATGGATGCCCCACCATACGGTGATACGGGCATAATTGGGTTGATTGATCTTGCCGATATCTGCCGGCTCTTTGGTGTCGGCAGTGATATTAATTGATTATCAAGGCAGAGATCGAAGAGTTTTCTGGTATGCTCTTTTCTAAAAGAATAAGGAGCCTTCATACGCTCGGCCAATGTAGGCGGAGGTATCTTTGGTTCTGGTTTCTTCTTGAGGTAGTGGGGATTACTGCCCCCTTTGTTTCATCACTGGGCAAGAAGTCGATAGCATTAACTTCTTTTGCAGGCAATTGCGCTCCTTAGGGAGTTACCCTTTTGAGCTGTATGAGTTGATTGCTCGGCTAAGAACCCTTCAATTTCTGCCACAGCAATATTCAACTGGTCAAAGCTTCTGATATTTGCAGCCAAGAGTCTCTCTTTGATTGTTATGATGAGGCCTCTGCGGCAGATAATTACTGCATCTTGTTGGATGGGAGGATTGTCGCATTGCATGCTAAACTCCCTCCACCTTTGGATGAAGTCTATTGCCGATCCCCTTTCTTTTGTTTGAGGGAGCATAACTCAGCAAGAGAGACCTTCCTTTCTGCTGTTTGGAAGCGATCATAGAATTTTGATTGCATATCAGCCCAGTCGAGAACTGAGCCAACTTGAGCTTTGCATACCATTGAAATGCGACCCTGTTAAAGAAGTTGCAAAATATCTGAGGAGATATGATTCCTCAGATGCAAGATCGCCCATGGCAATTATATAATGTGCCACATGCTCCCGAGGTGTCCCATGCCCATCATATTTAGGCAACTTTGGGACTTTGGGACATGATTCTGGCAGCTTCTTGAGTTGATGATGTATAGGGAACGGGAAGAATATAAACCCGTAGCCTGAATACCCTCGCCCTGCTGGGCGAACATATCTTCAACCATCTTCTTTATTTCATGCCTTTGAATTTGCAAGGCTTCTGTTTGAGGAGGCATGATATTAGATGGGTCATTGATATCCGGACCCGTAGCTTGAGGGAGAAGACCAGTTGAAGAAATTGCTGGATTATGTAATGAGATAAATCCCTCCGGATGCTGGTTTTTGGTTGATGTTGAGCAGCAACCGGTTCTATGGATGGTCGATGGCTTGAAGTTGCCAATCGTCTCATCTCATTGACAAGTGAGGTCATTTCAGACCGCCACTGTTGCATGACTTCATATTTGTCATCATCCGCCATTGCATGGAAATTTTCTTTTGTTGGTAAGTTGATGACGGGATGACTGCCAGAGGTAGAGGGTCCACCTTCTTCAAGTCGAATATTTGTTTCTTCAAGGAAGGGGATTTGGATACCCTCATGTTGGATATCAGTTGGAAGAGAAGCTTGATTAGAGGGGCCAATTTGCCCGCCAGGTTGGTGAGTTCTTCTGACGAACTGTCTGATATTAGCATGGACATCTTCTGTGGGAATATTGGGGTGGCTTCCGCGATTTGCTCCGCGAGTTCGCCAACTTCCCTTCCAGTAGTATAGCATGAGAAGATTATAAGCTTGGGCGTTTCCCGAGCTGCCCAAGTAACACGTCGCTTTTTGACGGACGAGTACTGGTGCTAGGAATTGCCTTTGGCTTATCGAATTTGGGATCCACGATATACGGTCGAAGACCGATACTCGAGGATTTGATTGTTGAGTTGGAATTTCTTCGACCACCGGGTATTCTCGGGCCTTGAGGATTGTAGTTTGCTTTCCGTATATGCCTTTCCTTTTCCATCCTCTGGGATGTTCAGGTCCAGCATATTGAAGAGAGGCATCTTCGGTGTGCTTTTGCTTGAATCACCTTTGATGCATCTGCTGATCTTTCTTGAACTTCTGGACTCTCTTCTTAGGAACCCAGATTTGTTTCAACTTGGTAAAGCGCGCGTCTTTTGCTTGACATCGGCTTTCACCATGGAATCTTCATGCTTCCTCGGAACCACCGTAGAACTGAGAAGCGGTTCGAGGTTGGATATTTGGAATATCTATCACGAGGAGTGGTAGGTGGAGTACCATCAAGGCGCACTCGCACATTTCCGATCATAACGGACTTGCCAGATCTGGAGATGGCGGCGGGCGGCCTCCTGTTCTTGTGGCGTTTATTTTGCCCCCGCTGTGAGGAGACAGGAGCCACAATGGTAGAAGAGATCATATGGACCGAATAGGTCCGAGCTTGAGTTGAATGGGGTTTGCCCCCTTTGACAGCAACATTCTTCACAGGCATTTGGGTGCCTGTCTTGACAGTAGCGGAACGAGCCTTGACACGTCCAATGTTGGGAATTTTCTTTGTTGATTTGTGGGAGGAAGATATTGAGCAGCTTCCTCCTGTTGTTGGGCCGGAACCACTCCCAGAAAGAAAGGGGATCCGACGACTGCAGGGAAATCTCCGAATATGATCGGAGTCGCCAGGTAACCGAACTGGCATGATGTTGACGACGAGCGGTCCATAAGTGACAGCCATCTTCAACAATTTGTGATTTGTTTCTTTTTAAGTACCTTCAAAAGGAAATAGCAGTATCAGGATTTTCATAAACAGCATATAAGTCTCATCCTTTTTACTATGAATGGTGAGAAGAGGTCCCACCGGGCGTGCCAGCTGTTGACACGGGGATTTTTCATCACTCGGTTTTTTGATCCGATTTGTTTCGTTCTATTTGGCGGTTCATGGTATTCATTCATTTGTTTCACATGCTTTGTATTCTTTTGTATTTGTGCGGCGTGCCAGCCTGTCTAGCAGACAGAAGAAAGGGTCCGCGCAATGCGGAGAAGGAATTTTGGTGTCCGAAGCGGACGGATATGGTGTCCAGAGAACGGACGGTTGTGTCCGTGAAACGGACGGGTGTGTCCGCGAACGGACGGGTGTGTCCGCGAACGGACGGGTGTGTCCGCGAACGGACGGGTGCGCCGTTTTTATCTGAACTTCTTGAGTCCCATGTCTATTCTCATCAGGTGATTAGGGTAGCATGTGCTGGACCTCCATCTCCATCGACCGGAATCGATGTTACATTTACATCGAGTTAGGACACTTGGTATTATTTAATACCGGTCTTAACCCAAACACCATTTCATAGTAAAAAGGACGAGAGAAATATACATGCTTTTAGAAAATCCTGATCATGACATGTTTTTGTTTCTCTTGATTGTTTTGAAATGCTTTTTGCTTTGGATATTTATTTTTTTTTGAAATGACTGCCTTTTTGGGAGTCCAAAGTTTGATTTCTTTTGAAAAGGGGAGCGGGTATATACCCGTGGACCGATTTGAGGTCTTTCTCCTTTTTGCAAAAGGTTGATTATGGTTTTTTTGGGAAAACATGGGGTTATTATGTGAACGGGTGTATGCCCGTGGATTTTTGATTCTGAACTTGGGGGTATTATAACTCGGAGCAACACTTCCGTATTAGAAGGGTGATTATGTAAAATTTTATATGAGGTTCTTTTACAATGCCATTCTGAACAGAGTCATATTTGAGGTAGAGTTTCTTTTCTCCTCATTTCGTACTTGTGCGGGTATAATTCCGGAGATCATATGGATGTATCTCCACGGAAGTCCTTGTCATATTTGTGATTTTTGTCCGAAGTCCATTTCCAGGTCCCGGATAGTTCTCGTGGGGGTGCATATGTGCTCCCATTTGGAGTGTCTGGGCGCAGTTCTTGTCTATCCTTCTTTTTTCTTTGGATGTGTGTATATCATCACAATCCTCTTTTTTCTTTTTTGAATATATGAGTATGTTTTGACAAGTCCTTATTAGACAGGATATCCTTGTAATGGGTATGTATGCTTATGTCCATATGTTCTCGGGAGAAGCTTTGCCCGGGGGATTTACCTCGAGAGATATGTGTATAAACACAAATCTGCGCATTGTAAATATATTCTCAAACGGTTAGCCATTTGAACGGAGTGAACGATTTTAAGAAACATATACACAATAAGGCATATTTGTGATTATATAGATATGTCCTCGGGCAGAGTCTCTATTTGGGCAGGATTCCACTAAGAAACACGTTTACATAAACATAAAGTTTGTGATTATACGAATATGATTTTGGAGGGAACTTTGTCCGGGCAAGATTCCAGCTAAGAACATATGCGTATAGGCAAATTTGTGATTTTATGGATATGTCTTAGGGAATCTCCATTTGGGCAGAGTTTCCTCTAAGAAACATATACATAAGAACATAAATTTGTGAATATACGAATATGTCTTGGACAGAACCTCCGCTTGGGCAGAGTTTCCTCTAAGAAACATATACATATAACACGAGTTTGTATTTACATGGATACGTCCCCGAAAGAGATTTTTGCCTGGGCGAGATTCTCCTTAAGGAACATACTTGTATAATTACAAATTTGTGATCTTTATATATGTGTTCATGGACGGAATCTCCACTTGGGCAGAGTTTCGTCTTAAGAAACATATATATAAGAACACAAATTTGCGAATATACGAATATGTCCTTGGGCAGAACCTCCGCTTGGGCAGAGTCTCCTCAAGAAAACATTACAATAAGCACAAAATCCACCATCCCAGAGTCTGCTCGATGGGCGGGGAGAACATGGGTATTTAAATACCATGTGTCCATAGAGTCTTGCTCGATATGGACGGCATTTAAACCCCGGGAATATCACCCCACAGAGTCTCGCTCGATGTGGGGGATGGGGAATTAAGAAGGAATGTTGATGACGATTGCGCCGACCGCTCTCCTCTCCGCGCCAGGCCTATCGGGCTAATGAAGGGGATTTGTACCTTCGAACACCAAGCAAGGGGATTGGAGAATGAGAGAGGGAATGAGCGAAGGCTCTTTTTCTATTTTCGGGATTTTCCCAACAGGGCTTCGCCGGAGCCAATTCCGACCCCCTTCTTATGGAATAGGGGGGGTATTTATAGGGGGGGACCCCTTACATGAGGGAGGGAGAGCCCCAACCGATGGTGACCTCATGATGAGGTCACCATCGGTTAGGGGAGAGTCCCCCTTAACCGATGGTGACCTCATCATGAGGTCACCATCGGTTAGGGGCAACCGATGGTGACCTCATGCTTAGGTCACCATCGGTTAGCCCCTTAACGATGGTGACCTCATTGTGAGGTCACCATCGGTTAGGGGGTCCTAACCGATGGAAAGAGAGGGGAGAGAGGGGGGGATTTTGTCTATAAAATCCCCCCCTACACCCTCATTTCCAGACTTGTTGGAGCCGGAGGTGCTGCTGAAGTCCTGCTTGTTTTTTGGAGTTTCGCCCGACTTCTCGGAGTTCTGCCCGATCGGAGGGTGCCTTTGCAAGCCTCGGAGTTCTTCCTCGAGCTTGTTCTTGGTGAGTTCTTTGTATTCGGTCTATAGACCTTGTGCTGCCGGAGGGTGCTGCTGGAGTCCGGCTCCGTTTCCTTGGTGCTTCGCCCCAACTTCTCGGAGTTCTGCCCGATCAGAGGGTGCCTTTGCAAGCCTCGGAGTTCTTCCTCGAGCTTGTTCTTTGTACTTGTCCTTCATACTCGGTCTATAGACCTTGTGCTGCCGGATTTTTCCGTGCTTCGTACTTTGGACGGAGACATGTTCTCCTTGTACTTTCATTTTAACCGGGACTCCGGGCACCATTTTAAGGGCCGGAACTCCCCTGCTGAATTTTGGGGAAGGATCCCGCTAATAAGTTTGTAACTTAAATAACCTTGAGGTCATTTTAAATCACAACTTTTGGCCTCTGAGCAGGCGGCTGATAATGTATTGTAACCAGGCCTGCTGATAACCAACATTTAATCCTCGTGCCCAACGGCCCCTTTCATCATGTCCACGACTCGAACCGTCGTCCGCCAAAATAGGCTTCAACTAGGCTAGTCGCCGGACCATCATCTGATGGATTTTGTAATTCCGCTGAATAAACGTGTCACACTTTTGCCGTTCAACAATCCTACCCCATCTTATCCAATACCAAAATGAGCTAAGAGTTGCAAGTGAACAAGTTTCAACTGAGAAGTAGAGAGATCTAATAAAGCCTTAGACTGGCCATTGTGAGATGTGGTCATAATACTCAATCAATTATGAAGTAGAACATGACAAAATGTACTAGTCCAAAAGAGTACCAAAATAAAATCATTTTCAAACTATGAAGGTCAGAATGGAAACAAGTAGGTTTCATATAGTGAATAAAGGAATTACTTTTACAGGGCCTTATCCAGGTCTTAAGTTATCTAAGGTCAATAAGTATCAAACCTACCAGATTTTACTCGGTAAACTATTAGAACTCAATCTATGGAATATTAATCGGATTGGCCCAGGGATTGTCCTAGGCTGAGCCTGAGTCTGATCTGATCTGGACTGGATCATCTGATCCACTAAGTCCTGGACATTCTTTTGAAAGGTGGATGGTCTCATGTACCACTAGTATATTAAGAAGAAAAAATAATACAAGTATAGGCCAACAAAAAAAACCCCAAAAAACAGTCACCACCGGTATTTAAGAAGAAAAAGACTATACAAGTATACTCCAACAAAAAGAAACACCAAAAAACAGCCAAACCCACCTATACAACACCATCCTACCCTGAATATATAACCAATCTCAACCCCCCATCAAAACCAAAAGTGAAGAGTTGGCCTTATCCACTATAAGTCTTGGATTGACCTGATTTTTTTAAAGTTAAAAATCTATAAAAAAAATTAAGAAAATAAAAAAAGAAAAAAAAGAGGAGGCCGGTGTGGACACGAGATTTTTTCTCTCCTCACTCTTCAATGGAGTTTCGGGTATTTGAGTTATGTTTATCATGTTTTGATTTTATATTGCGGGGTGTGCCAGCCTGTCTACCAGACAGAAATAAAAGTGATCTACGCAATGCAGAGAAAAGATTTTGACGTCCGTGAAACGGACGAGTGCGCCATTTATAATCTGAACTTCTTTGATTCCGTGCCTTCTAATCATCAGGCGATTGGGGTGGCGTGTGCTGGACCCCTGTTTCCATCGATCGGAATCGATGTTACATTACATCGAGTTAAAAGCCTTAGGTGTCGTATTAACACCAGTTTCAACTCGAATACCATTTCATAGCATGGGCGAGAATATATGCATCTATAGGAAATTCTAATACAATATTTTCTCCTTCTATTTTTTGGACAAATGAGTTTTGATTTTGAAAATGGATTTGTCCTTTTGAAAGGAATATGGGTTCTCTGAAGGATTTGCCATATGACTGAAAATAGACGGGAATATGCCCGCGTAGACATAATTATCTTGTGAGTATATATAATTTTCCTAGGACAAAATCTCCGTTTAAAGGAGTCCCTTTTATGGACATACAAATATACTTCTGACGGGATCTCCGTCGAATCAAGTTTCTCCCGACGAATATACGCATATGAACATAACTTCTGTGAGTATACGAATATCCTCCGAGACGGAACTCCCATTTGGACGGATTTTTCTTTCAGGAAGTATATGCATATAAGCACGAAGTTATGAACATACGAGTAAATCCTCAGGCAGAATCCCGTTTAGACGGAGTATCCTTAAAAATATATATATACATAAGATGTGCTTGCATAGATATGCTCTCGGGTAGAACCTCCACGTGGGCAGGCAGAGTTCAACTCAGGAATCATATCCCTATGAACATAAAATCGTGATTATATGAGTAAGTATTGAGGAGAATCTGTTTGGACAGAGTCTTCTCAAGAAAACATATACATATAAGCACGAGATTATGATCAACAGATATGTTCTTGAGCAGAATCCCTACTTAGGTAGAGTCTCCTCGAAGAAACATATACATGTAAGTACAAGAACAATGACATCTAAATGCCCGTACCCATAGAGTCTTGCTCAATATGGAGGAATTAGAGCACAACACATAAGGGTATTTAGATATCAGTGACCGTAGAGTCTTGCTCAATACGGACGATATCTAAAACCCGAAAAATCCTCACAGAGGCTTGCTCGATGTGGGGACATTAGAGCACAAGATACAAGGGTATTAAATATCATATGTCCGTAGAGACTTGCTTGATACGGACGGTATTTAAACCCCGAAAATCCCCACAGAGACTTGCTCGATGTGGGGATATGAAATATACTATAGAACTTTGGAGAAATCTCCAACGGGAGGGACGAAGGAGATGTTGACGCCGTATAAGATGGCGATCTCCCCCTCCCTTCTGCGCTATCCAACACTTTTCACCCCATATCGAGAAGAGAGTGGGCCAATACCTTCACGCCAAACCAAGAACTTGGAAGAACAAGTTGAGGGGATGGAAGAAGGAGACTTGCTATTTCTGAATTTTCAGAACAAAGAAGGGGCTTTACAAGGCTATTAGGGACTGGTTTTTACAGCATAAGGGGGGGGATTTTTGGGCTTGGTCCCTTTTGAATGGAGGGGGTGCCTCCCCTTTTATAGGGGACGGCTCCCCCTCCCTCTTGCTGCATAAACAGGAGAGGGAGAGGGGGGATCTCCCCACCGGTTGGAGGGGCATCTCCCTTCAACGGTTTCAATGAAACCGGTTGGAGGGGAGCCTCCAACCGGTTTTGTATGAAACGGTTGGAGTCCTCCAACTGTTTTCATGAGAAAACGGTGGAGGCTCTCCCCTCCCCTCCCTTTAAACCAGGAAATGGTTCAAAATGGGGGAAGAGATGCCTACAATAGGCCATTACATGCCCAATTGAGGGGTACCCAATTTGTCGAAGTCTTGCTTCCTTGCTCGGAGCTTTACTTGGCGAAGAATTGGATTTGAATCCTTGGAGCTTCCGTCGCGGACTTGTTCTTGTGCTGTACTTGTACTTCATACTTGGTCTTTATGGACCTCGTATTGCTGGACTTCTTCCGTGTTCTTGTACTTTACACTTGGTCTTTATGGACCTTGTGCTGCCGGATTTTTTCGTGTTGTATTGTACTTTAGTATTCGCACAAGGCATTGTCCTTCTTTGATTGGTTCGGAGAGTTTGATGCCACTTGAGGATTTCCTTGTTTAACTTCGGAGGAAAAGCCCTGGATGTGTTGCAGACTTTTAGGGTTCAACAAATGCCCCCCACAGGTGATGTGTCGGAATTTGCAAATGACGACACGTGGCCTGTGCAGATTCTTTGTATAATGTCCTCATTGTGAAACGTCTCTTTTGACGCTTCTTTGCTGATTTCTTGCTTAGCCGGACTTGCCGCCTTTGATTTCTTTTCTGATTCCTGTATATCCTCATTTCTTCCTTCAGGCTTCAATATGTCGCATGGGAGGCATTTTTGAGCCGGGACGGCTATGCCCAAAGCACTCGTGATAAGGTTATCTTACTGGATGATATGATGACGGCTTTGGGGGAACCTCGCGCACGAGGACAATGTATCTCTGTTGGGCAGCGGTTATGATATCGTTGCTAACGGCCAAGTTGAAAATAATTTATCTGGTGGCGAAGTTGATCTTTCGTCGTCAGTCGTGAAGGGGGTATCTATCGATATTTGCGGACGAAGGATTATCCGACCATTTTCCACTAGACAAGGGACTATTTAAATTCATTCAAGAATTTGCCCCTTCTCATATGGAAGTTAATGATCCCTGTTTGGCTGCGGAGAGAAGCGGTATTGGAAACTGCTATTCTGAGGTCTCGGGATAGCCTTCTGGGGGCTGGTCCTTTTTATCCCAGCTTTCCTTTAGACTTTGCTATGCGCAGCAGTTGCCTTCAACTACTGATCTAGGGGCTTTTAGTCAGAACCTCAATCATTACACCTGGTCCGGATAATTCTCCTGCCATTTGGAATTTGAAGGGACGTCACAGGGCAATGAACCAATCCGATGGCTTATTGCTTATGCCTTGCGACCCCAGTATGCTACTGGAAGGTATAACATCGTTGTCTTCTGATAGGATCATTATCATACCACCCCCAGTTGGTATGGGAAGTGGCAGTGTTACCTTCCCACATTTTTCATTATGGAGCCACGAGTGGCTGATGGGAGTTTTACATCATCATGGAGAGCTCCTTAAAGTATCCGGCATTACGGAGTGTTGAGGCGGCATTATTTGATTATCCCTGTTACACAGGGATCCTTCAAGCCCTGGTGGAACGCTTCAACGTCCGCTGGAATACCTTCGGGACAGCCGAAGGAGAAACTTCATTGGATTTATGGAGTTTTCATCGGATTTCTGGGTTACCGATATCTGGCCTTTTCTATGAAGAAGTGGTCTTAGATGATTTACACAGCCACCGTACCGACGGCTTTGGGCAATACATGTTCCCTTACAACTTCGTTTTCTGATGAAGGTGTGGAGGGACCTTGCTCGTGTCGAGAGAGGGTAGAGAAGCAGAAGCCTTCATCCAGGAGGGTAAGCCAGACGCCTGGATTCGCTATTTCTATAACGAGCCTTTTTGCTTCTTTGACAACTTTGCAGTGAGGGTCGTCCTTTGGAGGAATATCGCCAACTGGAAGCGAAGAAGACTTCTCGTGGTCGATATATATTTGCCCCAAAAAACAAAGGATGGAACCCACAGCATCTACCAGATCGCACATATCTTGCTGCGTATCTGGTGTACTGGCTGTCTAGTTTGTGGGTCCCACGTGGTGAGGAGGAGGGAATCAGGCCAGGGCTGATTTATCCTGCCTGTCTTCTTGTCGAAGGGCATCAAGTTGCTATTGCTCCTGCTGCTTTAGCAAAATAATTCATCGGTTGGGGGCCCTGAGTTCACATTTTCTCCTCGAGAGAAGAAAATGCTACTTCCGACCCATTATTTAAGTGCTTGGGCAGGTCTCTTGCTGCCTAGTCTATGTCAAACTGTTGATTTTCCGCGGCCTATGGCTCCGTTAATCTTATTATTCAAGAACCGGCTTCTGGGGATGCACTGAAGGGGCTTGTTGATGCTCGCTCCAGCTTATCCTTTCTTCCGATGGAGAGCAGGGGCTCCTTCCATTTGGTAGTATATCCCGAGGCTCAAGGCCATATAGCATCGAGACTTCGGGAGGAACGACGTATCACATACCTTACAGTGACGGTTCTGATCCATCTTTATACCAGGATTGGCTGCGTTGTATTCGTCCCGGTGTACTGGTATATCGAGGGGGACAATAGCTCATATTAGAGCCTTATTACCCCTCACGATTTGCCAGGAATTTCGGCTACGATCAACTGACTCCGCCAAATGCAGAGTTTCCATTGGTCGCCCGCCTTAACCGAAGTCACCGTCTTCACTTGAATGCAGTGACTTGGTGGAATTATTTCTATCGAGGAGAAGTCAGCTCCAGATGTGCTCTTCCATCTCTCGAGGCTATTGGACGGATAGACGTCTTTATGCTCGATGGTGGTTTGATCAGAGCAACATTTTCGGACATCTCCTCATATGCTGAGGGAGGCTGAAGAGTCTCGTCTTGAGAAGTACCAACTGCCGCCGATTTATATCCAAAAGAAATTCCTCGAAGCTCATTTTAAAAGCTAGTAGACTCATATACCAGCTATTATGAGCAGGCGACGAAGGGTGCTCCTCACCCGTTGAAAAGAACTTTTATCGAGGTGAGATGCCACACTTGGAACCAGTAGAATGTTCCAACAACGGCCCCGAGTAGCGATGACGACTCCTCAGATTATCACTGGTGAGTCGCCTCTTATCAGATTGTGGATATCGCCCGATGTGTCCTTATCAACGAAGCTACCTCCAAAGTGTGTTGGGAACCAAGCTTGGGCATGCTGGGAAAGGCATCTCATCAACATTATTGGCCATGCTGGACCTTTAGAATATATACCTTTGCTTGAGACTGCCTCAACATTGCATGATGTTCGGGTCATTATGGAAAGAGTGAGAGACATTTGTAAGCTTGATCCCAATGAGCTGGTGTCGACACCTCCCCGTCAGGCGGCAGGTATTGATGGATTGATTTTTATTTGTGGCTTCTTTTCTTTGATCCTTTTGCTGGCATTTGTCTTGGGCTTTCAGTCATCCCTGTTCAGCGGATTGATGGAGATAGGGGTCATAGGGCCCGTTTGGACACCTCCACCTCTCCCCGAGATAGGCGGGCCGATAAAGGCAAGGCCGTGGACTATTGCTCGTCCAATGGTGAGTCCTTGCTCCCCTTCCCTTTTTTCTTTTTCTTTTCTTTTCTTCTCTCATTATCATCATTTCTTTGTTCAGAATTCTTACTCATCATTTATTCCTCCTTCTCTTCTTCTGACTCACTTGTTTCAGAGGACGAGGCGAATGATGGGAATGCCAACCTGATTGCTTCAGATGAGCATATCCTCTACTTGGAGATTCTTTCTTCCTTATAAAGGAGAATGCGGGAGTTCGTCATGGGCAGCTGTTGATCTTGCAGCGAGGTCGATGATGTTGAGCCACCATTCAACTGTTCATATTTCTGAAACAGTGGTGACGGGGTGCGACGATAGTGCTTTGCATATGCTGAGTTTAGAGAGCCTTAGCAGAACAACATCCTTTTACACCTGTCGACGTTTATATCCGAGGCCCGACGAGGAATATCCTGCCATGGAGCCAATTTTTGCGGGTGACTTTCTTACTGAGCTCATATACAATCTTTGGCGAAATATTTTCTTTCATGCTTGACTTCTTTTCTTGTATTCAGTGTGGCAGCCTTTTTGCGACCAGCTTTTCTCCTGGGGAATGATGGATCCATATTCCACCTTCTCGGCCAATTCACCTTTCCTCCCTTGGGAGAATTTGGGGAGCCCATTTTTTGAATCACAGGCGTATTCTGCATTTCAAGTTGGGATACCGCAGATGACGCCGGGCTCCTGGGGCAGACAGACCATAGTCCTGAGCCATCCATACCACCAATTGACGGAGGAAGCTTAGATCCACCTGTAGCTGATATTTCTCTGCTCCTCAGGAGGTTTGTACCGAAGAGTCGAATTTTGTTCGACCTTTGATTCTGAGGCAGAAGTAGTGGAGAGGAATCCCTCACCCAGTGAGTTATAGCAGCTTTTATTTTCTCATTTTCCTCGGATTTTGCCAGCTTCATTTGTCAGTTGCTGATCCACATGCTTGTTATGCGCCAGGTAAATCCACCACCTCCGGATTTTGACGATGGTGGGTCCCAGCCACTGGGACTTGATGCTTTATCTGGGCATGGCGTAGAATGGCCCACAAGGATCAACCGGATCCCGGTGCTGAGGATGATGACCTTTGGGATTTTCTCCTTAGCCGAGAAAGGGCAGTGGTAGATTCAGAAGACCCTCCACCGATTGAAGCTATCAGGCGAGTATTGAAGGATAAGACTATGCTGGCCTTCAACTCGGGCATTGCCCAGCGTCGATGGATGGATTTTGTTGAAGATATCTGGGGCGAAGTATGTCGCCGCCATGGTAATACAGTCTGGGCCCCTTATGACCAGCGGATTCAGACTTTAGAAGGTGACCTTTGTTCATTGGCCAGTGATGCTGGTAGACGTGGCTCCCGGATTGCTGAAGTGCGTAAAGGCCGGAAGACGCGGAAGCTGAAAATCACTGCAGAGATGGAAAAGATCATTCGTCTTGCAGCGGGAACTTAAGGAGGCACGATCTTCTCGGGCCAGGAAGTCAAGGATGACGCCGAGGACTCTGAAGAGGAGGCTGCCTTTATTAGGGATGATGAGAATATCGTCGTTCGATATCATCCAAGACCAAAGAAGTTGACGACTAAAGAGGAAGAAACCTTCCTGGCTTCGCTTTGGATTGAAGTGATTGTACATGGGCCTTCCCATTCAGGCCCTTTATCTGGTCTGTATATAGTAAACTATTATGCACTGTCTATTTGTGCCAGAGTGGCTTGTGACCCTGTAAATATAAAATGAAGGATAGAGAAGTCCCCCTTCATGTTTTTTTTTACCTCTTCTCTTCTTTTTTTTGCACATATTAATCTTAGCGCCCTCTCGGGTTTTCGCTGAAACTAGCCCCTTTAGCTTTTTCCAACGCGCCCTTGCGAGTTTTCACGTTGAGGGGTCATCCATTTTTGCCTGAAGCGCCCTTTCGGGTTTTCACCTCAGCTGGATTTTTGATCTTTTACCCTTAAAAATACAATGTGTTGTATTCTTAAGTCCATCGGGGATCTCTATTTTTAACCCTTTCTTTTCTTCTCTTTTTTTTGATACTCAGCATTCGAGACATTTCATTGATTTCTGGATGGATTTGCTGGCATGGTTTTTGTATGGGTATGGATGTGATATGCTGGCTTACTTTTGTGTGGTATTTGGTTGGAGTATGGGATTTGGGTTTGGATATAGGATTGGGTTTGGATTTGGTTCTGGATTTAGTTTCGGTTTTGCTTTTGCTTTTGGTTTTGGTTTTGGTTTGGTCTTGGTTTTGGTTTAGCCTACCTTGGTGGTTTGTGGCTATGGATTTGAAATTGCATTTGGATATGGCCTGCCTTGATGGTTTACTGGCCTTCGTGATTTGCGGGCTATAGGTTTGGAATTATATTTGGGTATAGCCTGCCTTGATGACTTACTGGGGATGATTGGGATTTGAATTTGAGCTAGCTGGCTTTTGTGGCTTGCAGGTGGGACTTTGAGCTTTTGAATCGACTTAGCCCTCCTTAATGGCTTTTTGGGCCAAGGGTTTGGTATTGGAATTTGGTGTAGCCTACCATTATGGTTTGATGGCCATGATTCTAGAGTTTGGATATAGATTTTGGTTTCGAATTTGAGTTTGTGTTGGGTTCAGCCTACCTTAATGGTTTGTGGCTACATTTGGTATTTGGTTTTGATATACATCCTGGGATTGGATATGGTTTTGAATTGAATTTAGGTATGCCTACCTTGGTGGCTTGCCGGCTACGGTTTGGGATTGGATCTGGATATGACCTGCCTGATGGCTATTGGCTATGGACTTGAATTGGGTTTGATATAGCCTACCTTTGTGGTTTCTGGCTATAGATTGAAATTTAGATTTGGTTTGAATATGGCCTGCCTTGCTGGCTTATTGGCTATGGTTTAAGACTTGAATTTGAGAGATAGCCTACCTTATGGTTTTCTGGCTATGGTTTTGAAATTCGGATTTGATATAGCCTACCTTGTGGTTTGCTGGCCATGACTGGATTTTGAGTTTAATATAGCCTACCTTTGTGGTTTACTGGCTTTGTGGTTTTGAATTTGGGTATAGCTTTTGGTTTCGAATTTGGGTTTGTGTTAGGTTCAGCCTACCTTGATGGTTTGTGGCTACATTTGATATTGGTTTTGATATACATCCTGGGATTGGATATGGTTTTGAGTTGAATTTAGGTATGCCTGCCTTAGTGGCTTATTGGCTATGGTTTGGAATTTAGAATTGAAAATAGCCTACCTTTGTGGTTTGCTGGCTATGGTTGAGATTGCATTCGGATATGACCTGCCTTGATGGCTTATTGGCTACGGTTTAGGACTTGGATATAGCCTGCCTTGGTGGCTTGCCGGCTATGGTTTGAATTTTGGGTTTGAGATAGCTACCTTTGTGGTTTGCTGGCTATGATTTTGAATTTGGGTATAGCCTGCCTTGGGGGCTTACTGGCTATGGTTTGAAATTTGGTTTTGAGATAGCCTACCTTGTGTTTTTCTGGCTATGAATGTGATTTGGATTGGATATAGCTACCTTTGTGGTCTATTGGCTATGGGTTGAGTATGGCCTACCTCGATGGCTTACTGGCTATGATTGGATTTTGGATTTGATATAGCCTACCTTGTGGTTTGCTGGCTATGATTTGAATTTGGGTATAGCCTGCCTTGGTGACTACTGGCTATGGTTTGAAATTTGGTTTGAGATAGCCTACCTTGTGGTTTTCAGGCTATGAATTTGTGTTGGATTGGATATAGCCACCTTGTGGTTTGTTGGCTATGGGTTTGAGTATGGCCTACCTCGATGGCTTGCTGGCTATGATTTGGATTTTGGATATGATATAGCCTACCTTATGGTTTGCTGACTATGATTTGAATTTGGGTATAGCCTGCTTTGGTGGCTTGCTGGCTATGGTTTGAAATTGGTTTTGAGATACCCTACCTTTGTGGTTTTCTGGCTATGAATTTGTGATTTGGATTGGATATAGCCTACCTTTGTGGTTTGTTGGCTATGGGTTTAAGTATGGCCTACCTCGATGGCTTGCTGGCTATGATTTGGATTTTGGATTTGATATAGCCTATCTTTGTGGTTTGCTGGCTATGATTTTGAATTTGGGTATAGCCTGCATTGGTGGCTTGCTGGCTATGGGTTCGGAATTTGGATTTGAGTATAGCCTGCCTTAATGGCTTACTGGCTATGGTTTAGGACTTGGAGTATGGATTTGATATAGCCTACCTTTGTGGTTTGCTGGCTATGGATTTGAAATTTAGATTGATGTGGCCTACTTTGATGGCTTACTGGCTTTGGATTTTGGATTTGAGTTTGATATAGCCCACCTTTGTGGTTTGCAGGCTATGGATATGGCCTGCCTTGGTGGCTTATTGGCCATGAGCTTGAGTTGATATAGCCTACCTTTGTGGTTTGCTGGCTGTAGTTTTGGAATCACATTGGCGGAAGATGCAAAATAAACCCTTCGACTTTCATTTGCTTCTTGGGTTTATATATAGAGCACCCTTGGCTTCAAGCTTTGGCAGGGCGGAGGAATTTCATATTGTGTGGCGAACAAGAGAACATTTGATTCCTTTGCCCCCATCTATGGCAATCTTTATTTCAGCATCAGCTCTTGGCAAGAATACCTCTCACTCTTCTTCGGCTTTGTGCCTATCTGGATGATCGGGCTTTTGTCTGATGACTGGCCAGGGAATTCATGTTCTGGCGCATATAGTTTCAGGTGTTTGCCATTGAGTAGAGGAAAGGGCATAGTACCTTTGTGGTCAACTAGCCGATATGCGCCTCCTTCATATGCCAAGGTGGACTATATATGGGCCAACCCAAGTGGGCTGCAATTTGCCACATGACTTTTCTGCCATTGCTTCTCTGCATTGACCATGACGAGGTCTCCTTGCTTGAATGCTCTTGGTCTTGCCAATTTATCGAAGGCACGAGCCATTCTAGCTTGATATACTTGGAGTGATTTATATGCTTCAAGCCGCTTCCCTTCTAGATTGGAGAGCTCCTCAAGTCTTCTTTCTATTGACTTTGATCTTGACTTTGAAATTCATTTTGAATTGCCGCCCGATAGGATGCCATTTCAATTTCGATGAGTATCATTGCCTCAGCTCCATATACCAAGGAGAAGGGCGAGCATCCGGTAGGGGTTTTGTACACCGTTCGATAAGCCCATAGAGCTTCATGAACTTTTCTCCCATTCCCACTTTCTATTGCCGACTGTTTTGGCCAACAACTTATAGAGAGTTTTGTTGAAGGCTTCTGCCAATCCATTTGCTTGTGGGGTGTATACTAAAGATGTTCTCCAATCAATATGAATTTGGCCGCCAAAGCTATATTGTTTGTTTCTGAATTGCCACCCATTATCGGATATGATCCTATGAGGGGTACCAAATCTGTATATTATGTTTTGCTTGACAAATTGGCGACGTCTTCTCCCGTTACTTCTCTTAGCGGGATAGCTTCAGCCCATCGAGAAAAAAAAACCGTGGCGGCTAGTATGAATTTGTGGCCTTGAGATGAGGGTGGGAATGGCCCCACATATCCATACCCCATTCTACAAAGGGCCAAGTCGGCGCCGTGGGATGTAGCATTTGGTGATTTTCTTGGCACGGGGCCGAAGGCTTGGCATTGATGACATGTACGGGTATATCGGATGCAGTCTGCGTATATGGTAGGCCAGTAGAAGCCTTTAGCTTGATATTGATTTTCATCTTGTCTCCTGCCTGGTATGCACTACACAGTCCAGAGTGAACTTCTGTCATTATGATTTGGCTTCTTTGAGAGATAAACATCGGAGAAGGACCGGTCCTTTCTCTCGTGGATCAATCTGTATAGTTATTCTCCTATCAATTGATATGATACAGCTCTGCGTAAGAGCTGATTTTCTGAGCCCGATTAGGAGGTAGCCAACCTTTCTTGATTTTGATAATTGGCTCACGCCAATCTTCAGATTCATTTACTGTATCTTCTTCTGCAGTATATACTTCTTCAATTGCAATATAGACTCGTCGTCGAGGACGCTCGGCAGAGTCTTCTACGACGGATAATTATGTCCAATTCTCTTCGGAGGAGTTTATGGTAGAGGCCAATTTAGCAAGAGCATCTGCCTGAGAATTTTCACTTCTTGGCACATAAGATATGTCGAAGAAGTTGATTTGTTGCCCAGTTAACGAGCCCAGAGGGGGGGTGAATGGGTCTTAAAAATTTAATCTAGAAGATACCTGTAACCAAAAACATTCACACAAACGTTCTTCGAAGTAGGTTAGTGACTGTTAGTTAAATACCAAACACACAAAGAAGACTATCACACAACACAAGGTTTATCCTGGTTCGGACCTCCTTTCCTTAGGAGTCCTACGTTCAGTCCCTGAGAACAACTCAGGATTCACTAACTAGGGTACAGTCCCCCCTAACCTAAGGACGCTACAACACCCAGCTCAGCTGGTCTTCCTTCACACTTAAGGGAATAACACCCTGGATACCACACCAGGTCTTCCTTCACAACCGAAGGGAACAACACCCTGAATACCACCAGGTCTTCCTTCACAACCGAAGGGAACAACACCCTGGATACCACCAGGTCTTCCTTCACAACCGAAGGGAACAACACCAAGAGAATAAATGAATTCAAGCCCCTAGATCAAGCCTTTGACAAGCAAGGATCTGAAGCAGCTAGAACTGAGAGGAAGAGATTTAAGCTAAGCACACACTCAGAACTACACAGGCTCTCTCAAGATTTTCACAAACTAGTGGAGAGCAAAAGAGCAAAGGCTAAGCGGAGTGAAGTCTTTTTGGCTCTAGACTTTCTTTTGAAGAATTTGAAAGCTTCAAACTTGGTTCCTGTTTTTCTGTTCTTCTGACTTGTATTATATCTTCAATTTGAAATTTAGACGTTGAAGAGTCCGTGTCTCCCTTTTGGGTAGTCGTTAGACTGAATGACATCTGGAGTCTTGGAAGCTTCCAGTCATAACCTTTTGACCACTGAGCACGCAAAAGACATGAGATCTTCAGAAATATCCGTTGGCTTCTGTTTGTTAACGTTGTACTGTGAAGCTAGTCAGAGGTCTGCACAAGTGTCAATCTCAAATAGCAGACAGCTAAGCTGTCTCTGATGCCAGTCAACGTCAGTATCAATAGACATGAAAATAGTAATGCCAAATGGCTTAAGTCTAAAAGACGTAATCAGAGTAGGCACGAAAAGGATGATATGGTCTGCATGCATGCAGAGATACGTTCAGATCTCATAATGCAAAAACGTCAGAGAGATGTCTACGTGGGTTTTGACTAGTCAACCCTTTTAAGATGAATAAGATATCAAGATATGAAATCGATGGCTATATGACTTATGAAGTCGTTATGAATACTAACAAGTCATTATAGAGAGCAAATCGTTGTGAACTTATCAAGTCGTTATGATCTCTAAAGAAATCGTTGCGCAAAGCAAATCGTTATGAACACTTATCAAGTCTTTATGATCTCTAAAGAAATCGTTGCGCAAAGCAAATCGTTATGAACACTTATCAAGTCGTTATGATCTCTAAAGAAATCGTGCACAAAGCAAATCGTTATGAACACTTATCAAGTCGTTATGATCTCTAAAGAAATCGTTATGAACAATACAGAAATCGTTACGATGAGCAAATCGTTACAAGGTCTTAAGAAATCGTTATGACAACTTAAGAAATCGTTGCGACGAGCAAATCGTTGCGAGGTCTTAAGGAATCGTTATGACAACTTAGAAATCGTTGCGACGAGCAAATCGTTACGAGGTCTTAAGGAATCGTTATGATAACTTAAGAAATCGTTGCGATGAGCAAATCGTTGCGAGTTCTAAAGAAGTCGTTACAATGAAATCGTTATAGCGAGCAAGTCGTTATGAGTTCAAAAAGAAAATCGTTATGATAACTATGAAATCGTTACAGCGAGTAATTCGTTGCGAGTTCTAAAGAAATCGTTACGATGACTTACAGAATCGTTATGGGATCGACTTGTTTGAAATATCAGAAAATCGTTGTGAAAGTTCTACTGAAATCGATATGGACTTATAGAAATATCATGTTGAAGAAATTAAGGCTTCAGAAGAGTAATGCATACCTTATTGGCTTGTTTGTCCTTGGTATTTTTCCTATACTTAAAACTTATGAAATATTCATTAGTTATAGTTGATAAACTCTTGTTTGGTTTTGTTAATCATCAAACTATATAATATATGTAATTACATGGGGACAGACTGATCATCAAAATTGTTCTTTGAGCTTCATGACCGTGATATAGTATGGAAGCAGTTGTTCCTTTCGTACTTCATACTGGCCCAACACTTGTCGGATGACTGTGGACACAAAAAAAAATTTGTTGTGCCAATTCCCCATTCCCAGAAATTCCCCTCCTTAACCGATGGAAGCACCATCGGTAGGGGGTTTTTTCCCCTAACCGATGAGGCTACCATCGGTTAAGGGGGTTCTCTCCATGGAAGGCAGGATCGGGATCGGGATCGGGATCGACCCTGGTCGATCCGATCCTGGATCGGATCGGATCGAAGATCCTCTGGATCCCAGGGAAGTCTGGCCGATCCTGGATCGGCCAAACAATAAAATGTTTATTTTTTGGAAAAAATGCAGGAAAATTCAGGAAAATCAGGAAAATTCAGGAAAAAAACAGAAAAAATCTGAACTCCTGAAAGAACTAAGATTTGCATCAAAAATCAATATACATGCATTCATAGTACATAAAACATGAAATTTAAGACATTGTACATGTAACTTACATTTATAGAAGACTAATAATCTTTCCATCCACTTCCAGACATAGATGAGCCACCATCATTTGGGTTTTGGTAGCTATGACCAAGAGGGAATTGCTAAATCATGCATACCCATTTGAATCCCTCTTGGTGTAAATTGTTGACTTGAGCTTTCTCCAGATTGTGATGGAGCTGGACACCATATACCAAGCGGTTTGTATGTACTTGTTGCTTCACTAGGGCCACTAGGCTCTTGTTCTTGTGAAGGCCAAGGTCCCCATCCTCCTTGTACTCCATAAGGTGAGCTACTAATATCTGAGTACGGTAAAATGGGAGGCTGAAATGCAGGTATATGAGTAGACCCTGAACTATAGTTTGGCTCCCAAGGTGGCCACTCATAGGATGCATGATGTTGTTGTCCTTCATATCCCCCTTGTCCATGCCCTGTCCTTCTCCTCCGCCTCCCTGATGTTCTGTTTCTGGTACATAACTTTCAGTAAGCCCTACACCTGTGGCCCCAATATATCCTGCTCCTGCATATCCCTGGCCAGCTCCTGTGGCCCCAGTGGCAGCCCCATCATCATCATCATCATCATCATCATCATTTGGATCTTGTGTGGTGTCATCACTACGAATTGGTTGCTGCACTTTCCTCTTTTTTTGCCTGGCATATGTATTTTTTCTAACTCTAAGGCTTTTGAACTCTTCTCTTTTGTGTTGCAGCTCTTCTAATGCAGGCTGAGTGGGAGGCACTCTAGATGTCTCTGGCAAGATAACTGAGTGTCGTGGCAAAGAGAAGAGAGGACCGAGGGTGAGAGGTGGGTCCTCACTTACCCTAAGCTCTGGATCTCCAGCCTCTACTCCATCCAATTCACCTTCCGCCCATGAGCAATCACGAGGGTCAAATTCTGGAACATCCCTTTCCTGTCTTGTTTCCACCCATGCATTTAGTGGGTGTTCCTCATCAAATAACATCAACATCAATTTGAGATGATAATGCTTCCCTCTCTGCAAAACGTTGCTCCCAATGACTACCTGCAAAAGTCATTAGCCTTGCCTCGCTCTTCTTTTGTCTATCTTTAATGCATTTCAGCTTCAACCTCATATTGTAGTGGCAATAGACCAACTTCTCTAGCCTAGTTGCACTCAACCTGTTCCTCACTTTTGTGTGAATAAGTGAGAAAGTGCTCCAATTTCTCTCACACTGGCTAGATGAAGTGGTCTGACTGAGTACTCTAATAGCAATCCTTGCAAGTGGACTTCTTTGACCAGTCTTGTAGTCTAACATAACCCACTACTCACCTATAAAAAAAAAACATACATGAATTAGCACATAATACAAGTGATTTGTCATTTTGTTATGAAGTAAGCATGAGCTTAAGTCTGAAGGTTCTTACCCGGACCCATTCTAGTCACTGCTTCTTTAACATCATAATCTCTGTAGATGTCCAACTTCAGTTTAAATCTGTCCATCTACAGTATAATACAGTTGCTAAGTGTAACTCCAAAAGTATATTGAATACATGATGCTGGAATGAAGTTTTTAACTTGGCCGTACCTCTATCATAGCATCTATTCTTTCGTCCATGCTCCTAGATAATCTCCCGATGACATTGATTGTCCCTGGAGCACCTCACCATCATTGTGAGGGGAATCACTATATTGATGCCTAGGGTTAAAGAAATACCCTATATGTACAAAAACATGTGTAGTAAGTTAGAAATTCAACTCATGCTAATAAGAAATATGCACATAAGATATAATACATTTACCTGCTGCATGTAAATCATGGTGGAGTGTGACTCCCATCTTGCATCAACACTCCACCAACCATCCTCAGCACCTGTACTAGAGGCTCTATTAGCTTCAAATAATAGTGGATTTTCTCCCAAAAACGATGGTCACTGACCAAGCAAGAAATCTCATGTGCCACATCTCTGGATTCCTCTCTCAATGTAGCCACATGTGCCAAGTACTCGGAACTATGTATGAGAGTGCCCAACTCATGTCTAAACTGATGCAGACTCTCCAATGCAATAAATTGTGAGGCAAATCTTGTTGGGCCAGGACGAATTATGTCATGTCCATCTGTGCACTCTCTCATCATATGTAAGATTCTATTGTGTCCATAAATAAAAGTAGTAATCATTTGCGACTTGGACACCAAGTCATGCACATGTTTGTCTTTGCCAATATCCTCCATCATCAAGTCTAAGGAGTGGGCTACACAAGGGACCCAATAAAGATGATGTCGTTTTGCCATCAATTTTCTTCCAGCTGCCTTGTAACTAGCTTCATTATCAGTGACAACTTGGACTACATGTTCCTCGCCAATTTCATCAATCATCTCATCCATGAGCCTAAACAAGTAATCTGCATTTTTATTTGCCCACTTGCATCTATAGATTTCATGAACACTGTACCCTCACTGCAATATACAAGAAAGTTAATCATGGACCTTCTTGTTGTTCCCGTCCATCCATCACACATAAGAGTACAACCTCTTGCCATCCATATATCTTTGAATGACGCCACCCAATCCTTTATCTCAGTCAATTCCTCTTCAAGATATTTGCCATAAATCTCCTTTAGTGTAGGAGCTTTCAAACCTGGGCCTGCCTCACAACTGAATCTATCATCGTTTGGAAATAAGGACTAGATGCTGTATGGGCTGGGACCCCTGCATGCAAAAACCATTTTACAATGTTTTTAACTGCATGTTTAGTGGAAG
This sequence comes from Colocasia esculenta, assembly GCA_014218235.1. Lineage (NCBI taxonomy): Eukaryota > Viridiplantae > Streptophyta > Magnoliopsida > Alismatales > Araceae > Colocasia > Colocasia esculenta. Next base: position 58,722,411 of record CM024754.1, read on the forward strand.
CAGCTGTGGCTTTACCCCTTTCATTGCATGCTTTATGCTAGGCTGTTTTGATGAAGATTCCTTCCCAAAATTGTGTCAACCCCACTAGTTGGTTCCGTTCCCCTCATTGAACCACCTCTCCTGATAGGTGGTGCGGTGGTCGTGTGACACTAGCCCCTGATGATGATCCTCTCTTGTACTATGGAACCTCCGCATGTCACTTTCCAACATGGCAGCACGCCGACTCTGCCGTAGTCCTTCTCGCCATTCTCTCTCATTAGGTGAGAGATCCTCATAATCTGTCTCATCTGAGTCCTCAACATCAACAGGAATTTGTCTTCCTTTCATTGCAGCCTTACTTTTTCCTTCCCAGAAATCTCTTCATGCAGTTCTTGTTGATGTTGAATACGTGTGCCTCTTTGTTGTTGTCTTCCAGCCATGTAGTCTTTCATCTCATTCACTAACTCCCGTGGACAATGCTTGCATTTTAGTACATTTGTTCCAATGCCTGCAATGTGTTGTTTTAGGCGGTATACACCTCCATTCATTTCCTTACCACAGTGGTTACACCGCACTCTCTTAGAGACAGCATCAATAAGGACACCGTGTTTCCATCCAATGTCTACTTGTGGTTGCTCTTCCTCGTGTCCCTCATCAGCCATACTTGCTAATCCTATAACAAATTAAGAATACAAACACATTCATGTGTAAGTATACAATTATAAACATAATTACATCTAATATTAACCCTAATTAGGGTGAAATTTAGAGATTTTCTCTAATTTCCCGAAATGAAATAGTTCCATTATCATAGAAAGGCATGATTAAGTCAATTAAGTGATTGGAACACTTAATTGATCTCTAATTGTGCTAATACAACATAAGCCCTAAATATCAAACCCTAATTAGCCAATTAGGGTGAAATTTGGAGATTTTGTCTAATTGACAAAATGTAAGGGAAGAATAAGAAGATATAAGAAGATTAAACATGTGTACATATGTTTTCATTTTTTTCAGAATTATAACTGAATTTCGAAATTAAAAAATGAAATATACCTTAAGAAGAACAACTTCTTCCTTGCTTGAGTAAGATCTCTTGAGATCTACTCAAGAAAATCTCCCTTGGATGTGCTCCTTCTAACCTCTTTCAAACTTGAAAGAGAAGATGGGGTTTAGAAGAAAAAGTAGAAGAGGAAGGAGAAGAGGAAGAAGAAGAAGAACAAGAAGAACAAGAGGAGGAGGAGGAGGCCGGCTGGGGAGGACGCCGGCGGCGGTGGAGGAGGCCGGCGGCGGCGGTGGAGGAGGCAGCCCGAGCTGGGGGGGTGGAGGGGGAGCACCTTCCTTCCTTCCTAGGACACCAAAACCTGCATCTTTTGGTGTCCTCGGGTGGGAAGGGGCAGAAATAAGGGGATCGACCTCGGATCGATCGGGATCGACCCTTATCGGGTCGGATCGACGCCGGATCGATCGATTCGACCCGATAAGGGTCGATCCGGCGCCTTAAGTTCAAATTTGAACTGAACCCGGCGGATCGACTGAATCGAGCCGGGATCGCTCGATCCCGGTTCGACTCAAGCGATCCAACTCAGATCCTACTGAGTTGGGTCGATCCAGCCGGAAATGTGGGGTTTTGGGGTTCTTCAAGGGGGAATCGACCCTTGGGGGGTCGATCCGATCCGGGATCGAGCGATTCTGGCTCGATCCCGGCGATTCTTCCTCCATGTTCTCTCCCCCAACCGATGGAAGCACCATCGGTTGGAGGGACAAACCCCTCAACCGATGGTAGTACCATCGGTTAAGGGGATCTCCCCTGAGAGTCCCCTAATCGATGGGACTGCCATCGGTTAAGGGGATTTTCCCCTTTAACCGATGGGAGTTCCATCGGTTGAGGGGAAATTCCCTCTAACCGATGGAACCTCCATCGGTTAGAGGGGCTTTAACCCTGAACCGATGGTAGTCCCATCGGTTAGAGGGGCTTTAATCCCATCGGTTAGAGGGAATTTCCCCTTGAGAGTCCCCTAATCGATGGGACTGCCATCGGTTAAGGGGATTTTCCCCTTTAACCGATGGGAGTTCCATCGGTTGAGGGGAAATTCCCTCTAACCGATGGAACCTCCATCGGTTAGAGGGGCTTTAACCGATGGTAGTCCCATCGGTTAGAGGGGCTTTAATCCCATCGGTTAGAGGGAATTTTCCTCTAACGATGGAACCCCCATCGGTTAGAGGGGCTTTAACCCTCTAACTGATGGTAGTCCCATCGGTTAGAGGGAATTTTCCCTCTAACCGATGGTGGGATGGGGGACCTCTAACCGATGGGAGTCCCATCGGTAAGGGGATCTCCCCTTGAGAGTCCCCTAATCGATGGGACTGCCATCGGTTAAGGGGATTTTCCCCTTAACCGATGGGAGTTCCATCGGTTGAGGGGAAATTCCCCTCTAACCGATGGAACCTCCATCGGTTAGAGGGGCTTTAACTCTAACCGATGGTAGTCCCATCGGTTAGAGGGGCTTTAATCCCATCGGTTAGAGGGAATTTTCCTCTAACCGATGGAACCCCATCGGTTAAAGGGGCTTTAACCCTCTAACCGATGGTAGTCCCATCGGTTAGAGGGAAAATTCCCTCTAACCGATGGAACTCCCATCGGTTAGAGGTCCCCCATCCCACCATTGAAAGGGGGACCTTCCCCTAAAAGGCACCCCCATCCCCCATTTGAAAGGGGGCCGGCCCCCAAAAAAGGCTACAGCCCTCTCCATCCCGTGGTGCTGTCCCCTGTTTTCCCGAATTCTCAAAGAAAAGATACAAAAGTTTCCAAACTCCCCTTCCCTACTCGGAGCAGAGTGAGAAATCGAGAGATCGTCTCCATACGGCATCGGCAATTCTCTCTTCTTAAGTCCGTAATAACGGCATCGGCCCCATGGGCTATAGGGTTTAAATACCGTCCATACATGGACATATGTATTTAAATACCTTTGTAATTCGTGCTCTGAATGCTACGCATCCAGACGCATATGTGCCACCTCCCATCGAGTGCTAAGTCTCTGGGATGGTGTGTTTGTGTTTATATGTATGTGTTTCTTAGGGGAGACTCTGCCCAAGTGGAGATTCTACCCGAGAACATATTCGTATATTCGCAAATTTGTGTTTTTATGTATATGTTTCCTAGGGGAAACTCTGCCCAAGTGGAGATTCCGACTAAGGACATATCCATAAACCTCAAATTTGCACTTATACATATATGCTTTCTCGGGAGGGAAACTCTGCCCATGACAAAGTTCCTTCTGAAGAAACATGTCCATGTAACCACAGACTCGTATTATATGCATATGTTTCTTAGAGGAGACTCTGCCCAAGCGGAGATTCTGCCCAAGAACATACCCATATATTTGCAAATTTGCATTCATATGTATATCTTCCCTAAAGGAAACTCTGCTCGCAGGCAGAAACCCCTTTTCCAGAATAAACTCTGGGGAGATCTCGCCCAAGCGGGGTTATAGCTCGGGAATATATCCATAAAAATGGCAATTTTGCGCCTATACATATATGTTCCTTAGCAGAACTTCCATTTGAGTAGAATCTCTATTCAAGAACATATTCATATAATTACGAATCCGTACTTATGTGCATATGTTTCCTAGGGGAAACTCTGCCTAAGCGGGAATTCTGCCCAAGAACACTTTGTACAACCATAAATTTGGATTCATATGAGTATATTCTCGAAGGAGACTTTGTTTCTACAGAGATACCTTTCGTGATGGAAACTCCGTCTAAATGGAGATACCGCTCGAGAAGATATTCATAAAATTACAAATTCATGGCTATGCACATGTATTCTGCGGGAAGAATCTTGCCTAAGTAGAGACTCTCCCTAAAAATATTCATATAAACACCATTTCATATGTATACGTTTCTTGAGGACATTTTGTCTAAGCGGAGGTTCTGCCCGAAAACAGACTCAGATGTCTACAACTCCACATTTGTATGCAATAAAGGGAGTTCTACCTAAGCGGAAGTTCTGCAGAAAATATATGCATACACCCATGAAAAATCATGATTATATGAATATATTTCTAAAAAGAAGAAAAGAAAGAAAAAACTCTGGCCGAGCCGAAATTCTGCCAGAAATATATATATATATTCACAAAAGAGTTGTACCCATGTGGATAGTTCATCGGGGGGAGAAACTCCGCTTTGACAAGGACCCTCACAAGAAATATATCCATATGTCTGCAAGGTCATCTCCATGCGAACAAAAGAAGAAGGAAGCTCTGTTCAAAGAGAGGCTTCCCCCACAAAATAATATATGCCACAGAACTTCATAATCTATAATCAAAGTCATACTATAAATTTACACAACAACTCTGCCATGTGGAAGTGCTGCCCAAGTTCTCAATACACATAAAGCCCAGAAATAATCTGCGGGTGTATACCCATTCCAAACGAAAGTTCAAATCATACATTTTAAACCTCAAACGGGTCCATGAATATATACCCGTTCCATTTTCAAAATCATATTTCACACCCAAAGAAAATAGGCAGCCATACCATCTCATACCATTCAAAATGAAATAAACTCGAACATTTTCAAAGAGTAAAATGCATTTTCAATAAAAAAGAGGGGAAAATATCATATTAGGACTTTCTAAATTCTTTACATATATATGTTTCATCCTGCTATGAATGGTATTCGGGTTAAAGCTGGTATTAAATAATACCGAGGGCTTTTAACTCGATGTAAATGTAACATCGATTCCGATCGATGGAGGCAAGAGGTCCAGCACACGCTATCCTGATCGCCTGTTGATGAAAAGACACGGAATCAAAGAAGTTCAGATTAAAATTGGCGCACCCGTCCGTTCCTCGGACACCAATACCTGTCCGTTCCTCGGACACCAATACCGTCCATTCCTCGGACATCAATACACGTCCGTTCCCGGACACCAATACCCGTCCGTTCCTCGGAAACCAACACCCGTCCGTTCCTCGGACACCAAAACCCTTCCTCCGCATCGCGCGGACTTTTTCTCCTGTCTACTAGACAGATTGGCATGCCCCGCAAATACCAAAATCCAAAATATGTGAAATGAATGAATACCTTGAACCAAAACAAAATGAAATGAAATGAATGAATAAAATTGAGTGAAGAAAAATCCCGTGTCCACAATGACCAGCTGTGAGTCACCATAAACTTGTATACTTTTGACCCCTATTTCGAGAGCCAGCCGGAGCCCAATAATTAGAGCTTCATATTCAGCTTCATTATTTGTGAGCGGCTTCACGAGAGCACAAGAATTTATAATATCCTCCTTGGGGAGTGACCAAGACAATACCTGCCCCGGTAGAGAGGTTGGCAGAACCATCTGTATAGTGGAGAGTCCGAGAAGCTCTATCGAAATATAATTCCCAAGAGGGTAATTTAATTGTGATGACCTCTTGGGAGTTTGGATTTTCTTGGGTTTGATTGTCTCTTTCATTTGCAGGGGAAAGAGTTTCTTCTTCTGGAAGATCTATAGATAAGGGAGAACTTCCGGCACTGGATGTGCAGCCTAGAATTCAGCCAAACTTGCCCTTTGATTGCCTTTTGTGGGACGTATGTGATATCAAACTCCATAAGGAGCAAAGCCCATTTTGCGAGCCTTCCTGATAATATGGGTTGCCTCAGCAGATATTTGAGTGGATCATACTTGGAGATGAGTTTAATTCATGAGCCAGCAGATAATGCCTTAATTTCTTGGCGGCAAATACTAGTGCTAGGAGACTTTCTCCATTGGAGCATATCGAAGTTCTGGACCAATTAGCTTTCTGTTGAGATAATATAGAGGTTGTTCCTCGTCTTTTTTTTGTTTGTGCTAACAGAGCTCCCAAAGAAGTGTCCATAGCTGCAATATAGAGTATAAGAGGCTTTCCAGCGATTGGGGCTCCCAATACTGGTGGAGTAAGGAGATATTCTTTTATCGCTCGAAGGCAGCTTGACATTCTTGATCCCATACAAAGGGAGCATCTTTCTTCATGAGTTTGCCGAAGGGCATGGACCTTCCTGAAAGATTAGAGAAATCGCCTAATATAGGCTAATTTCCTTGAAACGACCTTAGCTCAGTCAGATTTGAGGAGATGGCAGTTGCCAGATTGCCTGATTTGTCGGGGTCTATTTCTATTCCCCGATATTGACGATGAAGCCCAGGAACTTGCCGCTCGAAACCCCAATGCACATTTCATGGGGTTCATTTTCAATTTGAATTGACGAAGTCTTTCAAAACACGGCGAAGATCAGATAAATGGTCTTACCGTTTTTTGGTTTTGACGACCAAGTCATCCACATAGCATTCAACTATATCATGAATCATCTCATTAAATATCTTAGTCATGGCTCTTTGATATGTGGCTCCTGCATTTTTCAAGCCAAAGGGCATCCTTTTGTAGTTGAAGATACTTTGGGTGACCTGAAGGCAGTATGATCTTTATCTTTGATTGCCATCCGGATCTGATTGTAGCCTGAAGACCCGTCCATAAAGGACAAAACTTCATGACCGGTGGTCATATCCACCATAGTTTCTGTGATTGGAACCGGGAAGTCATCTTTGGGACATGCTTTATTCAAATCCGTATAGTCAATGCATATCCGGACTTGACTATTCTTCTTCTTCACTGGAACAATATTGGCGAGCCAGATTGGATATATGCAGGGCTCGATGAAGTCTACCTCAGAGACTTTGTCGACTTTAGTATTTACTTTCACCTCAGCTCATATCGCATACGCCTTTGAGCTTGTTTGACAGGCTTGGCTGTATGAAGTATAGATAATTCATGCTCGGCGACTGATGGCTCTAGCCCCGGCATTTCTTTGTAATTCCAAGCAAAACAATCTAGAAATTCCAGGAGGAGGATTTTGTAAGATTCCCTTTCTTGTTCATCAAGAAGGGCACTGATGAAGACTGGCCGGGGATTTTCTTGATCCTCGAGATTGAGCTCAATTAATTCATCAACAGTGGCTTGTCCTCCATCTTCAATTTCTTGAGGAGCTGGTTGAAGATCTACGAAGTCTTCTTCGTTGTCAGGGTAGGCGACTAGAACTTCGTAGAAATTGTATCTTCAGAATTTATTGGCGAAGATTGCTCGTCAGATTCTTCCGACGATTCTTCTAATGATCCCTTGGTGGGACAGAAACTATCTTCTTGTGGGTTGGAATTGGAAGATGCTTGGCTGCTTTTTGCACCGCCAATATCTGGTAGTAGCCCAACAGCATTGGCTGAGAAGAAGACCTTGGCTTCGTAACCCAGTCCTCTTGTATCTTTTCTGGGAATGGAGGTTGCCCTCGCACTGGTGAAGGTTCCCATAATTGCTTGAAGAAATTCCGCCCGAGGTACTTTAAACCTGGGGAATGTTTGCTTCTTGCATATTTCTTTGATGCTTTCTGGCATATCTGCCATTTCTTCTATTGCTCAAGATGATTTTGGGTTTGATTTTCCCAATCAAAATCATCATCGAGGGATGTTTGAGCTATTAGCTCCCCTTTATAGAAGTGGATTGGCTTTGATGCCTTTCTGGCTTTTTCCTTCTCTTCTTTTCTTTGATAAGTGACGACGAATGTTTTCAATCGTTGAACACTTTGATGCTGCTTTGGGAAGCTGATCTGCAAGCAATTGGGAGGCAGAGGAATGCTCACGTTGATGACTTGACTTACATGATCAGCCTCATAGTTGACGCTTCACTTTCCGGACGGGCTGATATGCTTCGGAAATTCTTTGTATGGAGCTCGGCAAGACTTTTGTTTACTACAAAGAGTTCGCCAGTCTCACTATCTTCATCTGAGCATTTGATTGTTTACCCTTCCCTTTAGATCGGGTAGGGGTTTGAAGAATTGGCCCTCCAAGATATAGAAGGCATCAATCAGGTGCATTCATCTTCCCGAAATGGGGCTTGATCAGCAAAGACTGTATATTGCTTTCCTTCTCTAGCATATTTGATGCATTAATGGAGTGTCGATGGGATAACCCAATTTCATGTAGCCAGGGCCTTCCAAGCAATATTCTATATATTGTATCAGCATCAATAATATAGAAGGTTACCTTGGTGGCAAAGCTTCCAGAATTAGGTCAACGGTGACTCTTCCAGTGGCTTCCTCTGAGTTCTGGTTGAAACCAGTGATCCGTACATCTTTTACTGTTGCATATAAGACACCATACAGGGTTACCATTCAATGCAGCGAACAGTTCATATTACAAAACTGCAATACAGGAGGTTCAACGTGGAGGCCTACATGTGCAGCCTCCTACAGCTAGGGACTTGGCTGGGAAATATCCGCAGGAGGAAGTTAATGAGATCAAATCTTACATTGACGGCTTTAAGAAGAAATGGGAGAAGTATGGTGTCACACTGATGTGTGATGGTTGGTCGGGCATCACCAGGAGCAGCCTCATAAACTACCTGGTGTATTGTGATAGACAAGTCTTCTATCACAAATTGTTGACGCATTGATAGAGTACACAACTATGAATACATATGAGGTTGATGCGAGAGGTTGTTGAGGAGATTGGTGAGCAATATATTGTGCATGTGGTAACAGATAATGGAACTGCATACAAAAAAGCAGGGGAGGAGTTGATGAAGATTTATCCTCATCTTTACTGGACCCCATGTGCTGCCCACTGTGTTGATTTAATGCTTAAAGAGATTGGGACATTGCAACCCGTAAAGATGGTCGTGGATGCAGGGCAGAAGATAACACGTTTCATCTACAATCATCATCTGGTGTTGGCGTGGATGAGAGAGTCCATTGGTGGAGAGTTGTTGAGACCGGCTGTCACCCGCTTTGCAACAAATTTGTGGCATTACAGAGCCTATTGAAGCACAAGGATGGATTGAAACGCATGTTCAGGGGTGATAAATGGTTGCAGAGTAATTTTACTGGAACATCTGATGGAAAGGAGGTGGAAGGCATCATCAACAAGTCCAATTTTTGGGACCGGGTCTTCAAGCTGGTTCAGATAATTGAACCTCTATATGAGGTGTTGAGGGTAGTTGATGGGGATAGGAGACCATCTATAGGATTGGTATATGCAAAGCTTGAAGCCGCGAAGAAGAAGATCCGTGAAGTCTCACCTCGGCATGCACACTGGTCTTGGATGTTGTTGAGGATAGATGGGACCGGCAGATAAGTAGAGATCTACATATGGCGGGTAAGGAAACTGATGATATTTTGTAATACACTAAGTATTAATGTATTTTATAACCATTGATATTTTATACGTCAATTGTAGTATATTATCTACACCCTGCATACCATTACACATACGAGCTGGCATATGAGGATGACTTGACGGCTGCTTTTACAAGGGTTGTCGAAAGATTGTCAAGAACTCCTGTGCAAGCGGCAGATGCCATTGATGAGGCAAGTATAGGATTATCATCTTCCATCCAAACAAATACTTGAATTCATATGCATGATGATCAATTTATTAAATGCAGATGAAGAGTTTTCGGGAAGCTATTGGGACCTTTGCTGAGCCATCTGCCATTGCTGGTCGAGAGCGTGTAGAGGGCGGTAATATGCTTCCCATTCATTTTTTATCATTGCAACTTGATGGTTGAGGTCTGATTGAGATAATTGAATTTGGATGCAGCTGATTGGTGGTTCAACTTTGGGCATACTGCCCCAACATTGAGGAAAATTGCAGTGAAGATCTTATCGCAGACTTCCTCATCTAGTGGATGTGAGAGGAACTGGAGTACGTTGCATTGATACACACCAAAGTGCGGAATAGATTGTCATATAGGCGCTTGGACCAATTGGTGTACGTGCACACAATATGAGGTTGAGGGTCAAACATCTCACACAAGATCCAAAGCAGCGTGGGGAGGTGGAATATGATCCTGTTGATATTGTCTTCCTACGAGATGAAAAAGACCCAATGGTTTCATGGTTGCACGAGCAAAAACAGCGGGGGGAGTATGAGTTAGATGAGGAGAGATGATCCTGACGATCCACCTCGCCCTAACACTTTCCTAGCAAGGGCAGTAGCAGAAGCAACAGCAGAGGAGGAGGGAGATCGTGTGAATGTGGGACAGCCATACTCCCCTCATTATGAGATGGATCCAGAGGCTGAGGTGGATCTTCTTGGGGACATAGAACTGGAGCTTCATGAGCGCAGAGGAGGTGGGCGAGTAATTTTTTTTCATTTATCTTACATATTGTATCAATTACATTTGTGCTAATGTATCATGTTGGGGGCTATTGCAGGTGGAGGACATGGTGATGATGATGATGATTTTGAGAGGTTAATGGAAGGCCTCCCCCGCACACAATCTAGAAGGAGAGGGTCATCTACCCAGGATGCCCCTCCCTCACAATCTACAAGGGCTTCCACATCATCTCAATTGGCAAAAGGGAAGCAAATAACAACAGAATCCGCGAAAAAAAAAACTGGTGCAACAGAGTCCCGGCTAAGTAAAAGAGTTGTTATACGAGAGCCACCTCCCGCCCCAGCACAAAAAAAAAAAATGGTTGGTTTTCTGGTTGGGGATCCAAGAAAGGCAAGAAAGGTGATACCGTTGTTGAAGATCCACTTGACATTGCCGATGCAGAGATTTTGGATCCAAATGCAGATGATGAGACACCGTCTCCGTTGGATTCACCCCGATTGCCCAATAGCGCCTCCCATGATTCGATGACTACTGGTAGGTCATCATTTTGTATTGCACATTACCTCAAATGTATTTGTATTTGTACTAACCTATCTTAAAATTATATTGCATTTGCAGGTGGTTCTTCTTCAGATGCTGGAGGTGACGGTGGTGGTAACGGTGGAGGTGGAGGTGGTGACGGTGGTCAGGGAGGAGGAGATGGTGACGATGATCAAGGAGGAGGAGGTGGTGGGATGGAATTCACAGAGGAGCAATTTTATGGGGGTGCAACACAAGATAGTAGTCATGGTGCCCCAATGCGGTACATAGAAGGCAGAAGTTTAGACCTGGCAGTCAAGCAAGAGGTTCATCAGTGGATTCCCATAGCTATGACACTATGATATCAGACTTTGAGAGGATGAGTACACAAGAGTGTCGGATCCTATGGCGGCCATAGCTATCACCCCGAGTCCACTAGCACAGACTACTCTAGTGGGTACGAACCGTACAGTGGGTACACTGCCACAGCAGGCTACCTTGGTCCATCTCCATATATGCATCCTCCTCCAGCATTTTCTGTTCATGTTCAAGTTCAAGTTTTTGCTCCTGGGGACGATGTACAATGGCACAATGAATGTAATCCGTCCCGACAGCCAGGTGTAGGACCATATCTAAGTCAGTTTCGTCAGAGATACCATACCATGATGACATGGGATGAGTATCGTAGTTTTGTGTCTCGAACAAAAGGTCATCACCTTATTGGAAAGCTTCCCTCAGAGTCAGATGAGTCAGAGTCCGTGCCTATCCAATCCAATGGAATGCATACGATCCATATCAACAAGGGCATTGGGGATATTAGAGTAAGTCATTGTATTATGTATTGGAATTGAGAGTTTGATAGTGTATTGACTTTGTGCAATGTAAATCTCTTTCAATTAATGAGTTTCAATTTATTTTCACTCTTCTAATGCTTTTTTTTATTGAAAATAAATGTTTTTATAGCAATACATGATATAAATCTCATGGAATATGATGAAAGATATTTACAAGAGGCCTAAACCACACAATATTCAAAAAAAGGCCAGATTCAAAGGAATCGACCAAAAAATGGGTCATAAAAAGGGGTTCTGCCCGAATCCATGCGAATCGAACTAAATCGGTTCGATCCGCCCGATTCGGTCCGAATCGGCGATGCGCCAAACCCTGATGTGGGGATATGAAATAAACTATAGAACTTTGGAGCAATCTCCCACGGAAGTGACGAAGGAGATGTTGATGCCAAATAAGATGGCGATCTCCCCCTCACTTCTGCGCTATCCAACCTTTCACCCCATATCGAGCAAAGAGTGGCCAATACCTTCACGCCAAACCAAGAACTTGGAAGAACAAGTTGGGGGATTGGAAGAAGGGCGACTTGCTATTTCTGAATTTTTCAGAACAAAGAAGGGGCTTTACAAGACTATTGGGGACTGGTTTTCCAACAGGGGGGATTTTTGGGCTTGGTCCCCTTTGAATGGAGGGGGTGCCTCCCCTTTATAGGGGACGGCTCCCCCTCCCTCTTGCTGCATAAACAGGAGAGGGAGAGGGGGGATCTCCCCACTGGTTGGAGGGGGTTTCCCCTCCAACCGGTTTACATAGAAACGGTTGGAGGGGGCTCCCCTCCAACCGTTTTTATGTAAAACGGTTGGAGGGGACGGTTTCATATGAAACCAGTTGGAGGGGAGCCTCCAACCGGTTTTGTATGAAATCGTTGGAGTCCTCCAACGTTTTCATGAGAAAACGGTGGAGGCTCTCCCCTCCCTCCCTTAAACCAGGAATGGTTCAAAATGGGGGGAAGAGATGCCTATAAATAGGCCATTACATGCCCCATTTGAGGGGTACCCAATTTGTCGAAGTCTTGCTTCCTTGCTCGGAGCTTTACTTGGCGAAGAATTGGATTTAAATCCTTGGAGCTTCTGTCGCGGACTTGTTCTTGTGCTTGTACTTGCACTTGTACTTCATACTTGGTCTTTATGGACCTCGTATTGCTGGATTTCTTCCGTGTTCTTGTACTTTACACTTGGTCTTTATGGACCCTGTGCTGCTGGATTTTTTCGTGCTGTATTTGTACTTCAGTATTTCGCACAAGGCATTGTCCTTCTTGATTTGTTCGGAGAGTTTGATGCCACTTGAAGATTTCCTTGTTTAACTTCGAAGGAAAATCCCTGGATGTGTTTGCAGACTTTTAGGGTCAACAGCCGGTGGAAAACAAAGAAGAAGAAAGAATAAAAAATCCCTTCCCCCTTTTTTTCCTTCCCTCCTTACTTTTTTTCCCCCTCCCAAAAATGAATAAATAAAAAATCATTCCCCATGCGTCCCCTTCCTCCTTTTCCCCCTTCAGAAACAAGAAAAATAAAAAATAAAAAAAGAACCCCCCCCCCCAACGCACTTCTGTTTTACCCTTCCCTATGCATCCATCCCTTTACTCTTCCTTTTCACCCTCCCCAAAGAAGAAGAAAAAGAAAAATAAAAAAAAGAAATAAAAAATCCCCATGTGCATCTCCCCCCCCCAACCATCAATTCCACATGCACCCTCCTTTTCCTTCTACCATGAGGGCGATTTTTTTTTTCTTAATTGGAAAGTGCAGGGCAGATTGGGCTGATTCCTGGCAGATCCAGGCTGATACCAATCAATCCAGCAAGACTTCTCATGATCCAGACAGCTACCCCGGTCCCCTGGGACACGGGTCACCACCTGGCAATCTCAAGCAGATGCCGATTCTGCCTTCCATGCTTTAATCAAATCTTTATTGATTAAAGTGTGTACTTGTGCTGTGGCATTTGAGCCTAAATGGACCTTTGATCAAATTGCATTTTGGGACCTCTGAGCCACTTCTCAACCAACCTAGCTAACTTCCTCTTCTATATAAACCCTAGATGTGGCATCTCTCCTCATCCACATCAAAATATGAGAGAGAGAGAGAGGTATTCATTCACCTATCTCTAGAAGTTTTCAAAACCCCTAACCACCAGTAGGGGTTAGGGGTGGGGAAGGAGAAGCCATCCCTCCTCCCCCCCCCCTGTTTTTCCCTTGAATTTTTTATAAAGAGGCTGACCACATAATATATGCACTTGATCTTCTGCCCGTCTTCCCAAATAGTTGCGAATACGATTCTTCAAGAAATCTCACATCAACATCCCTCATCCTTGGAATCACATTATTCTGAGTTTAATTTTTTTCTTTTAAGGCTACCCCGCTGAAATCTATTGTATTTTGAACCCAATGTCCAAGCCACTTTCATATCCACAGTTCCACACCCTCATAGTATCACCTATGTTAACCTATTGCTGTTATTACCAAACAACACTCTAACAAAGAGGTTTCTCCCTTCAAAGGGTGATTTGATTTGCATGCTTCATAAGCAAAGAGATTCCAGCAATGACAATGAGTTAGTTTTCATCTGAATGAAAGATTCCGAAAAACATTGGGAAACAGTACATTGAGTTGAAACATTTCTAGGAAGTTCAAATAATGGACTGTAACAAACCTGTAGATGCCGTGGAAGGAGGCTTCCAAGTAGGTCAACTGGTACTCTCTCAAGTCCTTCAGGAATTACTGTGTGAGCTGTAAAGGAGAAGATTTTGCATGCAATGTCCCATGCTTGTTCCCAGCTCAGGTTTTCTTCATCAATGAGTATCCTCATGACCTCAGGAATAGCAAGGGACGGGTGAGTATCATTCAGCTGCAATGCTACCTGCAAGACATTATCAGAATATGACTGACAGCCAGAAAAGGGATGAAGGAAAGAAAAACCTGATGGCAACATCAGAAAAACCTAGCAGTGCATAAATAGCGAAAAAAAGAAACAATATAACTTGCAACTTTTAGCAAACCTTCTCAGGGAATTGATCGAAGTTGGAATGTGTATCTTTGAATCTCCGAATGATATCTTGCAGTGAAGCAGAGACAAAGAAGTACTGTTGCTTCAAACGTAGTTCCTTTCCCTAACAAATGAAACAAGAGACCATTATTCTGAAATCTTGAAATAAGATAATAATACAGCCAAAAAATACAGGCAAAATTTTGTTGAGGACAATCATCGCTACAGTGCCAAGAATGAATGTGATATTCACCACTTGTCTCTTCTTTTAGATGTATATTTGCCCTTAGCCTGCTTTCAACTAGAAGATTGGATCATCATCATCATCATCATCAGAGCCTTATCCATTATTTGGGGTCGGCTACATGAATCTTTTTCCGCAAAGATTTCTATCAAGTGCTATAGTCGTGTTTAAAACTAAGAAGTCCAAGTCCTTCCTAATAACATCGCACCATCTCATCTTAGGCCTTCCCCTATCTCTTTTACTAGCATCCACTAAAATTTGGTCCATCTTTTAACCGGCGCCGAGTTAGGGCAAAGGTACACATGTCCAAACCACCTAAATCTATTTTCTCTCATTTTTCTATCAATTGGAGCTATCTCCAAATCCTCACAGAAGTGCTCATTCCTAATCTTATCTTTCTTACTCTTACCACACATCCATCTCAGCATCTTTTCGTACTGCCCAACACTCGGTGCCATATAATAAAGCAGGCCTCACTGACGTTCTATAAAACTTTCTTTTAAGTTTCACTAGTATACGACGATCGCAGAGGACTCCTGATGCACTTCTCCATTTTAGCCAGTCTACCTTAATCCTATGTGCCACATCGTCATAAATCTCCCCATTTTCTTAGATGATAGATCCCAAGTATCGAAAGCTACAACTCTTAGAAATATCTTGTCCATTGTGGACACGCGGAAAAATATCTCGCCTCTGCTTATGGCTTTTATGTATTATTTTGGAGTTTGATGTGATTTATTTATTTTGCCTTGCGGGGCGTGCCAGCCTGTCTGGCAGACAGAAATTGAAATCCGCACAGTGCGGAGGGAATATTTGATGTCCATGGGATGGACAAGTGCGCCACTTTTAGTTTGAACTTTATTGGTTCCGCGATTTTTATTCATCAGGCGATTAGGGTAGTGTGCATGGAAGGAAGAATCGCCGGGATCGAGCCAGAATCGCTCGATCCCGGATCGGATCGACCCCCCAAGGACCGATTCCCCCTTGAAGCCCCCCAAAACCCCACATTTCCAGCTGGATCGACCCAACTCAGTAGGATCTGAGTTGGATCGCTCGAGTCGAACCGGGATCGATCGATCCCGGCTCGATTCAGTCGATCCGGCCGGTTTCAGTTCAAATTTGAACTTAAGCCGCCGGATCGACCCTTATCGGGTCAAATCCATCGATCCTGGTTCGATCCGACCCGATAAGGGTCGATCCCGATCGATCCGGCTCGATCCCCCTTATTTCGGCCCCTTCCCACCCGAGGACACCAAAAGATGCAGGTTTTGGTGTCAAGGGAAGGAAGGAAGGTGCTCCCCCTCCCCCCCCCCCAGCTCGGGCTGCCTCCTCCACCGTCGCCGCCGGCCTCCTCCACTGCCGCCGGCCTCTTCCCCAGCCGGCCTCCTCCTCCTCCTCCTCTCTTCTTCTTGTTCTTCTTCTTCCTCTTCTCCTTCCTCTTATACTTTTTCTTCTAAACCCTATCTTCTCTTTCAAGTTTGAAAGAGGTTAGAAGGAGCACATCCAAGGGGGATCTTCTTGAGTAGATCTCAAGAGATCTTACTCAAGCAAGGAAGAAGTTGTTCTTCTTAAGGTATATTAATTTTTTAATTTCGAAATTCAGTTATAAATTCTGAAAAAAATGAAAACACATGTACACATATTTAATCTTCTTATATCTTCTTATTCTTCCCTTACATTTTGTCAATTAGACAAAATCTCCAAATTTCACCCTAATTGGCTAATTAGAGTTTGAAATTTGGGGCTTATGTTGTATTAGCACAATTAGAGATCAATTAAGTGTTTCAATCACTTAATTGACTTAATCATGCCTTTGTTTGATAATGTAACTATTTAATTTCAGGAAATTAAAGAAAATCTTCAATTTCACCCTAATTAGGGTTTAAATTGGGGCTTTTGTTGTATTAGCACAATTAGAGATCAATTAAGTGTTCCAATCACTTAATTGACTTAATCATGCCTTTCTATGATAATGGAACTATTTCATTTCGGGAAATTAGAGAAAATCTCTAAATTCACCCTAATTAGGGTTAATATTAGATGTAATTATGTTTATAATTGTATACTTACACATGAATGTGTTTGTATTCTTAATTTGTTATACGATTAGCAAGTATGGCTGATGAGGGACACGAGGAAGAGCAACCACAAGTAGACATTGGATAGAAACACGGTGTCCTTATTGATGCTGCCTCCAAGAGAGTGCGGTGTAACCACTGTGGTAAGGAAATGAATGGAGGTGTATACCGCCTAAAACAACACATTGCAGGCATTAGACCAAATGTAGTAAAATGCAAGCATTGTCCACGGGAGTTAGTGAATGAGATGAAAGAGTACATGGCTGGAAGACAACAACAAAGAGGCATACGTATTCAACATCAACAAGAACTGCATGAAGAGATTTCTGGGAAGGGAAAAAGTAAGGCAGCTACAAGAACTGTTGATGTTGAGAACTCAGATGATACAGATTATGAGGATCTCTCACCTAATGAGAGAGAATGGCGAGAAGGACTACGGCAGAGTCGGCGTGCTGCCATGTTGGAAAGTAACATGCGGAGGTTCCATAGTACAAGAGAAGGATCATCATCAGGGGCTAGTGTCACACGGCCACCGGCACCACCTATCAGGAGAGGTGGTTCAATGAGGGGAACGGGACCAACTAGTGGGGTTGACACATTTTTGGGAAGGAAATCTTCATCAAAATAGCCTGGCATAAAGCATGCAATGAAAGGGGTAAAGGCCACAGCTGCTTCCGCTAAACATGCAGTTAAAAACATTGTAAAATGGTTTTTGCATGCAGGGGTCCCAGCCCATACAGCATCTAGTCCTTATTTCCAAACGATGATAGATTCAGTTGGTGAGGCAGGCCCAGGTTTGAAAGCTCC
The DNA here is from genome assembly GCA_014218235.1 of Colocasia esculenta. Lineage (NCBI taxonomy): Eukaryota > Viridiplantae > Streptophyta > Magnoliopsida > Alismatales > Araceae > Colocasia > Colocasia esculenta. The sequence continues at coordinate 58,739,996 of CM024754.1, forward strand.
TACACCAAAGGAGATTTATGGCAAATATCTTGAAGAGGAATTGACTGAGATAAAGATTGGGTGGCGTCATTCAAAGATATATGGATGGCAAGAGGTTGTACTCTTATGTGTGATGGATGGACGGGAACAACAAGAAGGTCCATGATTAACTTTCTTGTATATTGCAGTGAGGGTACAGTGTTCATGAAATCTGTAGATGCAAGTGGGCAAATAAAAAATGCAGATTACTTGTTTAGGCTCATGGATGAGATGATTGATGAAATTGGCGAGGAACATGTAGTCCAAGTTGTCACTGATAATGAACCAAGTTACAAGGCAGCTGGAAGAAAATTGATGGCAAAACGATATCATCTTTATTGGGTCCCTTGTGCAGCCCACTCCTTAGACTTGATGATGGAGGATATTGGCAAAGACAACATGTGCATGACTTGGTGTCCAAGTCGCAAATGATTACTACTTTTATTTATGGACACAATAGAATCTTACATATGATGAGAGAGTGCACAGATGGACATGACATAATTCGTCCTGGCCCAACAAGATTTGCCTCACAATTTATTGCATTGGAGAGTCTGCATCAGTTTAGACATGAGTTGGGCACTCTCATACACAGTTCCGAGTACTTGGCACATGTGGCTACATTAAGAGAGGATCCAGAGATGTGGCACATGAGATTTCTTGCTTGGTCAGTGACCATCATTTTTGGGAGAAAATCCACTATTATTTGAAGCTAATAGAGCCTCTAGTATAGGTGCTGAGGATGGTTGAAGGAGAGGACACGAATGACATGGGTTACTTATATGAGGCTATGGATAAAGCCAAGGAAAGGTTGAGAGAGAAGCATCCGCAGGCATATCAAAAATGGTGGAGAATTATTGATGCAAGATGGGAGTCCACACTCCACCACGATTTACATGCAGCAGGTAAATGTATTATATCTTATTGTGCATATTTCTTATTAGCATGAGTTGAATTTCTAACTTACTACACATGTTTTGTACATATAGGGTATTTCTTTAACCCTAGGCATCAATATAGTGATTCCCCTCACAATGATGGTGAGGTGCTCCAGGGGACAATCAATGTCATCGGGAGATTATCTAGGAGCATGGACGAAAGAATAGATGCTATGATAGAGGTACGGCCAAGTTAAAAACTTCATTCCATTTTCATGTATTCAATATACTTTTGGAGTTACACTTAGCAACTGTATTATACTGTAGATGGACAGATTTAAACTGAAGTTGGACATCTACAGAGATTATGATGTTAAAGAAGCAGTGACCAGAATGGGTCCAGGTAAGAACCTTCAGACTTAAGCTCATGCTTACTTCATAACAAAATGACAAATCACTTGTATTATGTGCTAATTCATTGTATGTTTTTTTTTTGTAGGTAGTGGTGGGTTATGTTAGACTACAAGACTGGTCAAAGAAGTCCACTTGCAAGGATTGCTATTAGAGTACTCAGTCAGACCACTTCATCTAGCCAGTGTGAGAGAAATTGGAGCACTTTCTCACTTATTCACACAAAAGTGAGGAACAGGTTGAGTGCAACTAGGCTAGAGAAGTTGGTCTATTGCCACTACAATATGAGGTTGAAGCTGAAATGCATTAAAGATAGACAAAAGAAGAGCGAGGCAAGGCTAATGACTTTTGCAGGTAGTCATTGGGAGCAACGTTTTGCAGAGAGGGAAGCATTATCATCTCAAATTGATGTTGATGTGTTATTTGATGAGGAACACCCATTAAATGCATGGGTGGAAACAAGACAGGAAAGGGATGTTCCAGAATTTGACCCTCGCGATTGCTCATGGGCGGAAGGAGAATTGGATGGAGTAGAGGCTCGAGATCCAGAGCTTAGGGTAAGTGAGGACCAACCTCTCACCCTCGGTCCTCTCTTCTCTCAGCCACGACACTCAGCTATCTTGCCAGAGACATCTAGAGTGCCTCCCACTCAGCCTGCATTAAGAAGAGCTGCAACACAAAAAGAGAAGAGTTTAAAAGCCATAGAGCTAGAAAAAAGAACATATACCAGGTAAAAAAAGAGGAAAGTGCAGCAACCAATTCGTAGTGATGACACCATACAAGATCCAAATGATGATGATGATGATGATGGGGCTGCCACTGGGGCCACAGGAGTTGGCCAGGGATATGCAGGAGCAGGATATACTGGGGCCACAGGTGTAGGGCTTACTAAAAGTTATGTACCAGAAACAGAACATCAGGGAGGCGGAGGAGAAGGACAAGGGCATGGACAAGGGGGATATGAAGGACAACAACATCATGCAGCCTATGAGTGGCCACCTTGGGAGCCAAACTATAGTTCAGGGTCTACTCATATACCTGCATTTCAGCCTCCCATTTTACCGTACTCAGATATTAGTAGCTCACCTTATGGAGTACAAGGAGGATGGGGACCTTGGCCTTCAAAAGAACAAGAGCCTAGTGGCCCTAGTGAAGCAACAAGTACATACAAACCGCTTGGTATATGGTGTCCAGCTCCATCACAATCTGGAGAAAGCTCAAGTCAACAATTTACACCAAGAGGATTCAAATGGGTATGCATGATTTAGTAAATTCCCTCTTTGGTTATAGCTACCAAAATCCAAATGATGATGGCTCATCTATGTCTGGAAGTGGATGGAAAGATTATTAGTCTTCTATCAAATGTAAGTTACATGTACAATGTCTTAAATTTCATGTTTTATGTACTATGAATGCATGTATAATTGATTTTTGATGCAAATCTTAGTTCTTTCAATATATCAGATTTTTTATGTTTTTTCCTGATTTTTCTGAATTTTCCTGATTTTTCTGAATTTTCCTGCATTTTTTCCAAAAAAAATAAACATTTTATAGTCTGGCCGATCCAGGATCGGCCAGACTTCCCTGGGATCCTGCGGATCCTTCGATCCGATCCGATCCAGGATCGGATCGACCAGGGTCGATCCCGATCCTGCCTTACATGGTAGTGTGTGCTGGACCCTTGTCTCCATCGATCGGAATCGATTTTGTTTACATCGGGTTAAAAACCCTTGATGTTATTTTACATCAATTTTAACCTGAATACCAATGATAACAAAGTCGAAGAAATATGCATTTTCTAGAAAATTGTAATACGATGTTTTCCCTTTTTATTATTGTCAGACAAAATGAAATTTGACTTAAGAAAATGGATTTGTTCCTTTGAAAAGGATATTTCGGATCTTGATTTGAGAGAAAGGATTTGTTCCTTAAAAAAATGGGTATTTCATTTCTGAAATGAAGGATATTTGTTTTGAGAAAAGGGTTTCATTTTGAGATGAAATATGGATCTCTTTTGAGTTTTGAAATATAATTTGGGGAGTATGCGGGTGTATACCCATGAATTTATTTAGTGTTTAGATATTTTATTTTGAAAAGGAGTGTGAGTTCCCCTTTTTGGGGATTTAATATATGATTTTGAAAATGAACGGGTGTATACCCGTGAATTCATTTGGTAGTTTGAGTGTATTGTAAATTTGGGCAGCGCTCCCGCATAAGCAAGGTTATCGCGCGAATATATGAGTATGAATTTGATGGACATATGATTGTATTGGCTTTAGGGGAGAGTCCCTGCATAGACAGGGTATTCCCATGAAATACACTCATATGATCATATGTATTTATAGACATATGGATATGCTTTTGGGCAGAACTTCTGCTTGGGCAGAGTTTCCTTTAAAAGACATATTCACATGAACATATATTCGTGAACATATGGATATATTTTCGGCAGGAGTTCCTTCTAGAAAGCATACACATGAACACAACTTATTGTGAATACATGGATATGTTTCCGGTCAGAACCTCCGCTTGGACAGAGTTTTATTTAGGAAATATATACATATAAGCACAATATTTGTGAATATATGGATATGTTTCCGGCAGAACCTCCGCTTGGGCAGAGTTTCCTTTAGGAAATATATACATATAAGCACAAAGTTGTGAACATATGAGTATGTTTTCGGGCAGAACCTCCGCTTAGGCAGAGTGTCCCTAAGAAAACATATACACATGAGCACGAGATTGTGATTATATGGATATGTTCTCAGGCTTAACCTCTGCTTGGGCAGAGTCTCCTCTAAGAAACATATACATATAAGCACAACGTTGTGAGCATATGAGTATATCTTCATAGAAGACGCATACCCATACAAGCACAACACTCACCCATCCCAGAGTCTTGCTCAACGGGCGGGAAGAACATGTGTATCTAAATGCGCATACCCATAGAGTCTTGCTCAATATGGAGGCATTTAGAGCACGAGAACAATGGTATTTAAATACCACATATCCATAGAGTCTTTGCTCGATAAGGAAGGTATTTAAACCCTAAAGGATATTACCCCCACAGAGTCTTGCTTGATGTGGGAGTATGGACCGTATCATGATTTCTTTGAGAAGCCCTCCATGGAAGCTAGCTCCGCATAGAGGGGGGATGGAGGAGATGTCGATGCCATATGGAGGCGATCTCCTTTTCTTTGCGCTTGTCAAGAGCAGGAACTTTTTAACCGGACCGAGGGAGGACCAATACCTTCACACCAAGCGGAGAAACTTGAAGAACAAGTGAGGAGAGTTTGGGAGAGAAAGCTTCTTTCTTTTTTTTCTGGATTTTTTGAGGGGAAAGCACCCTTTTTTTTAGGGGAGAAGACAAAAGGAGCCCCCTTGAATGGGGGGGTACATGGGCTTTTATAGGGGTTTGTCCCCTTACAATGCGTGAGAGAGGGTGGTCCCCCCCCCCCTTTAACCGATGGGAGGACCATCGGTTGGAGGGGTGAATCCCCCCCAACCGATGGTAGTACCATCGGTTGGGGGGGATTCACCCCTCTAACCGATGGTGGGACCATCAGTTGGGGGGTGGTAGGACCATCGGTTGGGGGGTTTTGCCCCTCCAAGCGATGGACAGTCCATCGGTTTGGGGGAGAATCCCCTCCAACCGATGGACCTCCCATCGATTGGGGGTAAATACCCCTCCAACCGATGGGGGTACCATCGGTTTGGGGAGGTTCCCCTCCCAACCGATGGGACTTCCATCGGTTGGGGGGAATTGCCCCTCCAACCGATGGGACTTCCATCGGCTGGGGAGGGCTTGGGGTTTTGCCTATAAATAGGCCCCCCATATGCCCCATTCAAGGGGTGTTGGTGCTGCTGGAGTCCTGTCCCTTTCTCCGGAGTTTTGCTCGGTGAAGAGTCGGATTTCCAAATCCTTGGAGCTCCCGTTGCGAAGTGTTCTTTGTACTTGTTCTTCGTACTTAGTCTTATAGACCTTGTGCTGCCGGATTTCTTCCGTGCCACCACAACTTTTAGGGTTCAACATCCATCAATTTGAACTATATCTACTTGAAGCACCCTTTGATTACTATAATTACAATGCATAAACTCAGACTCACTCCTACTAACTTTAAAACATTTAGACTCCAAAGCATACCTCCAACTTTCTAGCTTAACATTTAAACCATCAATACTCTCATCAATTAAGACAATATCATCCGCAAATAGCATACACCAAGAAATATCATCATATAGATGTTTTGTTACCTCATCTATAACCAGAGCAAAGAGATACGGACTTAGGGTAGAACCTTGATGCAAACCTATAGTGACTGGAAATTCACAAGTCTCTCCAGCAATAATTTTCACACTAGTAGTAGCACCTTTGTACATATCCTGAATCAAGTCAACATATCCTTGAGAGACTCCCTTCTTTGTTAATGCCCACCAAATCAAGTCTCTCGGTACTCGATCATACGCCTTCTCCAAATCAAGAAAAACCATATATAAATCTCTTCTCATCTCTCTATACTTCTCCGTTAACTGTCGCAATAAGAAAATAGCTTCTGTAGTAGATCTACTAGGCATAAAACCAAATTGATTTTCTGATACAATAGTCATACATCACATTCGATTCTCGATTACTCTTTCCCAAAGTTTCATAGTGTGACTCATAAACTTAATTCCACGATAATTATTGCAGCTTTGAATATCCCCTTTGTTTTTATAGAAGGAACTACAACACTTCTTCTCCATTCTTCTGGCATTCTTCGTTCCTTCAAAATTTTATTGAAAAGTTTAGTTAACCATTTAATACCAATGTCTCCTAAGCCTTTCCATACTTTAATAGATATGCCATCCGGTCCTAAGACCGTGCCCAATTCATTTTTCTTAAAACATCACCCACTTCTGACATCTTAATACGCTTGAAATACTGATAATTATCAAATTTTGTTGACTCTTGATTGGATAACGATGCAAAACGTGATGTAAATGGGCAAGTAATTTAAGAAAACAGTGGACTAGCTAAGAAGCTATGGAAAGAAGAATAAAGCTTAATGCTCTTTGAGATAGGTGTATAAGCACCATGGTATGTGGAATCGGCTGACCCGCACCGGGATCAGCTGATTCTTGCTTGGGCCAATCCTGCCAAACAAATTTTCAAACATTAATTTCTTTACATATACACATACATATGTCAACATGTATACACATATTGGGCCATCATTTCACATATATAAATTAACACATATGTATATATGTACATAATACATTAATTTACATATATATGGATATATGTACAGAAACACATGGACATATATATATATATATGTATACATTCATTGTCATATATATTGATATATTTATAAATTACACATGTATACTTTAATATTATATATATTAACATAAGATGGTATACACATTAATACATTACACACATATATATATTATATCTATCGATGTATATACATTAATGTGATATATATTATAAGGACATATGACATATATTTATACAATATATGTATATATTTACACATGTATCTATTGTATACACATTAACATGTGTACATTATAAATTATATATGTTAATATGTATGTTACAAATAATATATGTATAAATTAATATGCATATATATGATTGGTATATAATCATATATTATATTAATGCACATACATATCAAATGAATATCCTTATAATATATATCATATTAAAATATATGTGTTGATACTTATATTAACAATTAATGTATATACATATTAATATGTATATGACTGAATTACATCAGGGAATCACAAACTAAAAACCTGACTCCTGGTCCTGGACAGTTGTGGCTCTGATTTAAGCATGTTCTTGTTTGCCTTTAAATTTTGTCTTATTTGTTTTGCTTTTGAATATCAAACATCAATTTTATTATTTTCACATATATTATTTAGTTTAATCATGTTTTTTGTTTAATGTCAGAACCACATTTTCTCAATTTAGTTGTGCTTTTGTGGTTATAATTTTTACCATTCTTTTTTTTTTAATTACTTGCATCTCTATTATGTGTGTTTCTCTCCCAGATTCTTCTCTTCAACCGTCCAGTGGCCAAGCAGAGAGATAAATCATTCCTTCGTTGATACAGTATGCTTATAACTGTGAATCAGTGACCAGTGACAACCACAAGTTGGTTATCTGCTGTTGACTTCGTCTCTCCAATATCCATCAGTAAGTTTGGAGAGCTCCAATTATTAAATTCCAGTTAGTAGGTGCAAGGAAGCCAGTTTGCAATAACACCAGAAAGAAGTTGATATGGTTGTCAGAAATTTACTTGCTGCAGTCATTTACACAGGAAATAAACACTAAGAGAGAACTGGGTTCTCCTCTCCAAGTAAATGGCATTGAGACTTGTAGCATTTCCCAGGGTTCTACATGCCCTTAGTGCCAAAAAGGATTTGCTTTTATAGAAACTGTGCCATTGTTTCTCTTCAGTGTCAATAAAGCACCAAAGAAACAAAAGTCACTGGGTGATGTAGCATTTCTAGACAGCAGTAAATGAATGTGTCTAAAAGTATGAATGTAATGTGGTTCGGTACTAAATCCAGCCATCCAGTGCCCAAGGCAGCTGCATACTAAAGCATATTCTGCTTCATAAAAATTGAAATCCGCAAAATAGATACAAATATTCTATAGTTTACTCTTTGCAGTTCGCATAAGAATCAACCATAGTATAGCAGTAACCTTATGTCCTTATCTAGTGTGAAATCTTCAACTAGATTTTGCATGAAAATAACTTTACCTGATAAGAACGATCATCAGGGTATAGCACATTGCTAATTGTCTCAGCTCTCTGTCGATTGATAACTGCATTGATATAATCTCCAGTGTTGAAAGCTTCCTGCCAAATGCTCACAGGAAAGATTTTCTCCCTCTTACGATCCAGGATTTAACACAGACAAGTACGAGCACAGAAAACATTTTAACAGTGTAGGAAACAGACAATGTGATGTTATATGGTCCACAAAATATTTCCCAAAAGTATTGAGTCGTGAGTAAAATAAGAAAAAAGACAACTTCTCTCTATTAAACAGGCACACAGGCATCACCATACAAGTTGCAATTAGGAACAAGGATATTAAGATAATTGATGTTAGATAAATACAAAACACAGACGTACATATATGTGCTCATATATTCCAGTACATAAAAAGAAGACAGTCAAGTGTAAAGACTGTTGAGAAACGGGGAGGATTAACAAAATCTTCTCTATTGAACACCAGGGCAAGATACAGATAAACAACCAGTTTTTCAAATGCCCATTTGAGAACACATACTGAAGCTACATAAGCCTTTCGGAATCATATGACTTTTATCTTTTAGTTTTGATCAAAAATTAGGAATTAGAGTTTGAAAAGTTGGACAATCCCCTCTAATCTCAGTTAATGTTAAATAACAACACTTTGACAAGCAGAAATCCATGATTAATCACTAATAGTGATGCCTTAAATGGACACGCCAAGTAAGCATGCAAGCATATTTAATGTTGGTAATTTTGTACTATTTGAGCACCTACAGTATTATGTTTATTTTAGCATTTACAATAATATCTTGATGGTTAGTGAGGTTTTGAATCCTTAAAAAGGTTTTTATGTTTTTTATCATTTTTAAATTTTTAACATTCAAGGAACAGTTTGGTCATTTGATTTTGGAGGGTTCTAGAGAAGATTTTATTATTAAACCAGGTTTTTAATGGCCTTTAAATGTGATTTATGATTCTAACTGATTTTTAATTTTAAGGATCTCAAAGCATTTTGGTCATCTCAGAATTTGGGAAAGTTTTATGGTTCAAATGGTTTTCTACTGATCATTAGAATTTTCAGAGAGCTTTATATGATTCCTGAGGTAAGGCCATTGCCAAGGTTTTGAAGCATTTTAAGAAGGGTTGTGCATTCAGATGATCAAAGGAAATAATTTCTGACTTTCACAGATTTCCCTTTATTTTCATTTTTGAGGGACTAAGGATATTTTGGTCATCTAGAGTTGGTAACTTCCTTTATTTTCATTTTCGAGGGACTAAAGACATTTTAGTCACCTAGAGTTGGAACCAAGGATTCATAAGTGCTTAAAGGTCTGAAGGTCTTTGTCTCATTTGTAGCATGGATGGCAAAGTCGGCCGACTCGGAGCGGAGACGGCCGACTCGGAGCGGAGTCGGGCCGACTCGGAGCGGAATCGGGCTATGGCGACCCGATTTGGGTGGGGGGGGGGGGAATACCCACCCACCCACGGTACAAGGTGAAATCGGGGTGGATCGATCGGAATCGGGTGGAGTCGGCCCGACTCAGACAGAGTTGTCTGTCTGCGCAGTTGCCCCCTCCCAGCCTCCCAGCCCCCCCTCCGGAGCTCCCCTCCCTCGCCGCCGCCGCCGAAGCTCCAAGGAGGCTCGCCGCCAGCGCCGCTGCCGCCGCTTCTTCCTTCTTCCTCTCTTTTTCTATTTTCTTCTCTCTCTTCCTTCTGTGCAAGGTGAGTTTTTTTAAATTTTTTTAAAAATCCGAAAAAATAGGAAATGTTGAATATGCTATAGATCTATAGATAAATAGCATTGATAAGATGTTTATGACCCTCATTCCCCAAAATCCCAAAAATGAACCCTAATTAGGGTTTAAAAATTAGGGATTTGTCTCATGAATGCAACTAATGTGCAATTGAGTGTCCAATGCAATCATTTGAGTTGAATAGAGTTTGTTGGTAGACTCAATTACATTGCATGGTCCATTTTCCCCAAAATCCCCAAATTGCCTAATTAGGTTAAAAAATTAGAAATTGTGTCATTAATATAATTAATGTGCAATTGAGTGTCCAATGTAGTCATTTGAGTTTATTAGAGTTTGTATGTAGATTCAATTACATTGCATGACCCATTTTCCCCAAAATTCCTAAATTGAACCCTAATTAGGGTTTAAAAATTAGGGATTTTGTGTAATTAACATGCAATTCAATTGCATTCTTACACAGGAATATGGCAGATCAAGAACATGAAGAGCAAGAGGTGGAGCAGGCCATTGATCCTGGTTGGGCTCATGGTACTCTCCTTGATGCACGACAGAAAAAAGTGAAATGTAATTGGTATGCAAAGGAGATGTTTGGAGGCATATATTGTCTTAAACAACATATTGCTGGGATTTCAAGAAATGTAGCAAAATGCCCATCATGTCCACTTGAGGTTAGGAATGAAATGAAAGTATATATGAAGGGGAAAAAAACTGAAAAATTATTAACTCAGTAGGAACAACAACTTCAAGAAGAGATTTCTGGGCGACAGATTCGTAGAGATTATAATATACCAATCAATGTGGACGATGATGAAGATGATGATGATGATCCTGATCCTGAGTTCACTGCAGCTGCACGTGCTAGTCGGCGTTCTTATGCGGAGGAAGATGATAGACGAAGAGGCTTGGGGACATCGGGGTCACATTTGTCTAGAGATGACTCTAGGAGATCTCTTCCTAGGAGCACATCAGTTCGTAGGGCTTCCGGTGCATTAGGGTGTGGAGATAGACTCTCAGATGTTCATAATCCTACACAGGGTTCTATGGATACATATTTGTATAGATCAAGGTCTGTAAAGCAACCTTCTATCAAGCAGGCCTTGAAAGCAAGGTTTTGCACAGCGGAGCGAATCGGCCCGATTCAACCGAATCGGATCGAATCAGTGCCGGTCCGATTCGTGATTCGCGTGATACGCCGAGCCGGCCGCGGACCGGGCAAATCGATCGGATTCGATCTGACCCGATTCGATTTGCAGGATCCGCCACGATCCGAAACGTCGACACCCCTTTAGTGTCGACCGACGCCCTGCGAATCGGGACTGCACAGTCCCGATTCGCAAGGTGTCTCGCCGGAAGCCCTTCTTTCCCCCACTTTTCCCCCTTTTCCCTCAAGGAAACCCCAGATTTACACTCCAGGAGACCTAAGGAGGCTTCCTACGTGGATTTAAAGGTGCTGGAGGGGTTCTTGGGCTGGTTTATCCCTCTCTCACCCATTTCACTGTTTTCAAGGTAACCCTCTATGTATATTTCATGTTTTGATTTTTTTTGTTGATGTATGGGAAATATGTTCTTGGGAATGATGTTGCAAATGATTAGTGTTCACTTGCAACCATTCTCTCTTGAATCTACAAATTTTTCACATAGATTTGATCATTTTCTTCAAATTTGAATTTTTTAAATTATTTAAAAAAAAAACCAAAATTGCAAACCATGATGTTGCAAGTGTTTAGTGTTCACTTGCAACCATTTATCCCTGAATCTACAAATTTTACACATAGATTTGACCATTTTCTTCAATTTTAAATTTCTGAAATTATTAAAAAAAAACAGAAATTGCAACCATGATGTGGCAAGTGTTAGTGTTCACTTGCAACCATTTCTCCCTTGAATCTCCTTTTTACACATAGATTTGGCCATTTTCTTTAAAATTTTAATTTCTGAAATTATTTTAAAAAAAATAAAATTGTAACCATGATGTTGCAAGTGTTTAGTGTTCACTTGCAACCATTTCTCCCTTGAATCTACAATGTTTTCACATAGATTTGACCATTTTCTTCAAATTTTGAATTCTAAAATTATTTAAAATAAAAAAAACAAAAATTGCAACCATGATGTTGCAAGTGTTTTAGTGTTCACTTGCAAGTTGCAACCATTTCTCCCTTAAATCTACAAAGTTAGATGAGGAGGCAGATGATCATGAAGATCCACCGTCCAAACAGATTCTTAGCTAGGGCTGTAGAAGCTGCAGAAGAGGAGGAGGGAGAACATGGAGATGTGGGAGGAGGGAGACAACCACATTCTTCTCAATTCGGGCCAAAGAAGAAGATGAGGTGGATCTTCTTGGCGACTTACGAATGGAACGTGTCATGTCTTCTATAGGTGAGACAGTAGTATCATTTGTTAACCATGTTCATTCAATATTTTGTGTTTCCATACCATAATTTGTGATGTTGGGACTATTACAGGTGGTGCAAACCTGATGATGATGTGCACTTTGAAAGATTAATGCTAGGCCCTACAGCCCGCTCACAGTCTATGAGAGAAGCACCTGCAATTGCTTCCTCACAACCAAGAAGGAAGGGTCACATACGCAATCTCCTGCTCCATCCCAAGCGCGAAAGGAAAGGCGATGGCGACATCCCAACCTGCGAAAGGAAAGGGGAAGGACAAAGGTCAAGCATGTGGCCCAGCCAAAGGCATTGTCCTACGAGAGCCAACCGCCCCAGCCAAAAGAAGAGAGTTGGTCTCCTGGGGATCCAAGAAAGGGAAAAAAAATGGTTGCCCTGTTGAAGATCCACTTGATATTGCAGATTTAGAAACCTTGGATCAAATGCAGAAGAAATACCTTCGAGATTCGCCCCGATTACCAGCAGCCGCTCCCATGACTCCATGACTGCTGGTTCACCGGGTGGGTATGTAGGGGAAGGTGCTGGAGATGGGGAGGGGACGGCAGTAGTAAGATGGAGATGGGGGAGGGGGCGGGGGTGAGATGGACAGGGAGGGGGCAGCGGGTGGTGGGAGTATTCACAGCGGAGCAGCATTATGGTGGCCATTGCACCCAAGATGTCGATCATGGCATCCTAGTGCAGTACAATAGAAGGCGGAAGTTTATGAAAGATGGCGTTTGCAGAAGGTCAACAGTGGACGTGATAGCTATAACACTATGAATCTGTTTTGAGAGAATCAGCACAAATGAGTCTGTGGATGTATAGGGGACAGTTATCAGCCAGAGTATCCGACACAGGCTACTCCAGTGGCTATAGTGGCTACGCACCATAGGCTACCTTGCACCATATTGGGATCCACCTCCGTCATTCCTATTCATGTTCTGTTTAGATTTATGATCTGTAGAGGATGTGACAAATGGCGAACGTTTGAAGATAGTCCCATCCTGGATGGAGGTGTGGGACTACTTTGTGAGGGGTTTCGGACAAGATACAACACCATGATGACTTGGGATGAGTTTGTAATTTGTGTCTCAAAACCAAATGTTATCATCTATGGGGAGCTACACTCAGAGTCAGAGAGTCTATCCAGCACTAAGGGGGACATATGATCCATAATTAGCAGGGATATTGGGGGAACAAGACATTGATATTTTGTATTTGGATTTGAGTTGATGTTTGTACTTTGTACCATGGTTTTGCACGGCGGAGCGAATCGGCTCGATTCGCCCGCATCGGAGCGAATCGACGCCGGCCCGTAAGCATGATCCGCCTGGATCCGCCGTCCGCCAGGGAATCGACCGGATCCGCCTCGATCCGGCCGATTCGCCCGGCCCGACCCGCTCCGCTTCGCCCCGCCCCGTAAGAAACCCCCGACGCCCTGCGAATCGAGACTGTGCAGTCCCGATTCGCAGGAGCCACGCCGCAAGAGCCCTTTTCCCCCCTTTTTCCCCCTTCTCTCTCAAGGAAACGCCAGATCCACACTCTAGGAGACCCAAGGAGGCTTCCTAGGTGGATTGGAAGGTGCTTGGAGGTGTTCTTGGGCTTCTCTCATCCCTCTCTTCATCTTTTTCACTGTTTTGAAGGTAAGTCTCATTCTATCTTCCATTTTTTTCTGTTTTTGTTGATGGATGGGATTCATGGGAGGTATATTCATGGGAGATGATGTTGCAAGTGATTAGTGTTCACTTGCAACCATTTCTCCCTTGAATCTTCCATTTTTTAACATAGATTTACCCATTTTCTCCTATTTTCGAATTTCTGAAAATTTTTTAAAAAATCAAAATAATTGAAACATGATATAGCAAGTGTTTAATGTTTAGTTTCCACCATTTCTCCTTTGAATCTACATTTCTTCCACAATTTGGCCATGTTCTTCCATTTTTTATTTTCTGAAATTATTTAAATAAACAGAAATTGCAACGAAATTATATTTTTAAAAAATCAAAATTTAGAACCATGATGTTGCAAGTGTTTAATGTTCACTTGCAACATTTCTCTCTTGAATCTTGAATTTTCCACATACATTTGCCCATTTCTTGTAATTTTGAATTTCTGAAAATATTTGTTTAAAAAATCAAAATAATTCAAACATGAGGGTGTAAGGTTTAATGTTCACTTTCCACCATTTCTCTCTTCAATCTTAAAATTTCCACATAGATTTGCCTTTTTCTTTTAATTTTGAATTTCTGAAAATATTTGTTTAAAAATTCAAAATAATTCAAACATGATGGTGTAAGTGTTTAATGTTCACTTTCCACCATTTCTCATTTGAATCTATCTTTCTTACACATACTTTTGGCCATGTTCATCTAATTTTTTATTTCTGAATTTATTTATAAAAAAATCAGAATATTTTTTAGATGAAATTTAATGAATAACTATTTTATGTAGATGGCACCGAAGAAAGCTGCTAGTGAGGACATTGGGTGGCAGCACGGGACTGCAATAGGCAGTAGGCACAATTACAAGTGCAACTACTGCGGCCATACGGGCCAAGGAGGGGGCGTCTCCCGCCTCAAGAAGCACCTTGCAGGTGGGCGGCTTGCAGGGTACCAAGATGTCCAAGGTTGTAAATCCGTGCCTGCTGAAGTGAAGCGGCTCATGATTGAACACTTGAAGGGTGTTCGTGCTGAGTCGCAAAGAAAGAAGGCGGACAAGGGCATGCAGGAGAGGATCATCTCGGGAAGGCAACGAGATGAAGATGACGATGACGAACCTGATGTGCCCCTTATCCCTGAGCAGATAGGGAGCTTTGAGGTTGGGAGTGGTAGTGGTGGCAGTGGTAGTAGAGTTGGGGGTGAGACGCAGTCCCGTCGGTACTCCAATGTGGTGATTACTTCACTCATATTCCATCCTCAACCAACGTACCAAACCCAGACAGAGAGCAAGGGCAAAGGAAGAGATCCACGGGTGTAACCTTAGAAGAGGTGGATCCGCATTTATATTCTCGGGAGCATGGAAAACAAACCAGAATTGATGATGCATACAACAAGCAAGGGCCTAGATATAAAGTGGGCCGTGCAGTGGCAAAATGGTGGCATCATTCGGGCATTTCATTCAATGCAGCTAATAGCCCGTATTACAAAAGTATGATCCAAGAGGTACAACAACAAGGGCTTCATGTGCAACCACCCTCATCAAGAGACTTGGCAGGGAGATATCTAGATGAAGAAGTGCAGGAGATCAAGTCATATATCCAAGGCTTCAAAAAAAAGTGGGAAAAATATGGTTGCACACTCATGTGTGATGGTTGGTCAGGTACGACCAAGAGTAGTCTTATCAACTTCCTTGTGTATTGTGATAGACAGGTGTTCTACCACAAATCTGTTGATGCATCCGATAGAGTGCACAATTCTGAATATATTCTAAGTTTGATGCGGGAGGTTGTGGATGAGATAGGAGAGCAATATATTGTACAAGTGGTGACCGATAATGGCTCTGCATACAAGAAGGCAGGTGAGGAGTTGATGCTTCTTTATCCTCATCTTTACTGGACTCCTTGTGCAGCACACTGTGTAGATTTGATGTTGAAAGAGATTGGCACATTGCGACCTGTCAGGACGGTGGTGGAGGCTGGGCAGAAAATCACAAGGTACATTTATAATCATGTTGTGTTGGCGTGGATGAGAGAGTCCACAGGTGGAGAGTTGTTGCGGCCGGCTATCACCCGCTTTGCAACTAATTTCATTGCTTTACAAAGTCTCCTAAAGCATAAAGATGGTCTAAAACGCATGTTTAGGACAGACAGATGGATGCACAGCACTTTTGCAGGGACTTCTGATGGTAAAGAGGTAGAAGGGATCATCTGCAGCGCTAATTTCTGGGACCGAGTCTTCAAGCTGGTGCAAATCATTGAACCTCTTTATGAGGTTTTGAGGGTGGTTGATGGGGATAGGAGACCAAGCATAGGTTTGGTTTATGCAAAAATTGAAGCTGCAAAGAAAAAGATCCACGATGTGTCCCCTCGTTATGCACACTTGGTCTTAGACGTTGTTGAGGATCGGTGGGACCGACAAATGAGTCGGGATCTACATATGGCGGGTGAGAAAAATTTAGTTCAACTTGGTACTATATTTTTTTTTAGTACAATCACACTAATTGATTTTATACCATAATTACAGCTTACTATCTCCATCCTGCTTACCATTATGCGTTCGAGCTATCGTACGAGGATCACTTGATTGCCGCCTTTACACGGGTTGTTGAAAGACTGTCAAGGAGTCCATTGGATGCAGCAGATGCTATTGATCAGGCGAGCATTAATACAAGTACATCATGTTATGTCAATTAATCAATTGCAGCTTTTTCTAATGGACTTCATTGCGGCAGATGAAGAGCTTTAGAGAAGGGGTGGGGAGTTTTGCAGAGCCATCCGCTATTGCTGGTCGGGACCGCATTGATGGCGGTACTGTGCTTTACTTTTATAATTACATAGTAAACTCAACGATTGACTAATGAGTGCAACAATATTTTTTTTACAGCTGATTGGTGGTTCAACTTTGGGCATTCGACACCCATATTGAGGAAAAATTGCAGTAAAGATCTTGTCCCAGACCTCCTCCTCAAGTGGGTGTGAGAGAAACTGGAGCACCTTCGCATTGATACACACCAAAGTCCGGAACAGGTTGTCACATAGGCGGTTGGACAATTTGGTGTATGTGCATTATAACATGAGGTTGAGGGTGAAGCATTTAACAGAGGATCCAAAGAGGGGGGAGGTGGAGGATGATCCGGTTGACATTGGGTTTCTACGAGATGATGAAGACCCAATGGTTGCATGGGTTGCACGAGCGACCACAGAGCGGGGAGAGTTCGAGTTAGATGAGGAGGCAGATGATCCGGAAGATCCACCACGGCCAAACACATTTTTAGCTAAGGCTATCGAAGCTGCAGAAGCGGAGGAGGGGGGGTGATGGAGATGTGGGAGGGGCGGCCAACCACATTCTAGTCAATTTCGGGCCGAAGAAGAAGATGAGGTAGATCTTCTTGGCGAATTATCATTGGGCCAAGAGGTGAGACAGTAGTTCTAATTTGTTAAACATGTTCATTCTTGTTTTGTCATTGTCTGTTGTATAATTTGTGATGTTGGGACTATGCAGGTGGTGTGCAATTGTTGATGATGATGCAGAGTTTGAAAGATTGATGAATTTAGGCCCGTCAGCCCACTCAGAGTTTATGAGAGAAGCACAAGCATTGTTTCCGCAGAACCAAGAAGGAAGGGATCACATAAGGAACCTGCTGCTCTCTCCCAAGCTGCAAAAGAAAGGCGGGGGTGGCGACATCCCAACCAAAGAAAGGAAAGGGGAAGGACATAGGTCCAGCAGGTGGCCCAGCCAAAGGCATTGTCATTACAGAGCCAACCGCCCCAGCACAAAAGAAAAAGAGTTGGTTACCCTGGGATCCAAGAAAGGGAAAAAATTGGCTGCCCCTTCTGTAGATCCACTTGACATTGCAGATTTAGAAACATTGGATCCAAATGCAGAGGAAACAACTCCAGAGGATTCGCCACGATACCCAGCAGCCGCTCCCATGACTCCATGACACTGGTTCACCGGGTGGGTCTGTAGGGGGAGGTGATGGAGATGGGGGAGGGGGCGATGGTAATGTTGGAGAAGGGGGAGGGGGCGGGGGTAATGATGGAGATGGGGGAGCATTCACAGCGGAGGAGCATCATGGCGGCCCAGTGAAGTACAATAGAAGGCGAAGGGTTAGGGGAGGTGGTCGTGCAGAAGGTGCAGCAGTGGATAGTGATAGCTATAACACTATGATGTCTGATTTTGAAAGAATGAGTACAAATGAGTCTGTGGGATCCTATGGATATGGGGGACATAGTTATCAGCCAGAGTCCGACACAGGCTACTCTAGTGGCTATAGTGGCTATAGTGGGTACGCCACCACAGGCTACCCAGCACCATATTTTCATCCTCCTCCGTTTGTTCATGTTCATGTTCCTATTCCTGTTCCTATTCAGCAGATTGATGCTTCTGCAGAGGATGTGCAAATGGCGAGTTTGAGGATAGTCCGTCCTGGATGCGAGGTGTGGGACCACTTTGTGAGGGAGTTTCGGAGCAGATACAACACCATGATGACTTGGGATGAGTTCCGTTCATTTGTGTCTCGAACCAAAAGTTATCATCTTATTGGGGAGCTGCCCTCAGAGTCGGATGAGTCTGTCCAACCCCAGTGGGGTACATATGATCCATATCAGCAGGGATATTGGGGATACTAGACTCATTGTACTTTGTATTTGGATTTGAATTTCAGGTTTGTACTTTTTAGTTGATATGAGTCTCATTGTATTTTTCAATTGGAATTGAGTTTCATGTTTCACATTTCATGTTTATACTTTGAAGTTTGTTCTCAATTTCCAATACAATTGAATGAAAATGGATGTTTGTGTAGTATTACATGCCATAAATATCATCAGTTATACATGATGTTCTTCACAAGAGGTTGTAAACATAGAAACAGCCAAAAAATATCAAAACCATGCGAATCTGGCCAAACTGGGGCTTCAACCATGACTGCCCAACAGTTTCCAGGCGAATCGGATCGATTCGCCCCGATTCGGGCCGAATCGGAGCGCATCAGGGCGAGCCCGATTCGCCCCGAATCGGCGCACCAGCAAACCATGCTTTGTACGGTCTCATGTATTTTTCATTAGAATTGAGTTTCATATTTGTACTTTGAGTTTTGTACTCAATTTCTAATAAAATTGAATGAAAAGGATGTTGTGTAGTTATACATGGCATAAATATCATCAGTCATACATGAAATTCTTCACAAGAGGCTTTAAACAGAGAATCAGCCAAAGAAACATCAAATCCATGCAAATCTGGCCACACTCGGGGCAGAACCAACCCTGCCTGCCGGATCCACCCGAATCGGATCGCATCAGGTGAATCCGATTCGCCCCGAATCGGCGCTCCAGCAAACCTTGCTTAAAAGTAGTCAAAGCCACTGCAAAGGCAGCAAATGGAGCAATCAAAGGTATGTGAAATGATTTTACATGCAGGTGTGCCGGTAAATACGGCAGAGAGCCCTATTTCCAGACTATGTTGGATGCAATGCAGAAGTTGGGTCTGATCTTAAGGCTCCCACACGGAAGTACATTTATGATGCTGGGCTTGATGAGGAGTATGATGAGTTGAAAGGATGGATGAATGGCTTCAAAAATGTTGGAAAGAACGTGGTTGCACCATTATGTGCGATGGTTGGACAGGGACCACAAGAAAATCTATGATTAATTTCCTTTTATTGCTGTGAGGGTACTATTTTCTTAAATTTGTTGATGCCTCTAACACCATCAAGAATGCAGATTACTTGTTTAGACTAATGGATGAAGTTGTGGAGGAAGTGGGTGAAGAAAATGTTGTACAGGTTGTCACTGACAATGAAGTGAGCTACAAGGCTACTGGTAGATTGTTGATGGAAAAAATAGAACATCTCTATTGGGTTCCTTGTGCAGCACATTGTATCGATTTGATGATGGAGGACATAGACAGATCCACATATTCATGGCCTCATTGATGATGCTCAAATGATCACTTCATTTATTTATGGTCACAATAGATTTTGAATATGATGAGGCAATACACAGATAGACGAGATCTTCTTCGTGCTGGTCCCACTCGATTGCATCAAATTTATTTCTTTGAAGAGCCTTATGAAATATAGGCATCAATTGAGCCAATTGATTAATTCCAAGCAATTTTTGCAACATGTAAACACTCTTAGGGCTGAAAGTAAAGATATTGCTCTCCAAGTACAAGATTTGATTAGCAATGCATGATTTTGGGAGAGAATTTTCTACTACCTCAAAGTAATAGAGCCTCTAGTACTTGTTCTTAGAATGGTTGATGTGATGATAAAATGATATGAGATATTTGTACGAGGCAATGGACATAGCAAAGGAAAATTTGAGGGAAAGGAATCCCAAAGCATACAGAAAATGGTGGGCCATCATAGACAAGAGATGGGAGATAACTCTCCTCCATGATCTTCATGCTGCAGGTAAATATTGAATCTAATTAATTTCTGAATTTTTATCATACCATGCTGAAATTCTTATCATATGCAGGGTACTTTTTCAACCCTAGATTTCAATATAAAGATAATGTGCATAATGATGGAGAAGTGATGAGAGGCACCATGAATGTCATCAATCGCCTAGCAAGGACAATGAATGAGAGATTAGATGCAATGGAGAGGTAGGATAGAATGTTTTCTTTTGCATATGTATGCATGTTTCATTTTGCAAGTGTCATTTGATATATGTCATATCTTCCATTTTGTAGGTGGAGAGGTATAGGATGAAACTGGGATATATGGAGCATATGACATGAGATGTGCTGCTCAAAGACTCACTACAGGTTATTTTACATGAGAATTGTTTGCCAAAAATCGTAAATTTATCACATTTAGGAATTCACCATTATAAACTGATTAATGTTCACTCTTTTTATTGCAACAGCTGAATGGTGGATTCAAGTAAATTACCAGCAAACTGGCACAAATCCTTTAACGTATGTTGTAGTGAGAGTGTTAAGTCAAACCACTTCTTATAGCTAATGTGAAAGAAATTGGAGTACATTTGGCCTCATTCACACGAAAATCCGCAATAGGCTGGGTATGGATAGGCTAGAGAAGTTGGTTTATTGCCACTTTAATATGCGTTTAAGGGTGAAGCAAAAAGAAGAAAGGTAAAAGTTAGAAAGGCAGAGATTTATGCAACTAGCTAGTAGAACATTTGAGGTAGTTCCTGAGATAGATAGTGGATGAATTTCTAAATGAAGAACACCCTTTACATGCTTGGGTGGGACGAGAGCTGAGGGAGAGATACCTGAGTTTCATCCTGATGATCGCCTGGTTCAGCATGTGCAGAAGATGTAGAATTAGAAGAACATTGTACCTAGATATGCGTCTATTCCTGAGAGAAGTCAAAGGCCCGAATTAAGAAGATCTACCACTGTATAGGAGACTACTAGACTTTCTTCATCTCAGCCAGAATTCAGAAGATCTACCACTCAATTGGACCTAAAAAGGAAGAAAGACAAATGCAAGAAAAAAACAAAGTCCAACAAGGAAAGAAGAACAAACGAACCAAGAAGAAAATCACAAGATCGTACAGAGGACTCTCCTGAGGAGACATATTAGGGAGCCATTTTCTGAGGCTCCACCCCTACCATCTCACTTGGCTACATTATATGAGGCAGAGCAAAAGCATTATCAACATCAAAAAAAGATGCTTAAGAAAGGAAAAGTAGTTGGGAGTGAGACTCCACTCAATCACCTGATGATGATGATGGTGCTGCTGCAGATACTGGAGCCACAGGAGGTTATGGGCTTGGAGCTATCCTTTCAGGATATGAGGATTATTCAGTACCACCCCATCAACAAGAAGGAAGTCAAGGGGAAGCACAAGAACAACATGGGGGATATGAAGGCCAACAAAGACAAGCAGGGCATGATTGGAGATATGGGCCTTCTTATCCACCCTTTTTTAGTCCTCCAAAATTGCCATATTCAGATATCAGCTCTAGTAGTAAGACAAGTTACTTGGGCAATATTCAAACCAAGGTTTGACGCATCGGCGATTCGGGCCAAATCAGGTTCTCCCTTATTCGGTTCGATTCACCCGAATCGGACCGATTCGGTCCGATTCGTATGGATGCGGCTTTTGGCCCATTTCTGGGACGATTCTCTTGAATCTGGCCTTTTTTTGACTAATTGTCTGGTTTAGGGCCTTTAGGCCTCTTGTAAATGTGTTTCATCATATTCTATGACATTTATATCATGTAATTACTATACACACATGTATTTTCAATCAAAAAAAATATTAGAAGAGTGAAAACAATTGAAACTCATTAATAGAAAGATATTTACATTGCATAAAGTAAATACAACAATCAAACTCTGAATTCCAATACAGAATACAATGACTTACTCTAATATCCCCAATGCCCTTGCTGATATGGATCATATGCATTCCATTGGGATTGGCTAGGCACTGACTCTGACTCATCTGACTCTGAGGGAAGCTCTCCAATAATGTGATAACCTTTTGTTTGAGACACAAAATTACGATACTCATCCCATGTCATCATGGTATGGTATCTCTGTCGAAACTGGCTGAGATAATGGTCCCACATCTGACAGGCGGGACGGACTACATTCAGTTGTGCCATCTGTACATCCTCTACAGGAGCAAAAACTTGAACTGGAACATGAACAGAAAATGCAGGAGGAGGATACATATATGGAGATGGACCAAGGTAGCCTGCTGTGGCAGTGTACCCACTGTACGGTGTATACCCACTAGAGTAGTCTGTACTAGTGGACTCGGGGTGATAGCTATGGCGTCATAGGATCCAACAGACTCTTGTGTACTCATCCTCTCGAAGTCTGATATCATAGTGTCATACCTATTAGAATCAACTGGAGAACCTCTTGCATGACCGTCACGACTAAACTTCTGTCTTCTATTGTACTTTAGTGGAGCACCATGATTAGTATCTTGTGTTGCACCCCGAAAAATTGCTCCTCTGTGAATGCCATCCTACCACCTCCTCCTCCCTAACCCCTGTCACCATCTCCTCCTCCATGACCATTGTCACCACCTCCACCTCCACCTCCACCTCCACTGTTACCATCACCGCCACCTCCATCATCTGAAGAAGAACCACCTGCAAATGCAATATGATTTTAAGATAGGTTAGCACAAATACAAATACTTTGAGGTAATGTGCAATACAAATGATGACCTACCAGTAGTCATCGAATCATGGGAGGCGCGCTATGGGCAATCGGGGTGAATCCAACGGAGACGGTGTGTCATCCTCTGCATTTGGATCCAAAGTCTCTGCATCGGTGATGTCAAGTGGATCTTCAACAAGGGTAGCACCTTTCTTGCCTTTTTGGATCCCCAACCAGAAAACCAACTCTTCTTTTTTTGTACTGGGGGAGGAGGTGGCTCTCGTATAACAACTCCTTTAGTTGGCCGGGACTCTGTTGCACCAGTTTTTTCGGCGGGATTCTTGAGCTATTTGCTTCCCTTTTGCCATTGAGATGATGTGGGAGCCCTTTAGATTGTGAGGGAGGGGCATCTTGGGTAGATGACCCTCTCCTTCTAGATTGTGTGCGGGGGAGGCCTTTCATTAACCTCTCAAAATGATCATCATCATCATCACCATGTCCTCCACCTGCAATAGCCCCCAACATGATACATTAGCACAAATGCAATTGATAAAATATGTAAGATGAAAGAAAGAAATTACTCTCCCACCTATAGTACGCTCAACATGCTCTAGTTCTATGTCCCCAAGAAGATCCACCTCAACCTCTGGATCCATCTCATAACGGGGGAGTATGGTTGTCCCACATTCCCACGATCTCCCTCCTCCTCTGTTGTTGCTTCTGCTACTGCCCTTGTCAGGAAAGTGTTAGGGCGAGGTGGATCTTCAGGATCATCTGCCTCCTCATCTAACTCATACTCCCCCGCTCTGTTGTTGCTCATACAACCCATGCAACCATTGGGTCTTCTTCATCTCGTAGGAACCTAATGTCAACAGGATCTAGTTCTATGTCCCCACACTGCTTTGGATCTTCTGTGAGATGTTTGACCCTCAACCTCATATTGTAGTGGACGTACACCATTGGTCCAAGCGCCTATATGACAATCGATTCCGCACTTTGGTGTGTATCAATGCAAACGTACTCCAGTTCCTCTCACATCCACTAGATGAGGAAGTCTGCGATAAGATCTTCACTGCAACTTTTCTCAATGTTGGCGCAGTATGCCCAAAGTTGAACCACCAATCAGCCGCACCAAATTCAATTAGCTCAATTAGTCCTCAACCATCAAGTTGCAATGACAAAAAATGAAAGGGAAGCATATTACCGCCCTCTACACGCTCCCAACCAGCATGGCAGATATCAAAGCAAAGCCCCCAATAGCCTCCCGAAAGCTCTTCATATGCATTATTAAATTGATCATCATACATATGAATTCAAGTATTTGTTTGGATGGAAGTTGATAATTCTATACTTGCCTCATCAATGGCATCTGCCGCTTGCACAGGACTTCTTGACAATCTTTCAACAACCCTTGTAAGCAGCAGCCGTCAAGTAATCCTCATATGCTAGCTCGTGCGCGTAATGGTATGCAGGGTGGATAATATGCTGCAGTTGACGTATAAAATATCAATGGTTGTAAAATACATTAATACTTAGTGCATTACAATATATGAACAACTTCCTTACCTGCCATATGTAGATCTCTACTCATCTGCCGGTCCCATCTATCCTAAACAACATCCAGGACCAAATGTGCATACCGAGGTGAGACATCACGGATCTTCTTCTTTGCGCGCTTCAAGCTTTGCGTACACCAATCTAATAGAAGGTCTCCTTTCCCCATCAACCACCCTCAATACCTCATATCATGGTTTGACGTATCGCCGATTCGGGGCGAATCGGATCCGCCCTGATGCGATCCGATTCGCCCAGAATCGAGGCGAATCGGGTCCGATTCGCATGATTATTATTATATATATATATATGATATTTATGTATGTGTGTCAGGCAGGGTTGTGAGGAGTCAGGATCCTCTTCAGGCAGGGTTGTCAGGATCCTCTTATTTACCTGAATATCATTTAAGTAAATGTTATAATTTGTTGTTTCATTTACTTAAGATATTACATGTAAATAAGGAAGTACCCCCCATTTGAATCCAATAAAAATATCAAAAAAATCATATCTCTTACCAATAAAAAGTCAACTCTCCCACTGAAGAAGAAAATCGCGATTTTGATGATTTTAGCGAAATGCTAACTTTTTAATCTCTCATAATTTGGTCTATCTAAAAATTTGATAATTCAAATAAACCATATGGAACACTAAAAATCCAAAGTCCGGTAAAAAAAGTCAAACGTGCATGTGACTTCTCCAAGGGAGCTACTCTCCTACTGACAGCACTTAGTCTGCTTGAGGCATCTTAGGATTTGGTCAAACTTAAGCTATCATCACCTAAACTCATGAGATTTTTCACTTTCTAATTGTGAGAAACTAGAAAGTGACAATTCTCATGAGTTTGAATGATGATAGTTTAGGTTTGACCAAATCTTAAGAGGTCTCAAACAGACTGAGTACTGTTAGTAGGAGAGCGGTTCCCTTGGAGAAGTCACATGCACATTTGACTTTTTTTACCGGACTTTGGATTTTTAGTGTTCTATATGGTTTATTTGAATTATCAAATTTTTAGATAGACCAAATTATGAGAGATTAAAAAGTTAGCATTTCGCTAAAATCATCAAAATCGCGATTTTCTTCTTCGGTGGGAGAGTTGACTTTTTATTGGTAAGCGATATGATTTTTTTGATATTTTTATTGGATTCAAATGGGGGGTACTTCCTTATTTACATATAATATCTTAAGTAAATGAAACAACAAATTATAACATTTACTTAAATGATATTAAGGTAAATAAGAGGATCCTGACAACCCTGCTTGAAGAGGATCCTGACTCCTCACAACCCTGCCTGACACACATACATAAATATCATATATATATATAATAATCATGCGAATCGGACCCGATTCGCCTCGATTCTGGCGAATCAGGGATCGCATCGTGGCGGATCGGGGAATCGGATCGGATCGCATCGGATCCATTCGATTCGCGGCCGGGTGGCGGATCCATGCGGATCACAACTCGGCCCGCCCCTGATCCGCTCCGATTCGGGGGATCGGGCCGATTCGCCCCGCCATGACAAACCATGCCTCATATAGAGGTTCAATAATCTGAACCAGCTTGAACACCCGATCCCAAAAATTTGAGCTGTTGACAATGCCTTCCACCTCTTTTCCATCCAATGTTCCAACAAAATTGCTTTGCAACCATTTATCACCCCTGAACATACGTTTCAATATATCCTTGTGCTTCAATAGGCTTTGTAATGCCACAAAATTTGTTGCAAAGCAGGTGACAGCCGCCTCAACAACTCTCCACCAGTGGACTCTCTCATCCATGCCAACACAACATGATGATTGTAGATGAAACGTGTAATCTTCTGCCCTGCATCCACGACCATTTTCACGGGTTGCAGTGTCCCATCTCTTTCAGCATTAAATCAACACAGTGGGCAGCACATGAGGTCCAGTAAAGATGAGGAAAATCTTCATCAACTCCTCCTCTGCTTTTTTGTAGGCAGATCCATTATCTGTCACCACCTGCACAATGTATTGCTCACCAATCTCCTCAACAACCTCCCGCATCAAACTCAAAATGTATTCATAGTTGTGTACTCTATCGGATGCATTAACATATTTGTGATAGAAGACTTGTCTATCACAATACACGAGGAAGTTGATGAGACTGCTCCTGGTGAACTTCCTGTATAGCAGTTTTGTAATAAGGACTGTTTACTGCATTGAATGGTAACCCTGCATGGTGCCACCACTTTGCAATTGCTCGACCCACCTTATATTTCAGCCCTTGCTGGTTGTATGCATCCTCAATCCTAGTCTGCTTGCCATGCTCCCTAGGATACACAAAGGGTCCACGTCCTCTATTTGCACACCTGTGGGTCTCTTGCTATGCCTTCCTTGTTCTGGTAGTTGTGTTTGTGTGGGAGGGGGCCGAGTGAAATAATCCCCCACATTTGAAAATCGACGGGACTGAGTTCCGTCGGCGCCCCCTACCGCTGAGCGGCTGAGCTACTGCCACTGCCACTGCCAACCTCATGTTGAGCTCCCTGAAAACTTACTCTGTGGGCTGCCCTTTGATCACCTTCCCATGCCTCGGCCATGCTCTGGCTCGCCTATCCTGCACATCAAGATCAAGCACATATTCTGCATACATTTCTACGTCATCCTCAATGTCTTCATCTCGTTCCCTTCCTGATATGATCCTCTCTTGCATCTCCTTATTTGCCCTCTTTCTTGCTGTCTCTGCTCAAACATGTTTAAGGTGTTCAATCATAAGCTTCTTAACTTCATTTGACACCATTTTACAACCCTGCACGTCATGGTAGCCTGCTAGTCTCCCACCTGCAAGGTGCTTCTTCAAACGGGAGACGCCACCTCCTTGTCCCGTAAAGCTACAATAATTGCACTTAAAGTTGTGTCTACTGCCCAACATGACGCCATGCTGCCACCCAATATCATCAGAGCCCTTCTTCAGTGCCATCTAGAGGGACAAATAAAAATTAAATATATTAACAGTAAATTAATTCAAATTTCAGAATTTTAACACTAAAAGAAAGTGTTGTTATATGATAAATTTTTTCATAGACATGATTCACATGATCATACAAATACATTCATATCTCCATAGGCGTTTTCTGTAATTTCAAGTTTTATTTAATATTATTTTAAAATTTTAAAATATTTATTAAACATGCGGGAACATAAATTAATTTTAGCTCCATTTCATATGGAATCAAGTTCTAACCATGATATAGAAGTTATACAAAACATTGCTATCAATTTTCAGTTCTTCAAAAAATTTTAAATTTTTTTTTTCAGAAAATCATATTTTAGGGAAAATCATCAAGATCTACATGAAAAGCTTGTAGATCTTGATGAGAATTGGTTGCAAGTGTACACCAATCATTTGCAACATCATTTCCCATGAAGATCTAAGTCATACACCAAGAAAAAATGAAAAAAATGAAGGAATATGGTGGCTTACCTTCAAAGCTCTGTAGAAACTCCAAAAACCTTGAAGAACAAGGCTTGAATGCCTCCAAATCCACGTCCAAATGGATGCAAACTCACGTAAGAAGCCTCCACTTGTGGACTGGCATGCAGATCTAGGGTTTTTCTTGGAAAAAACTGAAAACGAGGGGGGGGAAGGGGAGTCCGGCCTGCTATGTTGCGAATCGGGACTGTACAGTCCCTTTCGCAGCGCATCGTCGACACCCTTAAGGGTGTCGGCCGAATCGAACCCGATGCGCACAATATCGAATCGGATCGTGGCGCATCGAGTTCGATTCGCCTGACTAACAGGATCCGGGCGCATCGACCCGAATCGCGCATCGGGTTTCTTGTGATCTGATGTGATTCACCCGAATCGAGCCGATTCGCTCCGATGCGCCAAACCATGATTCAAACTACTGGGTATGGTAGTTTCTTAACTCCAGGACAATCAGGAGAAAGTTCAAGCCAACAAGCAACGACACCTCGAGGCATCCAAAGAGGATTCCAAAATATCGCCAATTCTTTGTTTGGCTTTGGATATACCCAGTATGGGTCACCTACTCAGTGTCATGAGGCAGAGAATGAGGGTTCACAAATGTCAAATTGACAAAGTATTTTTATTTATTTCATGTTATAAACTTGTACATATATCTATTTTTTCAATGTATGAACATAATCATTATGTCTTAATCATTATTATTGTTCTTTATGATACATGTACATGATAAGATTTGAATTTCATTGTATTTGTATTCAATGAATGTTGTATGTCTTTTCATAATTTTATGTAATTTTTATTGACTTTTCAAAAAAAATCTGATTTTTCTGTGATTTTTCCTCATTTTTTTACAATTTTTTATCATTTTTTAACTTGGCCGATCCTGGATTGGCCATACTCCATTGGAGTCGGGCGGATCCGACCCGACTCGGGTCGGGGTCGGCTGGGTCCGACCCAGCCCCCCGACCCGACTATGCCATCCATGATTTGTAGGCATTAAGTATTGTACTTGGCTTATGGACATAAGGGACATATTGGATGCCCACTTAACTCATTAGATTATGGGCACCAAGTCAAATGATCAATGTTAAAGGTGTTAGTTTAGGCAGAATTAGATCATGAGACCAAGAGCAGCTCGGTCATTTCCATAGGCTTAAATAAAGACCGGTTAAACCTTGGCTCAACTTGGTGCCTAATAGTGATTGTTTATATCCAAGTAACACATGATGGGATCATGAACTACTTGAGAAATGGGTTAAGTTCACTAAACCACACTAGCTAAATGGATAAAAACAATGAAAGCTCACAAAGTTGTACAACTGGACCAACCAAGTACAGGATCTAGAATCCAAAACTTTATGAGCTTCAAAAGACTCAAGTAATGCTACTAACACACATAATTATAAGAGCATTAGACTAAATTAGAATTACACTAATGCTTTTCCTAAATATAATTGAATAAAAAGATGTTAGAGAACCATTGGCACTTTGGCAGGGGTCTTGATGGCACTTGAAGCTGCGCTTATGCCCGTATTCCATAAATTGTGATTATCCGCATTTTGACCAATCCAAATAAAGTAAATAATGACTTACAAAACTTGCAAAGGGTCATGACACAAATCCATTGAACAAAGATAATGAGAGCAAGAATCATTCAAGATCAGGAAAGGTAGGATTGGGCCGATCCCGATCAGGCATCAGCGATCCGGCCGATTCTCAGGGAGTTTAGACAATCCAATATTAGCCAGATTAAAAAATAGTTTTATTTGTAAAAAATGGAAAATAAAATAAACATAAAAATAAGGGAAAATGTCTTCAATATTTACATATATATATATTTATGATATAGGTAATACTCATAAATTTACCTATTAATATATATATGTAATCATACACTATATACATATCATATTAATGTATAAACATAATATGTATATCAATCATACAATCATATATTAATGCATAAACATAATTAAAATGTATATCAATCATATATTAATGTGTTTGTGTGCGTTAATGTACATAGAATCATATATTAATGTAAATATAATAACAACATGCACATATATATAGTTAATGTACATATATTAATGTATAAGCATAATTAATATGTATATCAATCATATATTAATGTGCTTGTGTGTGTTAATGACTTAATGTACATACAATCATATATTAATGTAAATATAATAACAAGGACATGTATATAGTTAATGCATATATACATGCATATAGTTAATGCATGTATGTGTACGTAAATATGTAAATTCATGTACATTTAATACAAGTATTAATTAGTGCATATAATTAAAAAAAAAAATTTGTGTGACAGAATCGGTTTAGAATCGGCCGATCTGGAAGGATCTGGGCTGATTCTGCCCGATTACGGCCGATCCAGCAGGGATTTTGACTAAGTAAGGGGGTTTCCCCCCAGGATCGGATCCAGAATCGGATGATCCCGATCCAGATCGGCCGATTTTCCCTTCCATGTCGAGATAGGTGGAGACTAAAAGCCAATTTTATGCCAGGTTAAGAAAGCTACCAAGGACTTTGCAAAAAGTTGGGTAGGCATCGTAGTGATTCCCCTCCCAAGTCCCAAAACGGTAAATGGAGAAGGCTGGAACAATATAGAAAAGGAGTAACTTGTTGATGTATAATACTAGAAAAAGTGCCTTTGATCAATGCCCAGGCAACCTACTATGCAACTATGGAGGTTAAATGAAAGAGTTGCATCAAACAAGATTTTTGAAACTAAGAGCCTAACAGTGGGAAAGTGAATGGTTGTGTGGTGGATCATTTTGCATGCCACTGTCTGGGCCTTATGGATTGAAAGAGACAACAGATTTTCAGGAAAGAAGCTAGGACTGAAGAAACTGTGTTACAAGGGATTAAGAGGAATGTTTTGGCTTGGGCTAAATTTTTAGGTCATTTTGAGAGTCCTCAGTCTTCTCTCCTTTTGTTCTTGGGGAGATGAGGTTGTTTGTGTCGGGGTCTCTTATTGGTGAGAGGACTTTTCTTGGAGGTCTTTTTGTTATTTGGCCTCTACTCTTGTTCATCTTCCTTATTCAATATACTTTGTGGTACTATCCCATTTCAAAAAAAAAAAAACAGTGGGAAAGTGAATAAGGAAATTAGTCTGACTGATACAATCAAGTACCATAGATCTAAAATTCAAGTTAATTAGTAAGGAAATTCAGAATCAATATAAGCAAGAAGTGGGTCATCAAACAAGATTTCTGCAACTAAGAGGCCTAACAGGGGGAAAGTTAATAAGGAAATTAGTCTGACCGATACAATCATGTACCATAGATCTAAAATTCAGGTTAATGAGTAAATAAATCCAGAATCAATATAAGCAAGAAGTGGGTTATGAATAAGTAATATAGAACTAAATGACTTTAGCCAATAGGAGCATAATTAGACCAGAAGAGCTACTATCAGCCACTTGGATCTAGCAGGCTAAATCCCAATCTAGACTGGATCAACATGATTGGCTGATTAATTGAGAATTGAAACTGATATGCTTCAATGAGAAATTGAATAGTTTTTTTTTGCATAAATACCCTTGTAAATAAAGGTTATGCCAAATATACCCCTCATTTGAGCATATTATCAACAATATCCTCCAAATACCTTTATAGGTTGCAGTTATACCCCTGCCGTCACTCCCGTAAGTTTGACTCGAGTTAAGCTCAGGTTAAGCAGGTTAATTATTAATCTACCGCCAATAAACAAAACAACACCCACACCTGTGGTCTCTCTCCATCTCTCTCTCTCTCCCCTGGAGGTTGGAAGCAGGGGGGGGGGTTGGTTCAGCTGGGGCGGAGGGTCCTGAGCCCATCATCCCGTGGATTGATGGATTGGGCGGACACGACCTCCGCCAATAGGCCGATACATCTGTCGACTGCAGGATCGCCATCTGAAGACAAAACTAAGTTGCACTGGCAGAGCGCCACGACGTAGTTCACAGACATAAGCTGAACTGCTGAAGTATGTGGACGGCCTCCTCAGTCTTCCTGGCGGATGTTGACACGGGAAAGATATCACTTTGACATATCATTTGATTTTGGATTGCTCATTTGATTTTATCTGGTTCATGTTTCATTTCATTGGGTATTCATTTATTTCACATGCTTTGATTTGTGTATTGTGATTTGCGGGGCGTGCCAGTCTGTCTAACAGACAGAAGAAAGAGTCCGCGCAATGCGGAGAAGGTATTTTTTTGGGTGTCCATGGAACGGACGGGTATGATGTCCGTGGAACGGACGGGTATGATGTCCGTGGAACGGACGGGTATGATGTCCGAGAACGGACGGGTATGATGCCCGTGGAACGGACGGGTATGATGTCCGTGGAACGGACGGGTATGATGTCCGAGGAACGGACGGGATGCCCGTGACGGGCGACTAGGGTGCGCCGTTTTTTTTTATCTGAACTCCTTGAGTCCCGTATCTATACTCATCAGGTGATTGAGGTAGCATGTGCTGGACCTCTGTCTCCATCGACCGGAGTCGATGTTACATTTACATCGAATTAAGACTCTTGGTGTTATTTAACACCAGTTTTAACCCGAATACCATTCATAGCAAAGGGGATGAGAAAATACACACTTTTTTAGAAAATCCTCGTCATGATGTATCATTTTTCTTTTGGTTATTTTTTGAAATACTTTTGCTTTGAGTGTTTCATTTTGAAAAGACTGCCCTTTGTGGAGTCCGAGATATGACTTTTAAGAAGGGAACGGGTATATTTCCGTGAACCCTTTGGGGTCTCCCTCCTCTCTTTTTTTGAGAAAGATGTTGTTTGAAGGTTTTATTTTGGAAAACCTGAGGATTATTATTGCAGACAGGCATATACCCGTGCATTTGATTCTGAACTTGGGGGAAGTTGTGATTCAAAGTAGCACTTCTGTATTAGAAGAGTTGCTACATTAATTCTTTTATAAAACATCTTCTTAAATGAAGTCTGAATTGAGGCAGAATTTCATTCTCCTCGTTCATCGTTTCATTTATTCATCATTCATTTTTCTTTGCTTGTATGAGTATGATTTTTGGAGAACGTATGCACATATCTCCATGGACGTTCTTGTCAATTTGAAGTTCCTTTCTGGAAACTGTCCATACGAACACAGTTCTTGTGAGTATGCATTCATGCTGCTCTTGGGAGTATCTGAGCACAGTTCGGGTCCTATCACAGTTCGGGTCCTGTCACAGTTCAGGTCCTGTCCCCTTTTTCTTTGGATGTGTGTATATCATCACAATTTTTATAATTTTATTTTAGCAGAGTTTCCGCTTATGCGGAATGCTCTCACGGAGATATATTCATATGAACATGTACTTATATCCATGTGTCCTCAGAGAATCTTTGCTCGGAGGGAATTTGCCCTCAAAAAGGTATGTGTATATGATCATAAATTTGCAGTTTACGCATATTTTCTCACCGGTATTCCTTTTGAGTGGAATGTTCGGTAAAAGGTACCATCTGCATATACAGAATCCCTTTGAGGATATACGCATATAATTGCGAATTTTATGATTATATAAACATGCCCGTGGGCGGAGACTGCATTTGGGCAGAGTTTCCTCTTGGAAACACATGTATATGAATACAAAGTTTGTGATTATATTGATATGTTTTTAGAGGGAAAACTCTGTCATAGGCAGGGCTTCCTTCCAAGAAACATATGTGTATAGGCACAAATTTGAGTTTTATAAATATGTTCTTAGACGGAATCTCCACTTGGGCAGAGTTTCCTCTAGGAATCATGCATATAAAAATACAAATTGTGAATATATAAACATGTCTTGGGCGGAATCTCCACTTGGGCAGAATCTCCTCTAAGAAACATATAAATATAAACACAGATTTGAACTTTATAGATATGTTCTTAGGCGGAATCTCCACTTGGGCAGAGTTTCCTCTAGGAAGCATATATATAAAAAATGCAAATCTGTGAATATATGAATATGTTCTCGAGCAGAATCTCCACTTGGGCAGAGTCTCCTCTAAGAAACATATGCATATAGCACAAACACACCATCCCGGAGAGTTTAAAACTCGATGGGAGGTGGCATGAATAACAAAGGTATCTAAAATACCATATGTCCAAAATGGACGGTATTTAGAACCTATAGCCCGTGAGGGCCAGTGCCGCTATTGCGGACTTTTAGCCGATGAAGTTTGCCGATGCCGCATACGGATAACCTCTCAACACTCGGGGGAAGAAGATTTGGTACCTTCACTCACATAAGAAATGAGATTGAGAGAGAGACGGGAGACTTTTGGAAATTTTCTATTCTTTCAGAATTTCAGAAAAGAGGGGGGCAGCAATTTCTCCAGGGAGCCGGCATCTCCCCGGGGCCGACCCCCTCAAATGGGGGGATGGGGGGGCCTTTTATAGGGGAAGGCCCCCCCCCTTACATGCGTGGGAGTGGGGGTTTAAACCGATGAGAGTTCCATCGGTTAGAGGGAAAATTCCCTCTAACCGATGAGACTCTCATCGGTTAAAGAAAAAAACTCCTCTAACCGATGAGACTCCCATCGGTTAGAGGGTTAAAAGCCCTCTAACCGATGGGGTACCATCGGTTAGGGCTTTTCCTTTTTTTTATTTTCTGTTTTCTATATTTTTATTTTATTTTTTTGTTTTTTTCTGTTTTCTGTCTTTCTGTGTTTCTTTATTTTTCTGTTTTCTGTTTTTTTTATGTTATGTTTTTTTTTTTTGAAAGGGGGACCCCTTAACCGATGGAACATCCATCGGTTAAGGGGGAATCCCCCCCTAACCGATGGGGGTTCCATCGGTTAGAGGGGGAGACTCCCCTAAACGATGGAAGCCCCATCGGTTAGAGGGGAGGGAGTTCCCCTCTAACCGATGGAAGCACCATCGGTTGGAGGGGTCTCCCCCTCCAACCGATGGAAGCACCATCGGTTAAGGGGGAAAAACCCCCTTAACCGATGGTAGCCCCATCGGTTAGGGGAAAAAACCCCCTAACCGATGGTGCCTTCACTGGTTTAGGGGAGGGAGATTTCTGGGAATAAATTAATGGGGGGATTGACACTAAATTTTATTTTTTTATGTCAACAAATGCCCCCACGGGAAGTGTGCCGACGCCGAAGGCGGAGGAGGACGTCCCGTGCAATCTTTGAGCTCTGCTTCTGATCTTCATGACTTGACAATGAACTTGAATCGGAAGCACTTGCACTGTGAAGTCGACAACCTCGGGCAACGATCGACTTTGTCATGCTTCTTATGCTGAGCGATCAGCTCCGCTTCTTGGATTTACTCAGAACTGACTTTGGCTTTCTTCACCTGGGTCTTTGCCTTCTGGATTTCATCTCAGGGATTTTTTTTTTTTAGATCTGCCTTTCTGGCTTGTTGACTATGATTTGATTGAGGACTCAATTGGTGAGACTCGTCTTTCTGACTTTGCTCAACAACTTGATTTGAGAGAGATTTTTTTTGACTTGTGATTCTGACTTGATTCGCAGTTGGATCCGATATCACTTTCCTGAGCTTTGCCTTTTTGGCATTTGCTTGGATTGGATTTGACATCTTTTCCTTGAATCTTGTCTTCTTGGCTTTGTCCAAGATTTGGCATGGTATTCGGCTACTGAGGCTGACCTTCTTGGTTTTGCGGCTATCTTTCTTCTTCTTTTTTGTATCTGTTTTGAATTCTCAACCATCCTTGCTCCGGAAGTTGTTGGAGACAGGAATGGTGAAACTCATTGAATATTTCCTCTTCTTCCAGACCCAATAGAGCTGGAAAAAAAAAGGGGGTGGCGGATTCCGCCTTATCTGGCGGTGGCTTTCTTTTCTTTTTTTCTCTCATCGTTGTCATTCATGACTTTCTTCTTGATTTATCACTTATCCTTTCTTCTCTTTTTGACTTATCTACCTCAGATGACGAGACAGATGAGGAAAAGTGCTGGTCCGATTGCTTCGGGCGGCCATGCCTCTTTGCCTGGAGGTTCTCCTTTCCTTTGTGGAGTGGAGCGTGAGAATTCCTCACAGGCAGTTGTCGATTATAATGAACCATCATTTGACTGTCTGTTTTCTTGAGATAGCCGTGACGGATGACGGTGCCTCTGGATTTGCTGAGCTGAGAGTCTCGACAGAACAGTATTCTTTTGCTCCTGTCGGGGCTTATATCTCAATGCCTGCCAAGGAATATTCTGCCATGGAATCAACTCCCGCAGGTGACTTCCTTTACTGAGCTCATATACAGTCTTTAAAGATGATGTTTTCTTTCTGATGTTGACTTTCCTTCTTGTGTTCAGGTGGCCAGATTTTATGTCTAACTTTTCTCCTGGGGATGATGGATTCATATTCTGTATTTGTGGCTAATCCTCTCTTTCCACTTTTGGGGAGATGCAGGGAGCCCTTTTTTTGGAGTTTCAAGCTTATTCTGCCTTTCAAGTAGGCGATGCTGCGAGTGACGATGGTGTTGAGCATGGTTGTCGGGAAGGAGAACATTGCCCGGTTGGTACGCGAGCTTCTTTGAATCAGGAGGCTAGAGATGAGGCCATAGATTCTGAAGAAGAAACTGCCTATGTAAGAAACGGAAGGAACTTCCGCCAGTCGACAGCCTCCAAAGTTAAGGAAGTTGAACAGCCGAAGAGGAAAAATCCTTCCTGCCTCTGCTTTTCAGTATGACATTTACATGCTGAGCTCATTATCTGCCCCCCCCTTTTTTTTTGACTTTCATGTAGCGATCACCACTCTTTGTATATTTGTACAAAAGTGACTTGTGACTTTGTAAAATACAAGGTGAAGGACAATGGCGGTCCTCCTTTTCATTTTCCTCCTTTCTTGTTTTTTTTTTTTTTTTTTCATTTCCTTTTTTTTTTTTACCAATCCCAGTGCCCTCTCGGGTTTTCACTAAGACTGGCCCCCTTTAGCTTTTTCCAACGTGCCCTTTCGGGTTTTCACGTTGAGGAGTTACCCATTTTTGCCTGAAGCGCCTTTTCAGGTTTTCACCTCAGCTGGATTTTTGATCTTTTTACCCTAAGTACACAATGAGTCGTATACTTAAGTCCATCGGGGTATCTCTATTTTTTAACCCCCTTTTTTTCTTTCTTTTTTCTTTTTTTTTGACTTGACTGTTGAGGACTTGACTGACTTGGATAGTTGAATGGCTAAGGGTTTGGTTGTGGAATGAGTGGTGTATTCGAATGTGGTTTGAATTTGAATTTGGCCAATGACTGGAAATTCGGATTTGGGATTGAATTTGGATTTGGATTTGGATGCGGATTTGGGTTTGGGTATGAGTAAGTTGGGTGACTTGAGTCACCTTTGTGGTATTTTGGATTTGGATTTGAATATGGATATGAGATTCGGGTATGATTTGGCCCTGGACTTGGTTTTGAATGGGCTCTGGAGCGGTGTTTATCATTTGGCTTTGAGATTTGAATTTCGCCCATCCTTGATGGCTTAGTGCCGGGATAAGGGATCTGGATTTGAACGGCTGGAGAGGAAGGAGCCTTCCTGCCTTTGTTTCACAGCATAACACTTGTATATTGGGCTTGTTGCCTTGATCTCCTTTTTATTTGGATGTGGTATATGTCACCCTCTGCAAGTTTATAATGTGGTGACTTATAACTTTGTGGATGTATGAATGAAGGACTGAGAAATCCCTTTTTCATTTCATTCATGTTTTCATTTTTTTTTTACATTACCAGCCTTAGCGCCCTTTCGGGTTTTCACCAAGACTGGCCCCCTTTAGCTTTTTCCCACGCGCCCTTTCGGGTTTTCACGTTGAGGGGTTGCCCATTTTTGCCTGAAGCGCCCTTTCGGGTTTTCGCCTCAGCGGATTCTTTTGATCTTTTTACCCTTAAGAGTACAAGGGATTGTACTCTCAAGTCCATCGGGGTATCTCTATTTTCAACCCCTTTCTCCCCTTTTTTTTTTTTGACTATTGAAGATTTGGCTGGTTCAGATGGTCGAATGGGTAAGGGTCTGGTTTTGAAACGGATGGTGATCTGAGATGTGGAGTGGATGATGGTCTGATTGTGGAAGAGGTGGTGGTTTGTGGTATTTTGACTTGAGTTTGAATATGGATATGAGATTTGGGTTTACTTAGTTTCAGGCTTAATTTTGGATATGATATAGACTTTGGCATGGAGTTTTAGGTTTGGATTTGTGGTTTTGGGTTGAATTCCGCCCATCCTTGATGGCTTGGGGCAGGGATAAGGGATTCACATTTGGATTTGTATTGGAGTTGAGATTGGGTTTGTTTTTGGATTTGGATAGACATGTCAGTTTATCTTTGTGATATTCTGGATGGAATATGAGATTTTGATTTTGCTTTTAGATGTAGGATTTAGGTTGATTTGGTTCTGGACTTAACATAGCCTACCTTTTTGGTTTGCCGGCTATGGGGAATTTGATTTGGGTTTGACATAGCCTACCTTTGTGGTTTGTTGGCTATGGTTTTGGCATTTGGATTTGGCATAGCCTACCTTTTGGTTTGCTGGCTATGGTTTTGGTATTTTGGATTGGCATAGCCTACCTTTTTGGTTTGCTGGCTATGATTTTTGGTATTTGGATTTGGCATAGCCTACCTTTTTGGTTTGCTGGCTATGGTTTTGGTATTTGGATTTGGCATAGCCTACCTTTTTGGTTTGTGGCTATGGTTTTGGTATTTTGGATTGGTATAGCCTACCTTTTGGTTTGTTGGCTATGGTTTTGGTATTTTGGATTTGGCATAGCCTACCTTTTGGTTTGTTGGCTATGTTTTTGTATTCTGGATTTGACATAGCCTACCTTTTGGTTTGCTGGCTATGGTTTTGGTATGGTTTTGGCATAGCCTACCTTTTTGGTTTGTTGGCTATGGTTTTGGTCTGGATTTGACATAGCCTACCTTTTTGGTTTGCTGGCTATGGTTTGGTTATGGTTTTGGCATAGCCTACCTTTTGGTTGTTGGCTATGGTTTTGTATTTGGATTTGACATAGCCTACCTTTTTGGTTTGCTGGCTATGGTTTTGGTATGGTTTTGGCATAGCCTACCTTTTGGTTTGTTGGCTATGACTTGGTTTTTGGTTTTGGCATAGCCTACCTTTTGGTGTTGGCTATGGTTTTGGTATTTGGATTTGACATAGCCTACCTTTTGGTTTGCTGGCTATGGTTTGGTATTTTGGATTTGACATGGCCTACCTTTTGGTTTGTTGGCTATGGTTTTGGTATGGTTTGACATAGCCTACCTTTTGGTTTGTTGGCTATGACTTTGGTATGGTTTTGGCATAGCCTACCTTTTTGGTTTGTGGCTATGACTTTGGTATGGTTTTGGCATTGCTTATCATTGTAGCTTGGAACCTCATTTGGCGGGATATGCAAAATATGCCTCCATCTTTCATTGGATTTTCTTTTTTTGTTTTGGGTTTATACATGGAGTGCCCTTGGCTTCATGCTTGGTAGGGACTGAAAGATTTGGGATATATGACGGGCAGGTGGGTTTGATTCCTTTGCCCCCATCTATGGCAAACTTTCATCATCATTTTTTTTATTTTCTTTCGGCTTCATGCCCTTTGGGTGATTGGTTTTTTTTGTTTGGTGGTTGGCCAGGAAATTCATGTTCTGGCGCATGGTACAATTTCAGGTGTTTCCCGTTGAGCGGAGGAAAGGGCACAATACCTTTATGGTCCACGAGCCGATATGCGCCTCCTTCATAGTGCCATAGTGATGATATTGGACCGAGCCAAATAGGCTGCAATTTGCCGCATGATTTTCCAGCCATTGCTTCTCTGCATTTGACCATGACAAGATCCCCTTGCTTAAAAGCTCTGGGTCTTGCTAATTTGTCGAATGCTCGAACCATTCTAGCTTGATATACTTGGAGAGACTGTATGCTTCAAGGCGCCTTCCTTCTAGATTAGAGAGCTCCTCAAGTCTCCTTTCTATTTGGTCTTGATCTTGATTTTGTAGTTCACCTTGGATTGCCACCCGATAGGATGCCATTTCAATTTCTATAGGGATCATGGCCTCAGCTCCGTATACCAAGGAGAAGGGCGAACATCCGGTAGGGGTTTTATACACAGTTCGATAAGCCCACAAAGCTTCATGAACCTTTTCTCCCCATTCCCGCTTTCTGTTGCCGACTATCTTGGCGAGCAATTTACAGAGGGTTTTATTGAAGGCTTCTGCCAACCCATTTGCCTGTGGATTGTATACGGAAGATGTTCTCCAATCAATATGAAATTGGCTGCCAAGGCATATATTGTTTTGTTTCTAAATTGTGACCCATTGTCAGATATGATCCTGTGAGGGTCCCAAATCTGTATATTATGTTTTGTTTGACGAATTTGGCGACGGCTTCTCCCGTCACTTCCCTCAATG
This sequence comes from Colocasia esculenta, assembly GCA_014218235.1. NCBI lineage: Eukaryota > Viridiplantae > Streptophyta > Magnoliopsida > Alismatales > Araceae > Colocasia > Colocasia esculenta. The sequence continues at coordinate 58,780,293 of CM024754.1, forward strand.
GGATAGCTTCAGCCCATCGAGAGAAATAATCAGTGGCAGCCAATAAAATGTGACCTTGAGATGAGGGAGGAATGGTCCCACAATATCCATTCCCCATCCTGCAAAGGGCCATGTTGGTGCCGTAGGATGCAGCATATTTGGGGATTTTCTCGGCACAGGGCCGAATGGCATTGATGACATGTACGGGCATATTGGATGCAATCCGCATACATGGTAGGCCAGTAGAAACTTTTTAACTTGATATTGATTTTCATTTTGTCTCCTGCTTGGTGTGCACCACACAGTCCGGAGAGTGAACTTCTTTCATCATGATTTTGGCTTCTTTGAGAGATAAATATCGGAGGAGGACTGGTCCTTTTCTTTCATGGATCAATCTATATAGTTGTTCTCCTATCAATTGATATGATGCAGCTCTTCGTAAAAGTTGAACTTTCTGAGCTCGATTAGGAGGTAGCCAACCTTTCTTGATTTTGATAATTGGCTGACGCCAATCTTCAAATCCATTTGCTGTAATTGCAATATTAGACTCGTCGTCGAGGACACTCGGCATGAGTCTTCTATGACGGACAATTATGTCCAATTCTCCTTCGGGAGGCAATTTTATGGCAGAGGCCAATTTAGCAAGAGTATCTGCTTGAGAATTTTCACTTCTTGGCACATGAGATATGTCGAAGAAGTCGAATTGTTCTTTGAGTTTCATGACCGTGATATAGTATGGAAGCAGTTGTTCTTTTCGAACTTCATACTGGCCCAACACTTGTCGGATGACCAGCTGTGAGTCACCATAAACTTGTATACTTTTGACCCCCATTTCGAGAGCCAGCCGGAGCCCGATAATTAGAGCTTCATATTCAGCTTCATTATTTGTGAGTGGCTTCATGAGAGCACAAAAATTATATAATATTCCTCCTTGAGGAGTGACCAAGACAATACCTGCCCCGGTAGAGAGGTCGGCAGAACCATCTGTATAGTGGAGAGTCCGAGAAGCTCCATCGAAATATAATTCCCAAGGGGGTAATTCAATTGTGATGACTTCTTGGAAGTTTGGATTTTCTTGGACTTGATTATCTCTTTCATTTGAAGGGGAAAGAGTTTCTTCTTCCGGAAGGTCTATAGATAAGGGAGAATTTTCCGGCACTGGGTGTGCAGCCAAGAATTCAGCTAAACCTTGCCCTTTGATTGCCCTTTGTGGGATGTATGTGATATCAAACTCCATGAGGAGCAAAGCCCATTTTGCGAGCCTTCCTGACAATATGGGTTGCCGTAGCAGATATTTGATTGGATCATGCTTAGAGATGAGCTTAATTTCATGAGCCAGAAAATAATGTCTCAATTTCTTTGCAGCAAATACCAGTGCTAGGCATACTTTTTCTATTGGAGCATATCGGAGTTCTGGACCAATTAGCTTTCTGCTAAGATAATAAAGCTTGCTCTTTATCTTCTTCATTTGTTTGTGCCAATAGAGCTCCCAGAGAAGCATCCATAGCTGAAATATAGAGTATAAGATGCTTTCCAGCGATAGGTGCCCCCAGCACTGGTGGAGCGAGAAGGTATTCCTTGACCTGCTTGAAGGCAGTTTGGCATTCTTGATCCCAGATGAAGGGTGCATTCCTCTTCATTAGTTTGCCGAACGGCATGCATTTTCCTGAAGATTGGATATAAATCGCTAATATAGGCTAGTCTTCCTTGAAATGACCTTAGCTCGGTCAATTTTGAGGAGGTGGCGATTGCTAGATCGCCTTGATTCTGTCAGGGTCTATTTCTATTCCCCGATATTTGACGATGAAACCCAGGAACTTGCCACTTGAAACCCCAAATGCACACTTCATAGGGTTCATCTTCAATTTGAATTGACGAAGCCTTTCAAAAACACGGCGAAGATCATATAGATGGTCCTCCCGTTTTCTGGTTTTGACGACGAGATCATCGACATAGCATTCGACTATATCATGAATCATTTCGTCAAATATTTTTGTCATGGCTCTTTGATATGTGGCTCCTGCATTCTTCAAGCCAAAGGGCATTCTTTTGTAGTTGAAGATACCTTTGGGTGATCTGAATGCAGTGTAATCTTTATCTTTGATTGCCATCCGGACTTGATTGTAGCCGGAAGACCCGTCCATGAAAGACAAGGCTTCATAGCCGGTGGTCATATCCACCATTGTTTCAGTAATTGGGACTGGGAAATCATCCTTGGGACATGCTTTATTCAAGTCCCTATAGTCGATACATAGGATTTGACCATTCTTTTTCTTCACTGGAACATTATTGGCGAGCCATATTGGATATATGCATGGCTCGATGAAGTCTACTTCAGAAAGCTTGTCGACTTCAGTATTTACTTTCAGTTCTAGTTCATGGCGCATACGCCTTTGAGCTTGTTTGACAGCTTGGCCGTGTGCAGTATGGATAATTCATGTTCAGCAACTGATGGCTCCAGTCCTGGCATTTCTTTGTAATTCCAAGCAAAGCAGTCTTGGAATTCCAGCAGAAGAATTTGATAGGATTGCCTCTCTTGTTCATCAAGAAGGGCGCTGATAAAGATTGGCCGGGATCTTGTTGACTCCCGAGATTGAGTTCAATTAATTCATCAATAGTGGCTTGTCCACCATCCTCGATTTCTTGGGGAGCTGGTTGTAGATCTATGAAATCTCCTTCATCATTGGAGTTGGTGATGTAGACTTCATAGGATTTGTATCTTCAGAATTTATGGATGAAGATTGCTTGCAGAATTCTTCTGATGGCTCTTCATTTGATAATTCATTTGGTAGAACTGAAGTAATCTCTTGAGAGTGGAATTGGAACATTCTGATTATTCTGGGTGCTGCAGACCTCTGATGATGATCCAACAACATTGACTGTATAGGAGGATTTGGTATCATAACCTAATCCTCTGGTATCCCTTCCGGAGAATGGAGGTTGGCCCCGGACTTGAGAGGGTTCCCATAATTGCTTGAAGAAATTTCTCCGGGAGATATCTTGTACATGAGGAATTTTCTGCTTTTTGCACATCTCCTTAATTTTTTCTGGCATATCGGCCATTTCTTGTATTGATTCCAGTTGGTTATTGGAGCTGTCTTTCCAACCAAAATCATCCTCTGTATAAGTTGGAAGGATTAATTCCCCTTTGTAGAAGAGGATTGGCTTTACTGCTTATCTTGCATTCTTCTTTTTTCTTTTCTTTGATGAGTGACGACGAAAGTTTTTAATCGTCGACACTTTGTTCTTGCTTTAGAGAGCAGATCTGCATGCAATTGGATGGCAGAGGAATGCTCCATTAATAACTTGACTTATATGATCAGCTTCATAACTGATGCTCCGCCGCTCTGGGCAGGTTGCTTTGCTTTGAGAAGTATTTGCAGGTGATTTGACAAGGCTTTTGTTTACCATAAAAAGCTTGCCAGTTTCATTGTCTTCATTTGAAGATTGAATTTGCTTACCCTTCCCTTTAGGGAGAGAGGAGGGTTTGAGGAATTGTCCCTCCAAGATATAAAATAGCAACAGTCAAGTTGCATTCATTTTCCCGAAACGGGGTTTAATCAGCAAAGACTGTATGTTGCTTTCCTTCTCTTGCATATTTGACGCATTGATGAAGAGTTAACGGGATGACCCAATTTTTATATAGCCAAGGTCTTTTAGGAATATTCTGTATGTTGTATCAGCATGAATATATAAAAGCTACCTTGGCGGTGAAGCTTCGCAAAATTAAGTTGACAGTGAGTCTTCAATGGCTTTTTCTGATTTTTGGTGAAACAGTGATTCGTACATCTTTCACCTGTTGCATATGAGGCGTGAGATATAGAGATTCAAAGGCTTTTATAGGGCATTATATGATAGATGCCTCGGATCGACCAGGATCTGATTTAATGAATGTCGTTGACCTGTCCCTTCATATATAAGGAACCATTGTGATATGGAGAGGATAGCAACATGTCTATCTTATGAAAGTGACATTTGCTGCCAGTGCTTCATATATTGAGCTTGGAAATCAGCCATATGAGCTTCATATATTTTTGATTCTTGGAGTATTTGACAAGAGTTTCTCTCAGGTCTTCACTCCAAGCAATTGCCTCCCAGACAGTGATGTTAACGGGGAGTGATTTGAGTTGCTGAAAGATTTTGTCATCAGCCTTGATGCGTATCTGGTCCGATGAGGGAGATCCCTTTATCGAGGACTCAGATGGCTTCTTTGGCTTGACAGATTTCTTTTGAGAGAGAGAATCAACATCCTTCCATTTGAAAAGAGAGGAGCGTTGTCCGGCTCATTTGATGAGGCATGGGGACTTTGGCTCTTTCTTTTGTATGAGGAGGCATATTGGACAGCTCTTCTTCTTCATCTGAAGGGTTGAAGACATAAGAATCCGCCCGTATTTCGGCTTCAGGCAGAGGCTTTGACTCCTTGCCTTAAATGAGAATGACTCTGCTTGATTTTGTGATATCAGGCTTCTTGAAAATAGTAGATGCAACTTTTTGCTCTTTACCATGCCCTTTCTTGCGACGGCGATTTGAATTATTGTTGGCCGACGCTGATATGTCAGCATGTTGGCTTACCTTCAGCCTGTTTGGTATTATCACTTGGAGAGATTTATAGCTTCTTTGGTTGAGGTTTGGACACCATATTGTAAATTGGTGAGTTAAATATGTGATTTGATTCTTCAATTTTGATTGATTGATTTTTTTTTTTAAGTTGATACTTGAGGTACCTCAGCAGCAGCATCACGCTACATTTGTTCTTTTTCATCTTCTTTTATTATTATTATTATTATTGTTGTTGTTGTTTTTTTTTTTTTTTGGTTTGTTTGTTGTTGTTGTTTTTTTTTTTTTTTTTTTTGTTTTTGTTTTTGTTTGTTTATATATATGTATATATTTTTTATTTCATACCTGAAGAGCTTTAAGTAAGCTTATGACTTTCTGCTCTGAAGATGATTTGGAGATGCTTCTCTTGTTGGAGCCACCTCTTAGTTGTAGAGTTGTTGACTCTTTTGGAACTGGCTGATTTTGAGGGCCGACAGTGACCCATTCTCAAAGATTGCATTAATTGCTTCTTGAATAATTGAAGATGGGAGTTGGTGATAATGATCTACGAACTCCTCTGCTTGCTGGGAGATTGGCTTTGTCGCAACTTCTTTCGATATTCTCATTCTGTATTGAAAAAGATCAATTTTAAATTGCTCCATTTCAGCTTTGACTTTGTATCGTCCATAGCCCAGGGGATGATGATAATATTCACATATCTTTGGATATAGAGCTTGGGATTCTGGACTTGAACCATAGGCTCGTTGTGACACCTTATTTGCTGGCGCCCAAAGAATTCCCATATTGATCAATTTTTCTTCCCAGATATGAGTTTCGACCAAATCATAGAGATCCAAACAATAGTCATGCATCTCCTTTCACTCTTGAAAGATATATGATGCTGGTTTAAGTATGGAAACCAGACTTTGTCTTCTGAGATTGTCAAGTATAAACCTGGTGCTCTTTGTTGCAAATGAGAGCTTATTATAGAAGATGCAGATTTGTATACGATTGACTGGATAAATATGGATTTGAATGCTCCCCCACTGATAACGAGGAAGACCAAAGGATGATGATGCCTAATGACTTTCACCACATAGGATCCAGGATTGGCGGTCCATTTGGTGATTGTTGAGTATGAGGCTGGTTGACCGATGAATACTCAGGTCAATTAGCTTTTGAACATCATTTTTGAATCTTATGCAATCTTTGATACTATGACCCATCACTTGATGATATGGGCAGTAATTGGCTAATATTTCTGCCGGAGCTCGGTAATCCATCAATCCGGATTGAAGGCATAGCCGGAAAAGTGAGTAAGTGAGATGTCGAGGGAAATATTTTGCCTTTGGCCTTCTCATTATTCTATGGGATCATCTTGATATATAGAGAATGAGCTCCTGAATTATCTTGAGGAGGATCATATGAATGACCGTTCTCGGGATGATTTGAATTTGTTGGAAGTCTCGTCATATAAATGACATTGACAGATTGCTCTGGTCGATCCCAAGCATGAAGTTGAGGAGGGTCAGCCAGAGCATTTTGCATAGATATGAGGCCATTTGAATGATCTTCTGGGCCTCATTTTTGAAGATGTAGCAATCTTCAATTACATGCCCCACTATACGGTGATACGGACAAATAAGCTGATTGGTTTTGCTGACATCTGCCTGCCTCTTTGGTGTTGGCAGTGATATTAACTGATTGTCGAGGCAGAGATCAAAGAGCCTCTTTATATGCTTCTTGTTTTTTGAAAGAATAAGGAGTCTTCATGCGCCCCATCAATGATGGCAGTGGAGCTTTAGCTTCTGATTTCTTCTTTGGGCAGGAGAGTGTTGCCCCCTTTGCTTCATCATCAGGTGAGGAGTCAATGATGTTGACTTCTTTTGCTAACTTATTGCGCTCTTTGGGGAGCTTGCCTTTATGAGATGTATGTGTCATTTGCTCGGCTAGAAACATCTCAATGTCTGCCACTATGGAATTCAATTGATCGAAGCTCTTGATATTTGCTCCCAAGAGTTTCTCATTGATTGTTGATATGAGGCCTTTTTGGCAGATAGGGATTGTATCTTGAACAGGAGGGTTATTGCATTTCATGCTAAACTCTCTCCATCCCTTGATGAAGTGGATTGCCGACTCCCCTTTTTCTTTGGCAAGAGGGATACCTTCCATTTAGCCGTTTGGAAATGGCCCATGAATTTCTTTTGCATATCTGCCCGATCGTTAACTGAGTCAGGCTTGAGTTTTGAATACCTTTGAAATGCAACTTCAATCAAGGAAGTTGCAAAATATCTGAGGATATAAGATTTGCCGATGGCGAGCTTGCCAAGGCAATAACATAATGTGCCATATTCCAGTGGTGACCCATGTCCATTAAACTTTGATAGTTTTGGGACTTTAGGGCATGTTTCTGGCAGCTTCTTGAATTGATGATATATTGGATATAGAACAGATTATAGATCTGTCATCTGCATGCCTTCACTCTGCTGAGCGAACATATAAATTTCTATATCTCATGCCTTGAATGGGAATACCTTGAATTGTTTCTGTTTGAGGATGCATAACATTGGACGGATCAATGATATCCTGACCTGTAGTTTGAGGAAGAAGACCAGTTGTAGAAACTGCCGAATGATTTGCGGGGCAGACCCTATCTGGATGTTGATTTTGTTGATTTTGAGCAGAGACTGGCTCCACAGAATGGGGAGGCTTGTAGTTACCAGTTGCCTCATTTCATTTAGAAGCACAGCCATTTGAGATTGGATTGCTGCATCACTTGATATTTGTCGTCATCTGACATAGCCTGGAAATTTTCCTTTGTCGGCAAGTCGATGACGGGATTGATGTTTGAAGTTGAAGGCCCACCTTCTTCGACTTGAATATTTGTTTCGAAGAAGGGGATTTGAATTCCCTCATGTTAAATATCAATACGAGGGAGAACTTGACCAGGTGCTTCAGCTTGTCCGCCGGGCTGGCGGTTTCTTCTGGCAAATTACCTGATGGCTTAGCAGGATTGAAGTGGCTTCAGCGATTTGTTCAGCTGGTTCGCCAGAGTCATTCCCGGCGGCATAGCATGAGAAGATTATAAGCTTGGGTTTTTCCTCAGCTGCCCAAGTAACACGTCGTCTTTTTGACGGACGGGTACTGGCATTAGGAATTGCCCCCAGCCATCAAATATTGAAACTCGCGTATACGGTTGAAGGCGATATGCGAGATTTGAATTGCTGAGTTGGATTTTCTTTGACTATTCGGTATTCTCCGAGCCTTGAAGAGTATACCTTGATTTCTTGTATATTCCTTTTCTCTTTTTTGTCCATGATAGTGTTGGATTCAGCATGTTGGAAGGGAGCATTTTGATGTTGCCTCTCTTGCTGAACATTGTTGGTGTATTTGCTTGGATCTCTTTTGAGCTTCTGAGCTTCCTTTATGGGATCCCAGATTTGTTTGAACTCAGCAGAGTGCCGAGTCTTTTGCTTGACATCGGCTTCCTTCTTGGAATCTCTTGATTCCCCTTGAAACCACCGCAAAACTGAGAAGCGGTTTGAGGTTGGGATTGTAGGAACATACCTATCCCGCAGGGTGATAGGTTGGCTTCCGTCAAGCCATACCTGCAGACCTTTGATCATGATGGATTTGTCGGATCTTGAGGTGGCAGCTGATGGCCTTTTACTTTTATGATTTTATTTTGTCCTTGTTGTAGAGACGAAAACTTTGATTTTGGAGGAAATTGTCTGGACTGAAAAAGTCCAGATTTGGGTTGACTTAGTCTTGCTAAATGGCTACCCCTTTTTTTTTTTTTTGGGGTCAAAGATATGGTATGAAAATTTGGTTGAGCCTACCATTGAGGTTTGGTGGCTACGATTTTGGAATTTCAATTTGGATTTTGGTTTGGATTCAGCCTACCTGATGGTTTGTGGCCATATTTGATGTTTGGTTTTGATGTATTCCGGGATTGCATATGGTTTGGAATTTGAATTTGAGATTGGACATGACCGGCCTTGATGGCTTGCTGGTCATGAACTTGAGTTTGGATATGGTTTTGAATTTGGATTGGACATGACCTGCCTTGATGGCTTGTTGGTCATGAGCTTGAGTTTGGATATGGTTTTGAATTTGGATTGGACATGACCTGCCTTGATGGCTTGCTGGTCATGAGCTTGAGTTTGGATATGGTTTTGAATTTGGATTGGACATGACCTGCCTTGATGGCTTGCTGGTCATGAGCTTGAGTTTGGATATGGTTTTGAATTTGGATTGGGCATGACCTGCCTTGATGGCTTGCTGGTCATGAACTTGAGTTTGGATATGGTTTTGAATTTGGATTGGACATGACCTGCCTTGATGGCTTGCTGGTCATGAACTTGAGTTTGGATATGGTTTTGAATTTGGATTGGACATGACCTGCCTTGATGGCTTGCTGGTCATGAGCTTGAGTTTGGATATGGTTTTGAATTTGGATTGGACATGACCTGCCTTGATGGCTTGCTGGTCATGAGCTTGAGTTTGGATATGGTTTTGAATTTGGATTGGACATGACCTGCCTTGATGGCTTGCTGGTCATGAGCTTGAGTTTGGATATGGTTTTGAATTTGGATTGGACATGATCTGCCTAGGCTCATAGCCAATAAATGTTGTTGGCCAGAGTTAGGCTGATCCCCTTTATTAGTATTACCTTTGGAGAGCATTCGGATGCCCCCTGCTGATAATAACAGGACGAGCTTTGGCTTGCCCACAACTCTCGTGGATCTTCCTTGTTAACTTGTTGGAGAGAGGCTTTTGAGCAGCATCTTCTTCATAGGCCGGAAGGGATCTGACAATTGTTGGAAAAATCCCCAAATATGATCGGAGTCGCCTGGTAACCGTAACCGAACCTGGCATGATTGTTGATGGCGAGTGGTCCATAAGTGACGGCCATCTTCAACGGCTTATGATTTGCCTTTTTGTTTGTACCTTCAAAGGAAAATATCAGTATTAGGACTTTCATGAAAAATATACGTATGTCTCATCCTTTGCTATGAATGGTGAGAAGAGGTCCCCGGGCGTGCCAGTTGTTGACACGGAAAGATATCACTTTGACATATCTTGATTTTGGATTGCTCATTTGATTTTATCTGGTCATGTATTCATTTCATTTGGGTATTCATTATTTCACATGCTTTGATTGTGTATTGTGATTTGCGGGGCGTGCCAGTCTGTCTAACAGACAGAAGAAAGAGTCCGCGCAATGCGGAGAAGGTATTTTTGGGTGTCCATGGAACGGACGGGTATGATGTCGTGGAACGGACGGGTATGATGTCCGTGGACGGACGGGTATGATGTCCGAGGACGGACGGTATGATGTCCGAGGAACGGACGGGTATGATGCCCGTGGAACGGACGGGTATGATGTCCGTGGACGGACGGGTATGATGTCCGAGGAACGGACGGGATGCCGTGTGACGGGCGACTAGGGTGCGCCGTTTTTTATCTGAACTCCTTGAGTCCCGTATCTATACTCATCAGGTGATTGAGGTAGCATGTGCTGGACCTCTGTCTCCATCGACCGGAGTCGATGTTACTTACATCGAGTTAAGACTCTTGGTGTTATTTAACACCAGTTTTAACCGAATACCATTCATAGCAAAGGGGATGAGAAAATACACACTTTTTTAGAAAATCCTGGTCATGATGTATCATTTTTCTTTTGGTATTTTTTGAAATACTTTTGCTTTGAGTGTTTCATTTTGAAAAGACTGCCCTTGTGGAGTCCGAGATATGACTTTTAAGAAGGGAACGGGTATATTTCCGTGAACCCATTTGGGGTCTCCCTCCTCTCCTTTTTTTGAGAAAGATGTTGTTTGAAGGTTATTTTGGAAAACTGAGGATTATTATTGCAGACAGGCATATACCCGTGCATTTGATTCTGAACTTGGGGGAAGTTGTGATTCAAAGTAGCACTTCTGTATTAGAAGAGTTGCTACATTAATTCTTTTATAACATCCTTCTTTTAAATGAAGTCTGAATTGAGGCAGAATTTCATTTCTCCTCGTTCATCGTTTCATTTATTCATCATTCATTTTTCTTTGCTTGTATGAGTATGATTTTTGGAGAACGTATGCACATATCTCCATGGACGTTCTTGTCAATTTGAAGTTCCTTTCTGGAAACTGTCCATACGAACACAGTTCTTGTGAGTATGCATCATGCTGCTCTTGGGAGTATCTGAGCACAGTTCGGGTCCTATCACAGTTCGGGTCCTGTCACAGTTCAGGTCCTGTCCCCTTTTTCTTTGGATGTGTGTATATCATCACAATTTTTATAATTTTATTTTAGCAGAGTTTCCGCTTATGCGGAATGCCTCACGGAGATATATTCATATGAACATGTACTTATATCCATGTGTCCTCAGAGAATCTTTGCTCGGAGGGAATTTGCCCTCAAAAAGGTATGTGTATATGATCATAAATTTGCAGTTTACGCATATTTTCTCACCGGTATTCCTTTTGAGTGGAATGTCGGTAAAAGGTACCATCTGCATATACAGAATCCCTTTTGAGAGATATACGCATATAATTGCGAATTTTATGATTATATAAACATGCCGTGGGCGGAGACTGCATTTGGGCAGAGTTTCCTCTTGGAAACACATGTATATAAATACAAAGTTTGTGATTATATTGATATGTTTTTAGAGGGAAAACTCTGCATAGGCAGGGCTTCCTTCCAAGAAACATATGTGTATAGGCACAAATTTGAGTTTTATAAATATGTTCTTAGACGGAATCTCCACTTGGGCAGAGTTTCCTCTAGGAATCATGCATATAAAAATACAAATTTGTGAATATATAAACATGTTCTTGGGCGGAATCTCCACTTGGGCAGAATCTCCTCTAAGAAACATATAAATATAACACAGATTTGAATTTATAGATATGTTCTTAGGCGGAATCTCCACTTGGGCAGAGTTTCCTCTAGGAAGCATATATATAAAAAATGCAAATCTGTGAATATATGAATATGTTCTCGAGCAGAATCTCCACTTGGGCAGAGTCTCCTCTAAGAAACATATGCATATAGCACAAACACACCATCCCGGAGAGTTTAAAACTCGATGGGAGGTGGCATGAATAACAAAGGTATCTAAAATACCATATGTCCAAAATGGACGGTATTTAGAACCTATAGCCCGTGAGGGCCAGTGCCGCTATTGCGGACTTTTAGCCGATGAAGTTTGCCGATGCCGCATACGGATAACCTCTCAACACTCGGGGGAAGAAGATTTGGTACCTTCACTCACACAAGAAATGAGATTGAGAGAGAGACGGGAGACTTTTGGAAATTTTCTATTCTTTCAGAATTTCAGAAAAGGGGGGGGCAGCAATTTCTCCAGGGAGCCGGCATCTCCCGGGGCCGACCCCCTCAAATGGGGGGATGGGGGGGCCTTTTATAGGGGAAGGCCCCCCCCTTACATGCGTGGGGTGGGGGTTTAAACCGATGAGAGTTCCATCGGTTAGAGGGAAAATTCCCTCTAACCGATGAGACTCTCATCGGTTAAAGAAAAAAATCCTCTAACCGATGAGACTCCCATCGGTTAGAGGGTTAAAAGCCCTCTAACCGATGGGGGTTACCATCGGTTAGGGCTTTTCCTTTTTTTTATTTTCTGTTTTCTATATTTTTATTTTATTTTTTTTGTTTTTTTCTGTTTTCTGTGTTTTCTGTCTTCTGTGTTTCTTTATTTTTCTGTTTTCTGTTTTTTTTATGTTTTATGTTTTTTTTTGAAAGGGGGACCCCTTAACCGATGGAACATCCATCGGTTAAGGGGGAATCCCCCCCTAACCGATGGGGGTTCCATCGGTTAGAGGGGGAGACTCCCCTAACCGATGGAAGCCCCATCGGTTAGGGGATTCCCCTAACCGATGGAACTTCCATCGGTTAGAGGGGAGTTCCCCTCTAACCGATGGAAGCACCATCGGTTGGAGGGGTCTCCCCCTCAACCGATGGAAGCACCATCGGTTAAGGGGGAAAAACCCCCTTAACCGATGGTAGCCCCATCGGTTAGGGGAAAAACCCCCTAACCGATGGTGCCTTCACTGGTTTAGGGGAGGGAGATTTCTGGGAATAAATTAATGGGGGGATTGACACTAAATTATTTTTTATGTCAACAGCGGAGAAGAGGCAAGGGAGTTGATGTCCTAGTTGTGCTGCTCCCCAGTCTGGACATGGTTGATTGGGGTTGGCGAGCAACTAGAATTTGGAGGTGTAGGCGGCCATGGCAATCTCTGTGCCCTTGAAGCCATAGACCAGGCTGGGGTAGGGCCTGGCGCTGAGGTTGGAGGGCAGCCCATTGTTGTAGTAGTCATTGACGAGCTTGGGGAACTACGTGAACATGAGCTTGCCGATGACGGCCAGTGCCAGGCAGGTGTTGTCCATGGTGATGCCGATGGGGTTCCCTAGAAGTTGCTGCTGTGGATGGCCCTGTCGCGGGAGACATCGATAAGGGGATTGTTATTGACAAAGTTGATATCGCACTCAACCATGGCAGTGGCGGCCCGGATGACATTGATCTGGGGGCCAAGCCACTGCGGGGAGCCGGGAAGATGCGTAGAGCATAGGGATCCTGCTTGGGCTTCATATGGGGGTCAGTGTCTTCTGTGCACGCTGCATGTAGGAGCCCCCCTGCATGAGGTGCTCCATGATGGCTGCAGCCTCGATCTGGCCCGGGAACATCGGCTCCATGAACGGCTCCAGTAGAGGCATCCCCCAGGAGTCCACCATCTCCGGCAGATGCAATCCTTTGGAAAGTTCTTCTTGTGGACAAAGGGGAAGCTGAGTTCTTGATCTGCTAGATACCCCAAGGGCGGGCCACTGCTGTGCGAGACATTCAGGAATGGCGGCATCGATGACACAGACCACTACCTGACCGTCGCCTGCTCCTCCAATTCTATGTCATTGGCACAGGAGGAGCATGATCAGGTTCTAGGATTCGAAGAGAGGCAATTCTAAATCAGGAGGTGGGAGGAGAGAACAGTGGTGAGCAGGGACAGCCATCTGGAGCTCGTCACCTAGGTTGGGAGCAATTCTGCTCCATTTCTAATAGTTTGGGCCCATCTGTTCCTCCCCACCCCACAGAGTTACAACACCCCATCTGCCGTCACTCCCGGTGCCAGAGTGGATGAAAGCATCTTCCGATAGAGGTGTCGGCAAATGGGGCTTCTGGGAAGGGGGTTGTGCTGGGGTGATCAACGTGCAGTTGACGGATGTGGAGGCGGAGAGGCTGGTGGTAGTCGGTAGAGTGGTTGGGTGACGCCGACCAATGGTGATTTTGGAGGGTATTTTAGGTATTTGAGGATGTTAAACAATTTGCAGCGCATATATCGTCAAATATTCACTTCTTCTTGACGGCAAGGAACCACAGGGTATAAGCGCAATCTATAAAGATATTGGAGGATACTATTGATATTAAGCTCAAATGAGGGGTATATTTGGCATAACCATCTTTACAAGGGTATTTATGCAAAAAAAAACCAATTAAACCACATACATTTGCACATAAAAGTTGCACAAATAAATATATATATATATATAATATTTTATAGACAATATGTAATGTTCTATTTAGATTTCTTCTAACCCAAACCTCTCAGATGTGCCAGCTCTAATTCCCATTCCCAGGTCATCTGAACAACAAAGAAAAGCGGACCAACTATGGACAGCCATAGGCCCATAGCATGGCAGTAATGATTGTAGGGGACAGTGGCCATGCAGCAAGTAAGGACAAAACAAGAACAACCTGAGGCCTTGTCAGTGATGGCAACAGCAGCCAGCAGTGACCATGTCCCATGATGGCTTTTTGCTGTTTTTTCTTCCTTTTAAATAAGTTTGTGAGACTAAGAATTCTAAGAGATTAATCACATTATCATATCTTACCATTCATGCTAGCTTGCTTATGCCAAAGCTCCTTTCTATGCATCCCCTAATTTCCTAAAAATAACTGCCTTTTCTCGCCTTCTCGGGGCATTTTCATTTAAGGTCGGTGACATGTTTCAGACCATTATGGAAAATGAAGGCTTCTCTTAGTTCTCTATGTCAATTCAAAACAAGTAAAAATAACCTTGAAACTAAATAAAATTAACAAAGGCTAGTCCTTCTTTCCTTCTAAAAGTAAAAATATTAATTGTTTCAAACATGTCAACTATGTAACATGATGAAGTTTCGCTGTTTTCCTTTTTCCTTTTATTTGTGAGATTAATTCTTAGGTATTGATCCAATCAACATATGTTACATTTCATGCTAGCCGGCTTGTGCCAAACTTCTTTTCATGTGTCCCCTAATTTCCTAAAAGTAACTGTCTTTCCTCTGGACTCTTTCTTTTAAGGATCAGGTGATATTTTCCAACAATTCTGGGAGAATGAAGGCTTCTATTAGTTCTCTATATCCAAAAGGACCAAAACAAGAAAAATAAGGACGGCTGGTTCTCATTTCCTTTTAAAAGTAGTAAAAAATGTAATTAGTTTCAAGCATGTTGAGTTTTCATATTCTCACACAGCATCTAGTTTTATTAATGGGAAAAAATGAAAAAAGATAATAAGAACCAGAGACAATATCTGTCTATTGACTCTATTCTGATTCTGGCAAGACAACAAGGACAGATAGCAATTGAATTTCAACAATCTCACCATATCATATTGGTCACTGGGTTTAGCTGCCCACAGGCGAAGATTTATTGTATTTCTTGTCCGTAACCTGGTATCGGATTGTCATAAGCAACAGCCTCAACCTGTTATGAAATGCATCAGAACAACTGGTACCTAAAAATTCATAAGGTTTTGATTCAAAGGGGCAGCATCTATGAAAATTATGTTTAAGAAAAGTGAAAAAAAGGAAAGAAGTAATGTCTTATAAACAAAATTGGAATGACATTTCTTGTCCCCTGCTTGTAGGCGAGGATGGACATTGGGTTTGGTGGGGAGGGGGGAGGGTCAGGAGTTCAAGTTCAAGAGGGGTGTTTGCTTGTGGCTTGAGCCATTTTTTTCTTAAAAAAATAAGAAGAAAGATATTAGAAGGGCATCTTACCGTTTCTCCAGGTACCCAAACTTTACGTTTTTCTCCATTTGGCTCCTCTTCTACTGTCCCATAGAACTAAGCATCCACATGACCAAAAAGATAAGAAAGGGAAATTGCGCTTGATTGTGCTCATGAACTGAAAGATAGCACCAAAAATTCCACGTCTAAAGAGACAGCAAATTTTCAAAACATTTAAGAAACTAATAACCTTGACTGGGTATGAAACATGAACACGTTCAATCTCCCAAGGATTTCCAAAGTTCAGCCAGTAGTCAGGTTGTTCATGTTGAAAACCGTCCAATATAATTTGGCGGAATAGGCCATATTGGTACCTCAGCCCATAACTGTCACATGAAAGTATCAATGTAATAGCAAGCAAGGAGGTTGGTACATGAGGTCAAAGTTATTGACAACGGCAGATCTTTCATATCTAGTATGAAAACCACAAATTCTAGTATAGGGAGCATACAACCTCCAGATACCATATGCCAAAACAGTCTTCATGGTATGCCTCAAATCCATGGTAAACACAGAAATTACATTCAAATTTACCATAGTTTTCAAATATGAAGATAAGACATGAACACCATATAGTGAATTGTACATTTTTATAAGATTATTAACATCACACACATCATCTTAGGGCATTATTAGGAAGAATTAGGCAATTTCTGCAATTAAACTCTCTCAAAAATCAATTTGGATTTTTCATGCGTAAACAATCAATTCAGCATTATTGGGTGATGAATGGGACTGGATATGCATTTAAGTCAATGACACATTGCATGATTACACAAACATTCAGTTCATATTGACAATTTTGTTATTCTCAAAGATTTAATTGCAATTTTATTCATCCAGGGGCAATTCGGCAATTTATTGGACAAGCCGGGGGCAAAGTAGTCAGTCAGTGGACAGAGGGGGTTGTCCTAGGGCTTCCCATCTCAGCTTGGATATCTAGATCTTTCTTTGTCAAATCACATTGTAAACTACATTTTTCTACAGCAATGATGGTAGAATTATAGTTGCTTTAGTGTCTTTTTTTTTTTACCTTAACCTCTCTCTCTCGCTTCTAAGTGCGATGATCATGGCAGTTTTTTCTTTTCAAGCTAGTTTGTGGCTATCTTATTGTTAGTTTTATTTAAAAACATTGCGCAATTTAGTGATATTTTAGAATGCTGTAGGTGCATTCCAGATCTGAAGCTTGCATCTTTCCATTGCATAATTAGTGATTAAGAGTATTTAAGTCGTAGATTTTAATTTCTCATTGTTTAGAGTTAATTAAGTTAATTAGTTTTAAAATTTGCAACTTCAATCACTTTCAAAAAAAAATTACAACTTCAATCTTGTTCTTTTAAACCAATCTCTCACTGTTTTTGAAGCAGAAATTCAACGTTTTTGAACTCTAGAAGTCTCGACTTCTCCATGGATTTGACTGGGATTCACCACTTAACTATTCTCTTTAATCAAGTTGTGAGCTGGATTTAATTTTGGTAGTGTGTATGTTAAAGGCATATGCTTAACTCTATCAGGAATCTGAAAGAAAAAACAAACAAGCGCACATACATATGAAGTTTCTGTGTCAAACTACCTATATATCATGACTCAAGGATTACAATGTAGAATATGTGCTGTTTTGTAAGCAGAAATTAGTAGGCTTTCATGCCCGATATGTTGATGTATTTGAATATATTTTTCCTCAAGGATCAGCCCTTCATTTCAAAAAAGGCTGAGGACTTAAAAGAAAGGATTATGTATGATATCCACATAACTTTGCATGGCTTAAAAGATAACACCTGACTTGGCACCCAGATCATAGAATATCTTTTGTGCATAAAGATGGTCATCATCATAAAAGGTCTATATAATGGCAAGAAAACTGACTCGAGAGAAAATATTTTCCCCATTCAAGGTCGCGTCTAAACACAAACACTTCAATGCTGGTCCTTTCTTCTTGACGACCCAGGCCCAGCATCATTGAGGAATTAGACAAATGTGGAATGCAACTGACTGCAGATAAAAAAGCTTCTATTTTATGTCTATTTACCCTGCTGAAAAATTAACCTCAAACTTGGGGACACACTCACTTAATACATTCTTCTTTTGCTTTTCCTAAGAAAATAGATGTATCCTGTTCTTCATCCAACAGGTTTTGTTTCATTGTATATTATCCTTTCTTTTCTTTACAGTTAAGCTGAAGCCCATTAACCTCAGATAAAAAGGATAAAACTATCCATTACCCACTTTCAAAAAAAAAGTCATCTTTCTAACCTGCACACTCTCCATTCAAATTGGATTAAAAATCAACTGCTCTCGATTATTCAAATGTTTATCATGTTTACAAAGAGAAAACCAACCTATCTCGACCTGATGTCATAAAGACAAAATTGAATTTTCATCTTCATCATACCTGCATCAGATGGATGGGAATGTCTAGAACAGACATAATGCAGAAAAAGGTCCCTTGAAGACACTATCAGGACATAGAATCATGTTATCATGTGCAAGTAAATGACAGAAATCTTACCCCCAAGCAGGAAAGTTCATTGTTGCTAAAGAATCCATCTGGCATGCTGACACACGGGCTAAACCACCATTGCCAAGAGCTGCATCCCCTTCCTTCAGCCATAAATTTGAGAATATGAAGGCATCCAAAAGTTATCTTTAGAGGGAACTGGGAAGTCTTTTTTTTCGGGGGTGTGTGTGTGTGCATGGGGTTGGGCTGGGGGTGGGATTGAAGGGGTTAGGGTTTTCCAGGAATGGACAGTCCCTCATTTTGTGGCATACAAGTACAATGCAGAGCACCACCCTTCTGTGAATTCATGTGAGGATGATGTATGTCAAGTCACCAACGGGCCAAAAAGTTACACAGAGACACCCAGAGAAAGAGGAGAGTTGCCACCCTATAAAAGAAGCAGTCTGAAGTAACAAAAATTGGCCTAACCTGCTAATGACCTCCATGGTCTCAGTCTCCAATATGCATAAATATAAAGCATATCAAAGCTTCCCACATGATCCAACTTTAGAAACTAAAGCACTAAATGCAGGAACATATCAAGAACAAATAGCAACTAGAGGTTGAAAACGGCTGCCCTTGTCCAGTGCATTACTTAGTCTTTTTCAAGTATGCGATAAAACAATCTCAGCAGCCTATACAGAAGCATCATGGGATGGAATGAGGGTGTGCCTAACAGTGAGGATGGATAGCTTTTCCTGACCTGCTCTGCCAGTACTTCAAGCTCAAAGCCAAGTTGATTTAAGGCATCTGCATACTGATCCCTAATCCCCAAATTGATGACACTGTTTGATAAAGAACGACCTGAAGCCATTAAGAAGCATTGAAGATGGTTATTTCGACAAGATGGAAACAGTCCAGAAACAGATCAGGAAAAATGACAACATTATGCTTCCAATAGACAGTCTTGGCAAGGATGACGGTTTAACATTTTCTTCAACAAACATGCAATAATGCTAGATAATGGGTCTGAGAACCAAACATGACAAACTTCCAATTCTCTTTATCTGTCCCATCTTTTAATCATTGAGCTCTTAAAAGAGAACACTTTGGTGATATATCAGCAGCTTCGTTCATCAAAAGGAAAGCAATATTTGAAAGAAGAGACTAAAAGTGCCAGCTATCCAACTGAACTAGAACCAATTAGACCAATTATCAATTTGGTATTGCAACTGGGAAGTTATTTGCATTAAGGGGCAAAGTGCTCAGAATCAAGATGATGCAGGATGATTCTAGGAGATATGAGAATTGCCTTCGTTTATAAGGAATAATTTAATAAACTTATAAATAGTTTCAGGATAGCTCAAATTTTAGAATTAGTCTATAAACTTTTAAGGAAACTATGAATTGTAAGAATTTAATTTTGACATATTCAGGAGAATTTTCTTCTTGCTTATGAATGTTTGTATGGGATGAAGCAGCAGAGAAAGAGGGTGTGGTACTCAAGCTGGACTTTGAGAAGGCATATGACATGGTGCACTGGAACAGTCTTATGAAGGTTTTCCAAAAGATGGGATTCCATCAGACTTGGATCCGATGGATATGGGAGTGTATCGCTTCTGTATCCTTTTCCCTCTTCTTATTTTCCTAGTGGGAGAGGACTTCGGCAGGGCTTTTGTCTCCCCTAGTCCCCTTCTTTTTGTGTTGGTAGCTCACATTATGAGTTGTTTGTCGTTGAGAGCCAAGACGACAGGAGTGTTTAGTGGTTTCCAGGCAGCCAGTGTACTTCCAATATTACCCACCTTTAGTATGCATGCAATACTATTCTCTTTCTCACTAATAAGGTGCAACAGATGTATAATGCCAAGTTGATGCTTCAGATGGTGCAGGATATCAGTGGACTGAAGGTCAATTACTCCAAAGGTCATGTTGTAGGGATTAATATGAAAGATTCAGCTCTTAATTGGGCAGTTGATATCTTTGGATGCCAAATTGGGGAGTTTCCTTTCTCTTATTTGGTCCTCCCTTTGTCCACAGGAACTCTTCACTGAATCACTATAGGGATTGGCAGGTGGTGATGTAGAGATATGAATCTAGGCTGGCAGGTTGGAAGGCTAGAAGGGTAGACTCCTTTCTTATGGAGGGCACTTGGTGTCGTGAAGATCAGTGCTGGATAGCCTACCTACCTATTTCTTATCTATCTTCAGGATCCTTAAGACAGTGGCGAAGAACCTGGAATCCATCCGGGCCAAGTTCTTCTGGCATGGTAGTGGGAACAGAGATAGAGGTTGGTAATTTGGTATGACATCACGTGGGGTAGAGTATGCAAAAGTAAGGAAGCTGGTGGTCTGGGTATCAAGGAGACAGACATCAGATATTTCAATTTGGCGCTCTTATGTAAGTGGCTATGGAGGCTGAGGATAGAGGATGGAGGCCTTTGGGCATAGCTGAGCAGAGAGAGACACTATTCCTCATCTAGAGTTTTGGGACTTGACTCTGGCAAGAACCTATAATGTTTCCCCGATTTTGAGAGGCTTCTGTAGTATGTAGACTTTACCAGATCCAGTGTATAAGTCAGTTTGGGCAATGGTATGAGATGCTTATTCTAGTAGAATAGGTGGTGTGGTAACCTTTCTATAGTGAAGGCTTTCCCATCTTTGTTCTCTATTGCAGGGGTACCTTCAACTATGGTTTGGCGTGCCGGATCGAATCGGCCCGATTCGGCCGAATCGGATCGAATCAGGAGGAAACCCGATTCGCCCGATTCCCATCGAATCGGACCGATTCCCATCCGATTCCCATGCGAATCGGCCCGATTCAGGCGAATCGTGGCGGATCAGGAAAAACCCGATTTGCCCTGATTCCCCGATGCGTCGAAACTTGCCTTCAACCACTGTGGCGCAGTCCTTTGATGCATACCTAGCCAGGGGTATTTGGGCTCCCACTTTCAGAAGGAATCTCCATCCTCATGAGATGATTCAGCTTGGACAGCTTCTGTCTTTCCTTCTAGACTAATCTCTGATTGTAGGTAGGGTAGATTCTAGGTAGTGCAGATGGGAGAGGGAAAGAGGCTTCTCAGTCAGGTCTACTTACTCTATCAACTCAGAGGGGGAAGTGTGACAGTCTTGTGTACCTCAGATTTGGGTTCCCACGAGCCCACTGAAAGTGAAGATGTTGATTGGGATATGTTATGGTCGTCTTTCCACTTATGATAGGGTGGCTCATTTTCTTCAGAATATTACTACTTCTTGTTTGTGCGGAGAGGAGGAGGACCCAAACCACCTGTTTACCAGTTACACGTTTGCGAGGGAGGCTTGGGAGAAGATTGTTAAAAAATTCCAGCAGCCCTTAGATCATTTTCTGGGGTGAACTAGCTCTACTCCAATTGGAATAGGACGTAAGGGAGACAAGATTGTTTGGTGGCTTGTCCTCCACGCCATACTTTGGGCATTGTGGACCAAGAGGAACAATAGAATATTCAAGATAGAAGTGAGGCCTGTTGCTAGGCTTCTTTCTTTTATTTGTGAGTGAGTGGCTTTTTGGGCTAAAGAGTGTTGTGGCGTAGGGCATCATACCTCTTTTCCCTTTTTGTTGTTAGGGAGCTAGTTGGATCCATCTTCTTGTTGGGGTGGTCCTTTTGTATAGGGGTTTTTGAGAGCTCACATGCTTCTTTGCCCATTAGGATGTCTACTTTGTTGATCATGAACTAAAGAGAAATTTGGTGAAATAGATTGATAATGGAGCATGGAATGCTATCTCATGAGACTGCTTCTTCTTTCTTTTTTACAAAAAAAATATATATATAGTATTTCGGCCCTCCTCCCCGACGTGTCCCATCCCGTCCAACCCAGCCACATGCAAAAGAGGTGTCCCATCTAAGACTCCCACCTGTGAGAGAATTTTGAGTGTCCATGACTTCAAAAAGGAAAAAAAAACTCTGCAATGTACAAAGGATCCATTGCATAATGGGGGCCTTATTTGACTGGTTGGGTCCAAAGGCTAGACCATTAAACAGGGGTCTGCATAACTAGACCACCTATAAAATCACTATAGCATTTCTGATGTCCCCTCAGTGAAAGGCCGAAACCTTCCTTCCCCCCACCCTTCCTGCCTTCCCCACTTGTCCCCTCCATTATCACTGCAGCATTGTTCTCCATTGAAACCCCCTGGGCTGCCGGCTGGCCTGGGACCTCCCTCTTCGGCCTGCCCCACCTCCTCTTCTGAGAGTCCCTACCCCTACCCCAGCCGCCCTGACATCAACCAGCAGCCCTAGCTCCTCTTAGGGAGCCCCTTGCTCAACCTCCGCCACCAGCCACCCCAACTCCTCTTTCAAGGGGATTTTGGGATGAAGATGGCAATGATCTATCCTCCCCGGGAAGAGAGAGATTTTCCACCACTGCTAGCCATGGTTTGCCGGATCGGATCGAATCGGTCTGATTCGGCCGAATCGGATCGAATCAGGAGAAACCTGATTCGCTGATTCCCATCTGATTCTTATACGAATCGGTCCGATTCTGGCGAATCGTGGCAGATCAGGAAAAATCCGATTCACCCTGATTCTCCGATGCGTCGAACCTTGCTTCTAGCCACTACTAAAAGAGAGGGACCAAGACTACTACTATAGAAAAAAGAAAGAAAAAGACAATCCAGATAGATGGGAGATAGTCATAGTACCACACACTTCCTTTTTTTTTTTTGGAAAAATGGATAGTGCCACTAATATATAAATAAAAAAGAAAAAGAATATACAAATATAGGCTCATCAAGAGGCCAAAAAAACTGCCCAGCCCATCTATACACCACCATCCAACATCATATGGATAGCCAATCTTTATCCTCCCAACAAAGCAAAAAGAGTAGAATTTGATTGATTCACATTACATACAATAGATGCCCATTCCTTAACTTTGATACAAATCACCACAAAAAGAGACTCAGCATCCCGAACAACCCTAGAGAAATTGTGGTTGTTTTTCTCCCCCCAAATCATTCACAATGAACCACATGCTTCTTTGCAGTGAACTGGATTGATAAGAGAGCATGGAATGCCATCGCATGAGACTGCTTCCTCTTTCTTTTTGTCTTTCTTTCTTTTAAAGCATTTCGGCCCTCCTCCGTGATGTGTCCAATCCCATCCAACCTAACCACACACGTGAAAGAGGTGTCCCATCCAAGACTCCCACCCATGAGAGAAGTTTAAGTGTCCATGAGTTAAAAAAGAAAGGACTCTGTAGTGACAAAAGGACCCATCGCATCATGGGGTCCATATTTAACTGGTTGGGCCCCAAAGCTAGACCATTAAACAGGGATCTGCACAGCTAGACCACCTATAAAATCACTCTAGCATTTCTCCCCCAATGAAAAGCCGAAACCTTTCTTCCCCCCTACCCTACCAGCCTTCCCGACTTCTGCCCCCCATTGTTATTGCGACATTGCTCTTCATGGATGGCAAAATCGGCCGACTTAGAGCGGAATCGGCCCAACTCGGAGCGGAATCGGCCTATGGCGACCCGATTTGGGGGGGGGGGGGGGGGGGGGGGGGGGGGAGGGGAGGGGAACCACCCACCCACGGTATAAGGTGGAATCAGGGTGGATCGTCCGGAATCGGGTGGAGTCGGGCCGACTCAGCCCAACTCTGAGCGCTCCACCCCGATTCCCTCACCTTACCTTAACTACGTCTGATCCCCTCAACTTACCTTTTTACCTGAACATCATTTAAGTAAATGGTATATTCATTTACTTAAGATATTACATGTAAATAAGGAAGTACCTCCCATTTGAACCCAATAAAATATCAAAAAAATCATATCTCTTACAAATAAAAGTCAACTCTCCCATTCAAGAAGAAAATTACGATTTCGGTGGTTCCATCAAAATAACGACTTTCTAATCATCATAATTTGACATATCTAAAAATTTCATAATTCAAATAAACCAAATAAAATAAAAATCTAAAGTCCGGTAAAAAAGTAGTGACAATTCTCATGAGTTTGGGTGATGATAGCTTAGGTTTGACAAATCCTAAGAGTTTCAAGCAGACTAAGTGCTATCAGTAGGAGAGTGGCTCCCTTGGAGAAGTCATATACACGTTTAACTTTTTTTACCGGACTTTAGATTTTTAGCATTCTATTGGATTTATTTGAATTATGAAATTTTTAGATATGTCAAATTATGAAAGATTAGAAAGTCGTTATCTTGATGGAACCACCACCGAAATCGCAATTTTCTTCTTGGATGGGAGAGTTGACTTTTTATTTGTAAGATATATGATTTTTTTGATATTTTTATTGGGTTCAAATGGGAGGTACTTCCTTATTTACATGTAATATCTTAAGTAATGAAACTACAAATATAACATTTACTTAAATGATGTTCATATAAATAAGGTATCATATTATCGTGCTTTGTATTCTAATATGAACATGTGTGCAACTAGACTATGGATATACCCAAAATGTGCAATATATATAATTTTTAAATTTTAAAGAATTTCTCTGATTTTTTCTTCATTTTTCACAATTTTTCTTCTTCATTTTTTAACCTGACCGATCCTGGATCGGCCAGACTCCCATGGAGTCGGGCGGATCCTCCGACCCAACCCGACTCGGATCGGGGTCGGCTGGGTCCGTCCCAGCACCCCGATCCGACTATGCCATCCATACTGCTCTTTATCGAAGCTCCTAAGCCGCCAACTGACTCAATCCCTCCCTCTTCAGCCTGCCCCACCACCTCTTTCGAGAATCCAACTGCCCCAACCTCTAGCCAGAACCCGTGGCTCCTTTTTGGGAGCCCCTTGCTTAGCCTCCGTTGCCAGCTGCTTAGGATGAAGATGGCAATGATCTATCCTCCCTGGAAGAGAAATTTTCCCCCACTGCTAGACTACTAAATGAGAGGGGCCAATACTACTACTATGGAAAAAAGAAATGGGAGAGAGTCATAGTACCACACACTTTGTTGCAGATTAGGATCTCTACTTTGTTGATTCATGAAACTGTTTCCTCTAAATTTCTTTTTTTTTAAGCATTTCGACCATCCTCCCCGATGTGTCCAATACCATCCAACCCAACCACATATACGAAAGAGGTGTCCCATCCAAGATTCCCACCTATGAAAGAAGTTGTGTCCATGACTTAGAAAAAAAGAGAAATGCTATCTGCCCCGGCTAGCTTTGCGTAAAGGGCCGTGCCCCTCCACAGCGGGCTTTGGCATGAAAAATTGCCAAAACCCACATTCCCAGAAATCCCCCCAAAAAAACACCTCTAAATGGGGGTACACGGGGCCTATTTATAGGCAAAATCCCTCCTCCCCTAACCGATGGGGTACCATCGGTTAAGGGGGATATCCCCCCTAACCGATGGTAGCACCATCGGTTAAGGGGACCTCCCCCCTAACCGATGGTAGCACCATCCGTTAAGGGGATTTTTCCCCCCAACCGATGGTAGCACCATCGGTTAAGGGGACCTCCCCCCTAACCGATGGTAGCACCATCGGTTAAGGGGGATTTCCCCCCTAACCGATGGGAGTACCATCGGTTAGGAGGGGGGCCCACCCTATGTGCATGTAAAGGGGGGCCTTCCCCTATAAAAGGCCCCCCATTCCCCCCTCCCTTTCAGCAGGCTACAGCCCTTTTTTGCGCAGTGCTGCCCCCTGCTGTCCAAAAATCCCAGAAATTCCAAAGAAATAGAAAAACCTTTCTCCATCTTCCAAAAATCCCCACTTGTTCCTCAAGTTCCCTTGCTTGGCGTGAAGGTACCGGCCCCTTCTCCCCGCTCGGTGTATAGCGTGGATTACATCCGATAACGAAAGGAACCGGAGATCATCTTCATACGACATCGGCAT
>CM024754.1:58806244-58847840 GCA_014218235.1 Colocasia esculenta
TATATGCCCAGGTGCTGGAGTTTTTTTCTTCTGTCCGGAGTTCTGCCCGATCGGAGGGTGCCTTTGCAAGCCTCGGAGTTCTTCCTCGAGCTTGTTCTTTGTGCTTGTTCTTCGTATTTGGTCCATAGACCTTGTGCTGCCGGAGGTGCTGCTGGAGTCCGGCTCCGTTTCTTGGCGCTTCGCTCCAACTTCTCGGAGTTCTGCCCGATCAGAGGGTGCCTTTGCAAGCCTCGGAGTTCTTCCTCGAGCTTGTTCTTTACTTGTCCTTCGTACTCGGTCTATAGACCTTGTGCTGCCGGATTTTTCCGTGCTTCGTACTTTGAACGGAGACATGTTCTCCTTGTACTTTCATTTTAACCGGGACTCCGGGCACCATTTTAAGGGCCGGAACTCCCCTGCTAATTTTGGGGAAGGATCCCGCTAATAAGTTTGTAACTTAAATAACCTTGGGGTCATCACAACTTTTTGGCCTCTGAGCAGGCTGCTGATAATGTATTGTAACCAGGCCTGCTGATAACCAACATTTAATCTTCGTGGCCCAACGGCCCCTTTCATCATGTCCCGACTCGAACCGTCGTCCGCCAAAATAGGCTTCAACTAGGCTAGTCGCTGGACCATCATCTGATAGATTTTTGTAATTTCCGCTGAAATAAACGTGTCACACTTTTACCTTCCAACAGGGTTCTACCCGAGAACATATCCATACAAGCACAATACCTTTGTATGTTCGTGCTCTAAATGCTCCATCTCGAGCAAGTCTCTATGGGCATGTGCATTTAGATGTCGTTGTTCTGATGTATATGTTTCTGTTCTTCGAGGAGACTCTACCAAGCAGAAGTTCTGCCCAAGAATACATTCATATGATCTTGATCTCGTGCTTATATGCTATGCTTCTTGAGAAAACTCTGTATGAAATAAGTTCTGCTCAAATACATATCCATATAATCATGGTCTTATGATCATATGTATATAATTCTTTGGATGAACTCTACTTAAGGGGTGGGGGTTCTACCCGAGAACATATAAGCACAATACCCTTTATGTTCATGCTCTAAATGTCTCCATATCGAACAAGTCTCTATGGGCACGTGCATTTAGATGCCGTTGTATTTGTATGTATATGTTTCTTCGAGGAGACTCTGCTCAGCAGGGATTCTGCTCAAGAACATATCTGTATAATCATAATCTCATGTTTATATGCATATGTTTTCTTGAGGAAACTCTGTCAAAACAGAAATTCTCCTCGAATACATACCTATATAATCGTGAGTTTATGGTATACTGATATGATTCTTGAGTTGAACTCTGCACACGCAGGGGTTCTACCCGAGAACATATCCATACAAGTACAATACCTTGTTCATATTTATATACTCTCCTAAACGAGAATTCCATTCGAGAATTTATTCGTACATTCTTATTGTGTGTTTTATGCATATACCTTCTTAAAAGGGGACCCATTCAAGTGGAAATTCTGTTCCAGAATATATTCATGTGCTTGTAAAAGTTGTGCTCATATGACCACAAACATATAAAGGGGACTCCTTTAAACGAAGATCCTGCCCTTGGAGATGAGTACATTACTCAGAAGATGATTTTGCTAAAAGAATAACCTTATTTTTCAAATTTGAGACTCATTCTGTCCAAAATAACCAAAGCAAAAATATTTTATCAGGATTTCTATGGATGCATATATTCTCGCCCATGCTATGAAATGGTATTTGGGTTGAAACTGGTGTTAATACGACACCTAAGGTTTTAACTCGATGTAATGTAACATCGATTCCGATCGATGGAGACAGGGGTCCAGTACACGCCACCCTAATCGCCTGATGATTAAAAGGCACTAATCAAAGAAGTTCAGATCAAAACACGGCGCACTCATCCGTTTCACGGATTTACAAAAATTCTTTCTCTACATTGCGCAGACCCTTACTTCTGCCTGATAGGCAGGCTGGCATGCCCGCATATACCAAGTCAAAATACAAACAATGAACGAAACATATCTTTACAAATCAAGAAAGAGAGATGATGATGAAGAATTTCCCCGTGTCCACAGTCGGGCTCGGCGATCCGGCTGAACCTATGCGATCTGGTCTGATCCACTCGCTAGGACCGGATGGGTTACCCCAGATCGGATCAGACGGCGACCCGGACCGACCGATCCGATCCCGATCTGGCTGAGTTTTTGAACTGGTCGCCACCTGATCCGATCCCGATCCGGCCGAGATTTTGAACCTTGGACAATCCCACAATTATAAACTAATTCAAAAGGGATATAAGAATGGGCTAAAATGTTCAGTAAAGTAGTTAATGTTTTACTTTATGACTACCAGAGCAATTGTCTTCTTGGAGGAGACAATGCATGCCAAGATTTGATTACTTCTTCACCTGAATGCTCTACCTCTCTGCCACATTTACCCTTTAAGGAGGTTAATAACCTTTTCATTGTCTCTAATGTAGGTAGTAGTTCTACTCGACTGTATATGAGTCTCAATCTTTTTTGACATATAAAGAAGGTCATATTGCCGCTTACATTGGTATCAAGTACTTGTATATGATAAGCTAATGTCCCGGTGTTTCAATAGAGAAGCTTTCACTATTTTCCAATTTAGCCAAGTGTATGTTATTGTTAATTTCTGCAACGACAATACCTTCTTGATATTTCTATTTTATTTTTATTCTTGCAGAACATGAAGAAGAGTGATAGAAAGAAGGTTGTGCCTCGTGTTTGTATTATTGGAGGCAAGGCTGCCCCAGGTTATGAAATTGCAAAGAAGATAATCAAACTTTGTCATGCGGTTGGGGAAAAGATCAACAATGATCCTGATATTGGTGATCTTTTGAAATTGGTACGTACAGAAGAAAAAACATAAGCAAATTCCACGGCTGTTTTAATTACTTATATCCCTGATTTCCTCCCTCTGTATCTTTTTCTGCACTTCTCCTCAACCCTCTGTCCATATGTAGTTACATTTTGCAGTTTTCTTTCCATTAAGTATGACACTTAATGTGATGGGAAAACCATATAGCTTCAGCTATACACATGCCAGACAGCCTCCTCATTCACCAAAATGGTGTCTACGATTGAAAGGTTCTATTCGTGATCCACATTTCACATTATGCCGATGATCCTCACCCAACCTATCATGTGCAATAAAGTTGGTCAATAGGACAAGAAAATGGTCAAGTGGAAATATCTACTAAACTAGGTTTAAGATGTGCCATTCTACCAATGGCAAAACATGCACTATTAACTTCAATTGCATACTCAGTATTCAGTAACAGTTGACTTCCATTTACATTTATCTTTATTGTTTATGCATAGGTGGCTCTATATCTGGTTGTATCATGGTTTGGCGGATCGGATCGAATCGGTCCGATTCGGGCAAATCGGAGCGTATCATGGGATTCCCTATCGCCCGATTCCCATGCGAATCGGACCGATTCCCATCGATTCCCTTGTGAATTGGCCCGATTCTCCCGAATCAGAGTGAATAAAAAAAAAAAAACGATTCGGGGCATGAAGCTGGCCCTTATGGCTTCTCTATATTCAATAATTCATGTTCCAAAGTTATTTTGGTAGACATGAAGCTGGCTGTTCTTTTTGTGTGAAATTGTCCAATCACTATTGTTGGACCATTTACAGTCCAGGGCATGGTGTGGGTCTGTATACAGTAACTTAAAAAGTTTTCCCATGGTTGGTCTTAAGAAAAGTGGATGGAAGATGAACATTTCTCAGATGACTGTGCTAAAGAAAATTTTTCATTGCCCTTCGCAGTCTTCAGTTCTTATTATTTGCTCATTAGCTTGGACTTAAGTTTTTTTTCACCTCACACTTCACAGGTCTTTATTCCCGACTACAATGTCTCAGTTGCTGAATTAGTAATACCAGGAAGTGACCTCTCGCAGCACATAAGGTTTGGAAAGAAAATGCATCAAACTGATCTTTTAATCAATCACTAATCCATCTAGTATTTCATGGCCGAAAGTTCTTGTCACTTGCATGTACTCTTGGTCTTTTCTTAACAGATAGACAAGGGTAACACCAGTGGTGGCAATGTTTCATTGTCTGACTATCTACTAACTGTGGTTAACAGAAACAAATTTCAATTTTACATTACAGGCGCTAGTCTGCTAAAGAAAGCCTTCCCTTAACTGAACTTACAATTTGATTCACTATTTATGTTTTACAGTACAGCGGGTCATGAAGCATCAGGGACCGGCAACATGAAGTTTTTGATGAATGGATGCTTACTCTTAGCAACAGCAGATGGATCCACTGTTGAGATCATTGAAGAAGTTGGAGAAGAAAATATGGTGAATTACATCGTGAATGTTTGTTTCAATCTTCTTGCTCTTGATGAGAAAACATATAATCTCTTCTAATATTTTGTTGAAAAGATAGATGGATTTGTGTTTACTATACTAAATAGTGCATCATATGGAGGACTTTTGCCTGCTTGGACCAGACTGACTAAAACTGGATTTGAACTGACAGTTCTCAATCTGTTTCAGTCAGTTTCAAGGCCGGACCTAGCTAGTCCCATAAAAATGAGAAAAAAAAATTGCTAGCTCATTTGTTTCAGGTAAGACCATCTGGCCCTTCATCCATAGAGATGGATGAAAGGCCTTTTTGTTGTTTTACTATAGTTTCTTTTCTATCTTTACCTTTTGTAGTGAATTCATAGCTTAGTGTCTTTAGGAGCAGCTGAAACTGGTCCTGCAAAAAGAGGACCAGCAAGTTCCCTGTATGAACTGGGACGGGGTTGGAAATATGTTCCTGCCAGTTTTAGAACTGCTTCTTTACTGTGAATCCTTGAAATGGGATTATATGGTCTTTTACACCTTTTTTGGGGGGGGGGGGGGGTCTGGGGTGGAGAATCATTGTCATATGCTCAAATTAAATGCCACCAAAGATGATATATTTCTTTCGGAGATATGCTCAATGTCAATGTTAGCTTTATATTGTCAATTTTCCTTGCCATTGAGAAAGAGGAGGAGATCTCTTTTTTCCTATTTTCTACCTTTCTTACTAATGGGCTGTCCTTTCAAGAAATTTGTGAATTGGGTTCTCATTTGATTGAAATAATAAATAAATAGACATAGACAATAGAGATGTCAATCACTAGGGCCGTCCATGATTCTACATGAAAGCATTGGTAAGAGTTCATTATCAACTAGAGGCATAATGACTCTGGTCATGGCAAGTTCCTGAGTATAAATGTATGAATTGGTAGATTATAGAGTTTGAGACTCTGAGTTCACTATTGATGTTTGGGCATTCTGAAAGGTAATAGTAAATAAATAGACATAGACAATAGAGATGTCAATCAGTAGGGCTGTCGATGATTTTGCATGAAAGGCATTGGTGAGAATTTATTATCAACTAGAGGCATAATGACTCTTGTAGTGACACGATCTTTTCGGATCCGTGTTTAATGGTTTTGGAGTCATGCTCTTGACCAAGAGGTGGTCATTGGGCCTTAGTCGCGGTTTCCGTGCGTTGTGTGGGCGTTGTGGGCCTTAGCTCTCAGCCCATTTAGCCCACAGGTTCACTGGTTGTGAACGTGACGGGGCATGTCGTCGCATTTTGAAACGCGACGGCTTACTATGTTGCGATTCACAAAATCACCTTTGTGTTTAGCGGCTCGTAGCGTTTTGATTGGCAACGGTTAGGGTCGTCGCGTTTAACTCTTAAATGTGACGTCTGACTACGTCGCGATTTTAAGCTGAGGTTTAATTGCTCTGTTTCGCCCAGACAGAGCAGAGGAGCTCTGTCCAGGCGAAGGAGGGAGGTTGTTGTGGGTTTCTTTGGCGATTTGGCCTTCTGGTGGCTCGTGCGGCGTGGGTTCCATGCGAGGATGGCGTTCGGAGCGTGGGTGCGCCGGCGGCGAGGTGTTCTTCGCGTCTTTGGGTAAGCTTCCGATTATGGTTTTATTGTGTGGTGGATTGGCTTGCTGATGTCAGTCTTGTTGCCCTATATGGGTAGGTTGCCTTTAAAGCTTGTAGCCTAGGCAGTAGTTGCAGTACGGCTCCTAGCTGAGGCGACCAGTTGTTGTAGTAGTTTGCCTATGAGGCATATGGCCTAGGCATTGCTGTTGTTGGGCAGACTAGTGGTGTTATGCTAGTCCTGCTGTCTCCTCTTACTTTTCGAGGATTGTGTTAGCTAGTATGTGTTTATGGTTAATTGTAATTTAATTATGCTTCATGTAAACATGTTGTGATCTGGCTATTAGTGTTGCCTGTGAGACCCTTTGGGGTCGAAGTCTTCCTGTTTTCAGGTGATGTTTTTGGGAGGTCCCTGCTGAGCTAGTGACTTGTTGAGGCTCACTCCCTTACAGCTCGTTTCAGGTGTTAGCCATTGTGTGGCTTGTGGAGGCGTTGTGGCAGACTTGTACCACCAGCAGTAGAGTTAGTTGTGTTGTGTGAGCTTGTGCTCCCTCGAGGTAGTTGTACTCTTTTCTCTTGGACATGTAATAATGTATTGGGACAGTTGTATATTGTTGTATACAGGTATGAACACATGTACTTTCTTGTGTTTTATACTGTTGTTGTTGTCTTTTATATTCTTACTGGACACTCGTGTGAGATATCCCTTGCGAGACTTCGGTCCGATCGCGGGAGGCAGACTTAGATATGGAGCCTTATTGGGCATAAATATCCCGGGCCGTTACAATTGGTATCAGAGCATGGTCCAGTTAGAATATGAAAAGACATTGAGGTTACAATGTCCCAAGACATGGTTTAATATCCACTGTTGGTATTTGGTAGTAAGTTTGCGGTTTTTTTGTGGTTAAAGTGGTTTTTACGTGAGTTTTTGATATGTGAAATGTGTATAGTTGTTTGAGAATCTGGTCGTTGTTAGTAATGGCAGAGAAATGGTGAGGCTAGTGGTATAAGTTGAGTGGCTATACCAGTGTGTCAGTTTGCAGTTAAAGTATAGTTGTTTAAAGGTTCTCAGTTACAAAAATTGAAGGGATTAGTGAATTCAGATATGGAATTCAGTAAAGGTGTTTTAGTGAGGTACAGAGTTGGCAGAGTAGAATAGCAGAGGGAATAGCGTTATAATGAGGAATAGTATGTGTTAAGGATTGTTGTTCCGTGTACAAATTGTGGTTGAGAACCTTAGCAGAGGTAATTGTTGTGTCTGGGATTTGTGTTAGTAAGTGTTAAGAAGCAGTTTGGACGATAATGTGATTAGTGATATAAAAGGTTTGGAATAATTAAGTGAGGCAGATTAGCTTCAGATGAGGAACTGGTAAATAGAGGAGCAGTGATTTGTGGTAGCCAGATTAAGTGTGCTTTATGATTAGAGACGGTTGTAGTAAAGAGTTTGAGAATAGTGCTATTGTAAGTAACGATGATAATGGGAAATTGATATAGAGATCTATGTAAGTTTATGTTAAGATGATTAGTTGAGTAAAGAGAGAGAGTAAAGGAAGATCAGTGTGTAGTTAGATTTTCTGAGAATTTCAAAAGAAAGATATTCATTTGGCAAGTGTCAGATTAAGAAGATTCCATAGAGTGATTTGTTAAAGAATGCAGTGTTGAAGATAAGATTAGTGATGTTTAGCAGTTATGTACAGTTTGTGAAAAAGAGAGGTAAAGTATGCGTTAGAAAAAAGATTGAGGATGAGGTTAAGAACGTTGAAATGAAAAAGAGCCATGTGAGTCTGAATAACAGGAAATGAATTAGTTAAGAAGTAGTTAAGAAATATCAGACTGAGTGAAACAGTAAGACAGCTTGTGAAAGGAATTCAAGTAAGGGATTGAATGAAAGAATATTAATGAGTATGTTGCAGCAGTAATGTGGAATAAAGGAATCATGCAAAGCAAGTTATTGTATTTAAAGAGATCGGTTCTAGATCTGGGCTATAGCAGCATTTTAGTGAAAGATGATTGTATATCCAGAAGAGTTACAGTGTAAATGGTTGTTGTGCCATATTTTTGGTCTGCCTTCCCACGGGGAAGAATCATGAAGTTATAAAAAAAAAAAAACGGCAATATGCATCTTAAACCGGAGGCAGGGCCATTGGGCGAAGGTTTCAGAAATCGGTGTATTGAAGAAAGGGAAAAACAGAGAAAATGGATGGACGGGATCGATGGCTCCCCATCTGGTGTTTTGGACAAAAAGATGAAGAAGGGGGGAGAGAGATGGGGTCCCTACTGAGGGTCCCCCTGCCCGCGACTGCCGCCTGGGCCCGGCGCTGCCGCCGCCGCCTCTTCCCTGCTCGCCCGCGCCGCCGCCGCTGCTGTCGGCGCCCAACACCGCCGCAGCCGCCCCCTCCCCTGGCCGCCGCGGGCCTCCCCCTGCTCGCCTGTGCCGTTGCTGCCCGGGGTCGCCGTGGGTCCCCTCTGCTCGAGGCCCTGCCGCCGCCGCCCTGCTTGGCTGGCCGCCGCCGCCGCTGGCCCCTCGTCGCCGCCCTAGTTGGGCGCCGCTGTCGCCGTCGAGTGGAGAGGGAAAGGAGAAGGAGGCCGCCCTCCTCCCCTGCTTTGCTTCGCGCAGACCAACTCGGGAAGGCCCAACCGAAAAATGGAAAGGAAAAAAAGAAAGAAGAAGGAAATAATAGGGGCTAAAATACAAAAGTGCAAACTGAAATTTGCACAAAACCCCTAGAAAGTTGTGCAGACCTCCGGGGAGGGTGCGTAAACGTTCCGGCCGGGGGTTCTTCCTCCGTTCACTATAAAAAGGAGGGGGGGCGCTCCAAGCAAAGGGGAGAATTTTCTGAGCTAAAAAACCCGACCAAGGCTTCGGGGAAAAAGGACTGCAAAGCAGTCCAGAAAAAGGGTATGTAAGGCAGCCCTAAAGATCATCGTGCAAGGCACGATTTATTTCTCTCAAGTTTATAAAAAGGTCTATTGGCTTACCTTATTGGGCCAATTTTCTTATTGGCCCTGGGACTGGTTATTGGGCCAGACTTGTATTCCCGTACAATCAATTGAGATATTGTGTGCTTATTGGGCCGACATTTGACAAATTCTCATGTGTGATTTAATGGGCCTATTGGGCTATTTTTAATCATGTAATCATACGTTATACGAATTATTTCACGTAGTGTCACGTTTATTTTAAACACTGCACTACTTAATTTCTTAACCAAAATCAACCAAGTTTTCGACAAACGTTAACGAAATATTTTCCAAACATTATTATTTAATTTTCAATAACATAAAATCAACAAACAAGTTATGTTTCACATCAATTTAATCCACCTTAAGTTAAACACCTTTTAAATCAAATAAATAAATGAAAATGTTAATTTAATTCACATAATCATAATGTAAATAAATAAATAACGAAAATAGATAAATAAATGAAATCAATAATTCTAAAATACCAAAAAAATGAGAAAAATGCATTTAAAAATCAATAAAAATGAAATAAATATCAAAAAATTCCAAAAAAATAGATTGCATGTCTGCAACTGTGTTTCCCTTCACGCACATTCATTTCATGCAAATGTGAGTTATGTTCTTTTTCTAAGGGTTTGTCTGATGGTTAATCAAGGGTATTCAGCCCTTTGCGCTGATATAATTAACACTAACCGCGGTTAGTGAGGGAGGTCAATGAACTAAACAAGACCATGTCTATGTAAATAAATAAAAAGCCAAATCAAATCAAATCCAAAGACAAATTTAAAATTTTTTAAAAGTGTTAAAAAATATTCTTACAATGATGGCGACTCCACTGGGGACCTCCCTTCCCTTCATCTCTCCATCAGACAACACCCTAACAATAAGATGTACTCACATTTTAATTTTTTTGTGCAGGTCATAACTCTGCAATGGCAGCTCTTGCTCATACTCCGGGGGTGGTCTTCGGCCCGCTTGTGGTCCAGGACCACATAAGGAATGGCTATCTCACAACACCGACCAGGTTTGGAGCTTTTCCCCTGTGGTGGAATCTCCATACTTCTTGGGCGTGATACCGGTCGTATTACCTACTATTGCCAAAGTCCATGAAGCAAGCAAAGCAAAAGAAGAGCCTCAAGCTCAGGCGGCTAACTTGATGCAGATGTTCACCACTTATGCTATCAACTTCACCACACTCCAACTACTGGAAAGAACAGAAAGCGCAAGTCTGGCAAGAAGCCCACAATTCGTGGCATTTCAAGTTCTGGAAAGACTGTCCGCATTGGCGAGCTCCGGATCCACCTGGACGGCAGTGAAACCATGATGATACCGGAGCGGCATGTGGCTACCATTTCGGTAAGGAACAAATTCGGCATACTGCCTAAAGTGCGGCAGGACAAGCCAAGCTTTAAAGTAAAAGATA
Source organism: Colocasia esculenta (assembly GCA_014218235.1). Taxonomy (NCBI): domain Eukaryota; kingdom Viridiplantae; phylum Streptophyta; class Magnoliopsida; order Alismatales; family Araceae; genus Colocasia; species Colocasia esculenta. The sequence goes on from CM024754.1 coordinate 58,816,524, forward strand.
TGAAGAAACAATGGAGGAAAGCTGAAACCAAAAACCACAAATTGACGACATTGGCTTCAAGAAATACAAAGCCAATGCTGGAAATGATGAGATATATAGCCCACCTCTTGTTAAGCAAGTGTGGGTTACCAAAGAAAAAGCTCAAGAACTCAGAAGGACAAGGGCCCTAGAGTCTCTAATAGGGCGAAAGAATGTAAGAATGGTCATGGAGCAGGACCCAACAAACTGGCAAACTTCGGGAGAAGAAAAGTCCAAGAAAGACAGAGGGAGCCTCCCAAGAATCTCGGACCAAAGAATGCACCCCCTCTGTACCTGTTGATCTACAAAAGGATCTAAACGAAAATGGGTATATAAGAAAGAAGACAAGCAAGCCCAGAGACAGGGCAAAACTTCAAGTCTGAAGAACATAAAGGGGATGATGGTATCCCCAGAAGATCAGTTTTCGAACGCCTGGGCACCACTGTACGCCCTAGGCAGAAGAAGAGAAGAACAGTACAAATCACTGAAGAAGGCATGCGGATATACGCTTGCTATGCCTCCAACATCAACCTGCCTGCAATAGCTGATCAGGCAGAAACTTCAAATATAGAGCAGCATCCCACGGTGTCTAGTCGCAGAAGAGAGCAAGCTCAAGCCTGGCTTGATCGGGTAAATGTGGAGGTGGACTTACCACACCAAAATGAAGGAGGCATGGGGGCTGCCGACATTGTCACCACATCAAATCAACCTCTGGATCAGGGTCGACCTGTTGAAAACCCTAATATCAGGGTACCCTCATCGCCAAATCTAGAAATGGTAATGCAAGAAAATCAAAAGCTAATGGCTATGTGGAAAGCCTTATGCAACAATTGGGAATGGCGGCGCCACTGCCACCACAACCATCACCACCTCTACAGCCTCCACAACAGCACAACAGATATTGCAACGTCAGCAACTTCAACAAGCAAGCCAGCCAGCATTGCCTATAATGGCACCCCAGCCTGGGAACGTGCTACCAAATACACCCCGTGCAGAATTTATGGTTAGACAACCAATTGAAGATCCAAATTCAAGCCATGAGGAAACTCAAGAGGTGCATGTTACAGAACAAAGGTGTGACGCACCACAATTAAATACTTCATTTGAAGGAACAATGGTCTCCCAGAGGGCCATGATTGAACAAATAATTGAAGCAAAGATGGTTGAGCAGAATGAGGGGTCTGCAACCTATGACCCATATAGGGTACCATACCCCGTACACCATCTCTTTAAAAAGCTCCCAGTAGAACACCCAAAGGTCCCTAAATTCTCAAAATCAATGGGGATGGGTCACCTCATGAACACATAGCTCATTATATGAGTATCATGGGAGAATTAGCAACTGAAGAGTCATACCTCTTGAGGTATTTTTCAACATCACTTATTGGGTCAGTCTTTCAATGGTATGCCCGACTGAAGCCCAACTCAATAGTCGGTTGGGAAGATATGCAAAAGAAATTCTTTGAACGCTTTAGAGTGACAGAAAGAAGAGTCACTTTAGCAGAACTCATATCCTTCAAACAAATAAAAATGAGTCTGCTTTGGACTTCATCAAAAGATGGCGTGACATGAGCAGGAAATGTGAACAACCACCGGCACATGAAGATGCGGTGAAACTATGCCAAAGAAGTCTGAAGCCAAAAATCAAGGAAAAGCTCCTAGGGGCCAATATCCGGACATTTGAACATTTCAACAGCACAGTGGCAGAGATAGAAATCTTCTTTGCCGAAAATCCCACATCTTCATATGGAAGGGGTAAATCTCCTAAAGACGAAAACACCGGGTCACGAGAAGTAAATACCGTGGACTTTTCGGCAGCCCTGAAGAAAGCTGGGGGCAAGGGAGATACCCCCGCCTCTTTAAATTCAAAGAAAGAAGAAAAGAGATCAGCCCCCACCCTAAGTGAGAGGCTCAACACCCCTTACTCATTTACTAGGGAGCACACCAGAGAGTTGTTGGACACATGTCTCCAAGAAAATCTCATAACACTCCCAGAGCCCAAGCGCCCAGAAGAAGCAGCAATGGTGGACAAGCCCAATTATTGCCCATATCATCGCGTGCTGGGTCACGCTCTAGAAAATTGCTATCTGTTCAAAAATCGGGCAGAAAAGCTAATTCAAGCAGGAATTATTGACATGGCTGAACACTTGGTAAATCCACCAAAGCCACACCAACAACCAAAGCTCACGTTCTCCGCCAACGTGATCCATGTTATGGCCCAGGCTAGGTCCCAATGAAGGCCAAGCACAAATGGCGCAGGCAGGATAGCTAGATGAGCTGTCCAAAGTCGCTGCATATCACTCCCAAGGGAGGGAGTGGAAGGTGCTATTCGGGCAACATTCCACCATGAGCAAGAAGAAGCTAGCTGGACACTGATGAATACAAACAAGAGGCCAGCCCCTAAGAAACTCCAAAAGAAAGAGCAACCTAGAAAGTCATACCTCGGTGGCGTCGCTCCACCTAAGGAAACAGTAAAAGAAACAATCTCCCAAGAATTGGCAGTCTTGAGAAGGAAAATCAAAAAAATCAAAAGAAGAATGAGAAAAGGAAGAATCTGCTGTTGAAATAAATAAGTCAATGCCCGCAGTGGCAATAAATGAGAAACCATCTCAAACACTAATTAAGGAGGGGGCAAAAGGTTTGGTACCCCTCGGAGCTGAACAACATCCTCTAGGAAAAAAAAATGAATGAGAGCAGGAAATGGGCGACAATGTCGCAATCCTCCCTCCACCACAGCCATACAAGGGTTCAGCAAAAACGATGTCCCCTTAACAAGGCAAACAAAGGCAAAGAAATAGTGGGGTCATCTCCAAAAAGAAAAGGAAAATTCACTGTCAGAAACAACAACGATGTTAAAGCTCAGCATGCAGTTGGAGGATCCTGAGCGAAGGCCATTACAACTGCATAGACCCATTGTCAAGCTTGGAACTAATGTCATCAGCCAAATGATAGAAGCTGGCATACCACTGCCATTGAATCATATACAAATGACAATCCCTCAGGAGGTCCACACACTGGAGCCTCTAAAATCCTTTTTGGCCTACCATGATGAAGGACAACCAATGGTGTTCTATAAAGGGAAGTATGTACCCAAACAACCTCCAGGTGATTTTGGCTAAAAGATGTCGCTATTAAATTGAATGAAATGGTCAAAGATCTGAAAGACATGCTAGAGCAAATGAAGACAATATGTCAAAGGCAAAATATTCAAGTTCAAAGTCGAACGAAAGCCAAGCTATATCAAGCAATGTGGTACCCACCTACCATTGTCAGGGGGCAACTGCCATTCACCCACAACGACAGAAAAGGTTTTGGATGGGAGACACGGGAAGGTCCCGTAATTCATTATGTTGTCAGCATAAAGCTTCCAATAGTTGAAACAAGGATGGATGAGAATGACGCCCAGATGGATGAGGATCTCTCCACAAATGAAATAAGGGTTGTTCAAAACCCCAAAGAAAATTCAAGAAAAGGAAGGTATCAACCCTTACATAAACTGACAAAGAAAGGAGCCACATAAATATGGGATGACAAATGGCAGAAAGCCCTGACAAAATCAATATTTGCTCAATCCTCCTACACTGGGGGCACCTATCAAGGGCAAGCCTTTAACTGCGACTATGGGCGCATCATTGGGGGTATCTCTAACTTAAAAAAAAGAAAAAATAGAGAGAGAGAAAGAAAAGAAGGAAAAAAAAGTGAAGAAGGCAAGGAGACCCCCCTACTATTTTAGTAGAACGTTGGTCAGCCCAGGATACCAATAAAAAAAAAAAGTCATGTTTGGCATTGGTTTTTACCGTTAAGAAACTTAGACATTATTTGATGACACATGAGGTTCAACTCATCTCACGATGTGACCCTCTTAAATTCCTACTCAAGCAACCAGTCCTGTCAGAGAGGCTGGGAAAATGGGCACTACTTTTCATGGAGTTTAATATCTCCTATGTGTCACAAAAAGCAATTAAAGGGTAGGGTATGGCAGTGTTCTTAGAAGCCATCCAGTGCCAGAAGACTCCCACTAATACAGAATTGATTGACGAGGAGGTGCTCCCGCTCAAGAAACTTATGAAGCATAACAAGAAACTCAAGTTGAATATTGACAATAATATTTTGATGGGGCTGCATGAGCTTCTCTCAAGGCTGATGGCACATCAACAAATATGGCAGGGGTAGGAATTGTTTTTGTGACCCCCCCCCCCCCAAAAAAAAGGGATATTGCACTACTCATGTGCTCTCATGGAATCCCACACAAATAATGAAGCGGAATATGAAGCCCTCATAGTTGGCTTGGAAATCACCCTAGAAATGGGCATAAAATGTATTGAAGTATTGGCGACTCATTACTGGTCGTCAGATAATGTTGGGCATTTTTGAAGTCCGAAAAAGAAGAATTGAAAACCTATTTTGAGGCAGCCACAAGACTCAACGACAAGTTCTACCACTTCAAAATAGAACATGTCAGAAGAAGTCCAAACTCTCAGGCAGATGCATTGGCTGAACTCGCATCTGCCCTTAAACTTTCCCTGAAAGGTGAACTGGGAATTACCATAAAAAAATAGAAGATTGCTTCCGAGCACTCTGAATCGCCATGATGGTTTGACAACCTTTGAAGTAAATGCACTGGAAGAAAATGAAAGTCAAGAAAAAGATGATTGGCGTATTCCTATCATCAAAATAAAAAATGGTTGGCTACCAGACAAAAGAGGGGAGCGAGTGCAATTGCTGCGAAGAGCTGCTTCCTACAAATTGATAAATGACACATTATATAAGTTCACACCTGAAAAGGACAAGTCGGTACTGCTGAGATGCCTCTCTCCGAAAGAAGCCAAAATGGTCATGCGGGAGGTACATGTAGGATTGTGTGGAGCCCACCAATCTGGCTCAAAAATGAAAATCAACATAAAAGGCAAAGGCTTCCATTGGTCAACCACGTTTGCAGATTGTGAGCGGTTTGCTCGAACCTGCCCCCAATGCCAGGCCTATGGGCCCATGCCAAGAAAACCACCAAGCAAACTCCATCCAACAACGCCAACATGGCCATTTGCTGAGGGGGGAATGGACATAGTGGGTCCCCTCCCCACATCCTCTAAAGGATACAAATACATACTTGTTGCCACAGACTATTTCTCAAGATGGGCTGAGGCCATATCGTTGAAAGAAACTACTGGAGAAGCGGTGGCTCGCTTTGTCACCACATCATATATCGATTCGGGGTTCCAAGTCAAATCATATCTGATAATGGCACTCCATTCAAAATCAGATAATATACAAATTGATAGCAAAATTCCATATTGAGTGGAGGACATCAACGGTGTATTACCCTCAAGCCAACGGGTTAGCCGAAGCCTTCAACAAAACTTTATGTAAGCTCATGGTCAAATTGGTAAATGGTCGAAAGCGCGATTGGGACGAAAAGATGCATGAAGCTTTATGGGCCTATCGCAACATCTACAAACTCCTACAGGATGCTCGCCTTTTTCCCTAGTCTATGGGACCGAAGTAGTCATCCCTGTTGAAATCAAGCTCTCATCTTATAGGGTAGCTCTCCACTACGGGCTCCTTACGGACGAGAAGAGTGAAATTGAAAGGCGGCTTGAAGAGCTGTCAAATTTGGAAGAAAAGCGTTTGGTTGCATACCAACGACTTCAAAATTATCAAGCACGGATGTCCCGCGCTTTTGACAAGCTAGTGAAAGAAAGAGCTTTTAAAAAGGGAGATCTTGTCATGGTCAAGCAAAAAGACGTCATGGTCTCTCATCCCAAAAGCAAATTCATAGCCAATTGGCTTGACCCATTTGTGGTCGACAAAGTGTTTGAAGGTGGCGCCCACACAGTAGTCGACCAAAAAGGAAATGCTATGTTCCCGCCTTTAAATGGCAGACACATGAAACTGTACCATACTCCTGAGTGTGAGTACGTCTACACAATGCAACAGGTGGACTTAACTTTGGTACACACTGAAGATATAGAAGTGATCTCACTGCAAGATCTTCCAAATGAATAAAAAAAGAAGAAGAAGAAAAAAAAGAAAGAAAAAGAAAAGAAAGGGGCTTAAAAATGAGGTGCCTCGGCAGACTTGATTCATCCCTCTGTTAAAATGGATCAAGGGCAAAAAGGCCTAAAATCCAGCTGAGGTGAAAACCCGAAAGGGCGCTTCAGGCAAAAATGGGAAACCCTGCTGCATGAAAACCTAAAAGGGCGTGCAGGCAAAAGAAAGAAGGGGCCAATTGCGGTGAAAACCCCCAAAAGGGCATCACAATTGGTACAAAAAAAAAAAAAAAAAAAAAAAAAGAGAAGAAAAGAGGGTACTCTCTCGGCCTTTCTTAGAACGAGATTGAGTTATCCCGCACTCCTTATCAAAGGGAAGACACATGAGCTGTCAATGACGAAACAACCCTTAAGTTCATTTAAATGAACAATCCAATCCAAGGGCCACAACTGAGACAACGATGATTGTGTCTTTCCGCCTTCGTAAGAAGTGTGGGAAACTCGAACTCTACTCAAAGAAAGAGAGAGAAGAGGAACCCAAACAAAAAGAGAAAGCTCTCATTTCAGAAGCCAAACGCCGAGCTTCTTTGGCTAACAAGCCGCCAAGGCCAGCCAAAAAGCTCAAAATCCAGACCTCTTGGCTAACAAGCCGTCAAGGCCAGTCAAGGGTCGAAAATATATCTTTTGACTAACAAGCCGTCAAAGCCAGTCAAAAGTCAAATCCTGAGCTTATTTGGCTAACAAGCCGTCAAGGCCAGCCAAAAAGCTCAAAATCCAGACCTCTTGGCTAACAAGCCGCCAAGGCCAGTCAAGGTCGAAAAACGTGTCTTTTGGCTAACAAGCCGTGAAGGCCAGTCAAAAGTCAAATCCCGAGCTTCTTCGGCTAACAAGCCGTCAAGGCCAGCCAAAAAGCTCAAAATCCAGACCTCTTAGCTAACAAGCCGCCAAGGCCAATCAAGGGTCGGAAAACATGTCTTTTGGCTAATAAGCCGTTAAGGCCAGTCAAAAGTCAAATCCCGAGCTTCTTTGGCTAACAAGTCGTCAAGGCCAGCCAAAAAGCTCAAAATCCAGACCTCTTGGCTAACAAGCTGTCAAGGCCAGTCAAGGGTCGAAAACCATGTCTTTTGGCTAACAAGCCGTTAAGGCCAGTCAAAAGTTAAATCCCGAGCTTCTTTGGCTAACAAGCCGTCAAGGCCAGTCAAAAAGCTCAAAATCCAAACCTCTCGGCTAACAAGCCATCCAGGCCAGTCGAAGGTCCAAATCCATGTCTTTTGGCTAACACGTCGTCAAGACCAGGCAAAAGTCAAATCACGCGCCCTAGAGGAGCCTCAATCCTCTAAATATATTTACAGCTCTTAGGGAAGCCTCTAATTCCCTACCATACCTAAATCCAAATCCTCAACCCACAGCTCTCAGGGAAGCCTCTAATTCCCTACTATACATGAATCCAAATCCTCAATCTTACGGCCCTTAGGGAAGCCTTTAATTCCCTACCGCACATAAACCCAAACCCTTGGCCAACACACCATCAAGGTCGGCCGAGTCAGCTAAAACCCAAATCCAAATTTTTACGGCTCTCAGGGAAGCCTCTAATTCCCTACCATACACAAATCTAAATTCTCAATTCACGGCTCTCAGGGAAGCCTCTAATCCCTACCATACATAAACCCAAAATCTCAACCCATGGCTCTCAGGGAAGCCTCTAATTCCCTACCGCACATAAATCCAAATTCTCATTCCATGGTCCTCAGGGAAGCCTTTAATTCCCTACCGATTATAAACCCCAAGCTTATGGCTAGCACACTGTCAGGGTCAGCTAATCCAATTAAAATCCAAATTCAATCCTACGGCTTTTAGGGAAGCCTTTAATTCCCTACCGCATTCAAAACTTCATAGCTCTCAGGGAAGCCTTTAATTCCCTACCCCAAAAAAAAAAGAGAGAAAAGAAGAAATAAAATAAATAGGGGCTTAAAATAGAGATGTCCCGACAGACTTGGTCTATCATGTCATCGTGGCAGACCAAGGGTAAAAAGGTCTAAAACCCAGTTGAGGTGAAAATCCGAAAGGGCGCCTCAGGCAAAAATGGGTAAACCCCTCAACGCGAAAACCTGTAAAGGCGTGTTGGAAAAAGCTAAAGGGAGCCAAGCTTGGCGAAAACCCGAAAGGGCGCTAGGGTTGGTAATGTGAACAAAAAAATCAATCAAATCAAATACGTGCCCGAGGGAGCCTCAATCCTCTCACCCAAATATGTGCCCGAGAGAGCCTCAATCCTCTCAACCAAAATATGTGCCCGAGGAGCCTCAATCCTCTCACCCAAATATGCGCCCGAGGGAGCCTCAATCCTCTCAACCAAAATATGTGCCCGAGGGAGCCTCAATCCTCTCACCCAAATACGTGCTCGAGGGAGCCTCAATCCTCTCAACCAAAATACGTGCCCGAGGGAGCCTCAATCCTCTCACCCAAATACGTGCCCGAGGGAGCCTCAATCCTCTCACCCAAATACGTGCCCGAGAGAGCCTCAATCCTCCCAATCAAAATATGTGCCCGAGGGAGCCTCAATCCTCTCACCCAAATATGCACCCGAGGGAGCCTCAATTCTCTCAACCAAAAGATGTGCCCAAGGGAGCCTCAATCCTCTCACCCAAATATGTGCCCGAGGGAGCCTCAATCCTCTCACCCAAATATGTGCATGAGAGAGCCTCAATCCTCTCAACCAAAATATGCGCCCGAGAGAGCCTCAATCCTCTCACCCAAATATGCGCCCGAGGGAGCCTCAATCCTCTCAACCAAAATATGTGCCCGAGGGAGCCTCAATCCTCTCAACCAAAATACGTGCCCGAGGGAGCCTCAATCCTCTCACCCAAATACGTGTCTGAGGGAGCCTCAATCCTCTCACCCAATGCGAGCCCGAGGGAGCCTCAATCCTCTCAACCCAAATACGTGCCTGAGGGAGCCTCAATCCTCTCACCCAAATGTGTGCCCGAGGGAGCCTCAATCCTCTCACCCAAATATGCGTCCGAGGGAGCCTCAATCCTCTCACCCAAAATCACGAGCTCGAGGGAGCCTCAATCTTCTCATCAAAATTATGGCCCTAGAGAAGCCTTAATTCTCTAACACAAGCATGTTATGGCCCCAGAGGAGCCCTAATCCTCTAAATGAGATCGCTCACGGCTTTTGGGGAAGCCTTAAAACCCCTATTATCAATAAAGATCACATGTTGATGGTGAAATTCAGAAGCACAATGTATATAGCAAATAAAGGTCTTGGTCCCAAGACAGGCCCTTGGGATAGCCCAATAAGGAGAAGTCAAAATGAATGGATAACATGTACTGATGCTAAAAACAACATCCCTCAAGCAACTCTATGCTCCAGTATCGCCTGCCCTCAGAAGGTTAACGGGTACAAAAGAATGGCACGAACAGCTTTGTCATGCATAAGCGAGGTCGTCATCTCACGCCAATTCATGGCTTGCACGACTCTTGTAGAAGTTATAACAGTCTCTACTTGCAAAACAGCTAGCTGGGTCTCTAAATTGGTCCAACTCTGCAAGTCAAAAACAACCGAAGGTCATCTTTTCGCCACAAAAGAACGAGAGAAGGAAAAGGTGAAGCAGCTTATCAAAAGAATATTGCAGCCGTCACAATTCTCAATACATAAAGTAAAATTTTGGTATTGTTGTCATGAGATGATGGTCATGGGTACTGCAAATCCAAAAGAAATGGAAAGCTTACTGCAAGTATGTCATAAGCTGTGGCATATCAGATTCACAAGTATAGTATCTCCAACATGGATCTAAACAAAGTTAAAATGGCTGAAATGCATTGACATGTACTAAAATACAACTGGAAAGATTTACACGAGACAGCCGTCCTATGTTTCACTCCCGGACGCCAGTCTCGTGGGGGGCATTTGTTGTGCCATATTTTTGGCCTACCTTCCCACAGGGAAGAATCATGAAGTTACAAAAAAAAAAAACGGCAATATGCATCTTAAACGGAGGCAGGGCCATTGGGCAAAGGTTTCAGAAATCGGTGTATTGAAGAAAGGGAAAAACAGAGAAAATGGATGGACAGGGTCGATGGCCCCCCATCTGGTGTTTTGGACAAAAAGATGAAGAAGGGGGGAGAGAGATGGGGTCCCTGTTGAGGGTCCCCCTGCCCGCGACTGCCGCCTGGGCCCAGCGGCGGCGGCGCCGCCTCTTCCCTTCGCCGGCGCCGCCGCTGCTGCCGGCGCACAACACCGCCGCAGCCGCCCCCCTCCCCTGGCCGCCGCTTGCCTCCCCCTGCTCGCCCGCGCCGTTGCTGCCCGGGGTCGCCGCGGGTCCCTCCTGCTCGAGGCCCTGCCGCCGCCGCCCTGCTTGGCTGGCCGCCGCCGCCGATGGCCCCTCCGTCGCCGCCCTAGTTGGGCGCCGTTGTCGCCGTCGAGTGGAGAGGGAAGGGAGAAGGAGGCCGCCCTCCTCCCCTGCTCTGCTTCGCGCAGACCAACTCGGGAAGGCCCAACCGAAAAATGGAAGGAAAAAAAGAAAGAAGAAGGAAATAATAGGGGCTAAAATACAAAAGTGCAAACCGAAATTTGCACAAAACCCCCTAGAAAGTTGTGCAGACCTCCGGGGAGGGTGCGTAAACGTTCCGGCCGGGGGTTCTTCCTCCGTTCACTATAAAAAGGAGGGGGGGCGCTCCAAGCAAAGGGGAGAATTTTCTGAGCTAAAAAACCAGAGCAAGGCTTCGGGGAAAAAGGACTGCAAGGCAGTCCAGAAAAAGGGTCTGCAAGGCAGCCCTAAAGATCATCGTGCAAGGCACGATTTATTTCTCTCAAGTTTATAAAAAAGGTCTATTGGGCTTACCTTATTGGGCCAATTTTCTTATTGGGCCTGGGAACTGCTTATTGGGCCAGACTTGTATTCCCATACAATCAATTGAGATATTGTGTGCTTATTGGGCCAACATTTGACAAATTCTCATGTGTGATTTAATGGGCCTATTGGGCTATTTTTAATCATTAATCATACGTTATACGAATTATTTCACGTAGTGTCACGTTTATTTTAAACACTGCACTACTTAATTTCTTAACTAAAATCAACCAAGTTTTCGATAAACGTTAATGAAATATTTTCCAAACATTATTATTTAATTTTCAATAACATAAAATCAATAAACAAGTTATGTTTCACATCAATTTTAATCCACCTTAAGTTAAACACTTTTTAAATCAAATAAATAAATGAAAATGTTAATTTAATTCACATAATCATAATGTAAATAAATAAATAACGAAAATAGATAAATAAATGAAATCAATAATTCTAAAATACCAAAAAATGAGAAAAATGCATTTAAAAGTCAATAAAAATGAAATAAATATCAAAAAATTCCAAAAAAATAGATTGCATGTCTGCAACTGTGTTTCCCTTCACGCACAATTCATTTCATGCAAATGTGAGTTATGTTCTTTTTCTAAGGGTTTGTCTGATGGTTAATCAAGGGTATTCAGCCCTTTACGCTGATATAATTAACACTAACCGCGGTTAGTGAGGGAGGTCAATGAACTAAACAAGACCATGTCTATGTAAATAAATAAAAAGCCAAATCAAAATCAAATCCAAAGATAAATTTAAATTTTTTTAAAAGTGTTAAAAAATTATTCTCACAATGGTACAATGGACTTAGTCAGATAGCGGAATAATTAAGAGAAATACTTTGCAGAATGATATTATGTTTAATACAGTTGGCAGGTTATTGACCAGAGAAAGAAAGAATATAGCAAACTATGAAACAGATATAATTAGATGGTTCAGAAAGTGTTCAGTAAGAGTTTGCATGTCAGTGTACAGAAAGTGATTTAGATTGAGCAGTGGTATTTTTCTGTAAAGGTATTTCAGAGTTGATGTAAGAATAAAAGGCAGATCAGTTAAAGAATAGTAAGTAGATTAGAGTATGGCAGAATAAAATAGAAAGAGCAATAAATGTATGGAAATTGGAATTATTAAGTACAGAAAGGGAAAGTGTGATCAGTTAAACAGTGAAAAGTTTGGGGTCAGGTGGCACCTGATTGAGCGAAAGTTCGGTAAAGTTGAAGGTGGAATATGTGTAGAATTAGTAGAGCAGTTTTATTATGTGATAAAAGAGTGCAGTGTAGAGCCCGCCATGTTGGTGCGGTGGTCTCCCCCCCTGCCAAATGGAGGGGGGGGGGGAGACGGGAGGGCGCGGGATCGATCCCGCGCCCTCTCCTCATTTGTCCCCCTCCCCAAACCATCACATTACCGATCAAAAAAAAAAAAAAAAAAAAGAGTGCAGTGACACCCTCACTCTTGTGTTTGAGTTGTACGTCCGCTGAGGAAAAGACGACAGTGGGCAGCGACTTGTGTTTGTGGGTGTGCAGTCGCTTGTAGCGCGCTCGTGGTTGGGGGACGAACACCAGTAGACGTACTGGTCCCCAACTAGTCCTGTGTTCCAGTGCCTCACTTTAGGGTGCTCGGGCCAGAGTCCTCGAAGGTGCCAGGCTGTGTGGTCTACAGGCTTGTGGTTATGGAGCAGCAGTTGGATCTTTCGTCCGTGACTGTGAGACTGAGAGGTGGTTCTTGTGCTGTGTTGTCCAGGTTGGATACTGGCGTCATGAACCAGTAGTCCGTTCCCCTGTGGTGGCGTCGTTCCTTCCGACTCGTGTTTTGCCACTGGTTGTGGCTTGTGTGTAGTGACTCGCTGGTTGAGGTTTTACCCGTTGGGGTGTGCCTTGGTGGTGGCACCGTTGTAATTATAGTTGTGATTCTGTGGTGGTACCTCGTGGTAGTAGGTACCTGTACCCTTCGTGGGTATCTTTGTGTTGTGGTACATGTGTACCAGCCTCTTTAGGTGTTGAGGTGGACTTATGTTTCGTGGAGGTCATGTGGTGTGATCTTCCACACATGTTTTACTCGTCTTCGGGTAAGCTTCCGATTATGGTTTTATTGTGTGGTGGATTGGCTTGCTGATGCCAGTATGTTGCCCTATATGGGTAGGTTGCCTGTGAAGTTTGTAGCCTAGGCAGTGGTTTGCCTGTAAGTCTCCTAGTTTAGGCGACCAGTAGTTGTAGTGGTTTGCCTGTGAGGCATGTGGCCTAGACATTGCTGTTGTTGGGCGGACTAGTGGTGTTGTGCTAGTCCTGCCGTCTCCTCTTACTTTCCGAGGATTGTGTTAGCTAGTGTGTGTTTATGGTTAATTGTAATTTAATTATGCTTCATGTGAGCATGTTGTGGTCTGGCTATTAGTGTTGCCTGTGAGACTCATTGGGGTTGAGGTCTTCCTGTTTTTAGGTGATGTTTTTGGGAGGCCCCTGCTTAGTCAGTAACTTGTTGAGGCTCACTCCCTTACAGCTCTTTTCAGGTGTTAGTCGTTTGTGTGGCTTGTGGAGGCGTTGTGGCAGACTTGTACCACCAGCAGTAGAGTGAGTTGTGTTGTGTGAGCTTGTGCTCCCTCGGAATATGTCCCAAATAGTTGTACTCTTTTCTCTTGGACATGTAATAATATATTGGGACAGTTGTACATTGTTGTATACAGGTATGAGCACATGTACTTTCTTGTGTTTTATACTGTTGTTGTCTTTTATATTCTTACTGGACACTCGTGTGAGATATCCCTTGCAAAACTTCGGTCCGATCACGGGAGACGGACTTAGATATGGAGCCTTATTAGGCATAAATATCCAGGGCCGTTACAACTCTGGTCATGGCAAGTTCCTGAGTATAAATGTATGGATTGGTAGATTGTAGAATCTGAGTTTACTCTTGATGTTTGGGCATCCTGAAAGGTACTATTTATCAGGAATCTGAACATGAACATCTGCATTTTGCAGGCCTTGTATCTGTTAGGCCATCGTAGTACGTTAACCAGGCATGGAGGCTAGAATTTGACTTTTTGACTAGTTAGGTTCTTGAGTATTAAAGAATTGGCATATTGTACAATCTGATTGTATTACTGATTTTTTGGCATTCTGAATGATAGCCTTTGCTGGAAGTTCATTGTCAGCATTTTCCAGGCCTTATATCTGTTAGGCAATCCTAGTATGGTAACAAAGCATAGAGGTTGAAACTTGTTGGGCTGGAACTGTCAAATCTTCTGTACTGGGTGAGGTGACAGCTGATTCCAGAAGAATGAGCCAAAGCTACATACCGTTGTTTTCTTTTTGCCAACCAAGGAGATATTTCCCATTGTCATTGCCTTCTATTCACCTTGTATAACCATCTAGTGATGCTTGAGATATCATGTATGAATGCTACATAATGCTTGCATCACCTTTAAACTGCAATTTCCAGGCTTACATGATTGTATTTTGCAGTCTTGATTACCTGGTGGTTCTGCAAAGATAATTTTTTATGGTTTCAAAGGCCGAAAAAAACATTCTGGAAGAGAAATGTTTTAGCCTTTGATCGAAGTGGAGGGCAGACTACTGAGGCAGTTTCTTACTCTTTTTTTCTGGTAACAATCAGTCAAATATAGCATTGAGCATTAGGATGTGATGCCACTCGGTAATTGTCACACCCCAGGCCTAGATATTCTCAACTTGCATGTGTATCTGAATATCTATGCATGCATGAAATCTAAGCAAATCATATCAAATGGAATTTTTCAGTGTTTTGGTAAACTTGATGCATCTTCCCGTCAATCATTTTTTTTAAGAAAGAATGTGGTTTTCTCTGCTGACATGGGGTCACATTTCTCAGTATCAGCTATCAGCAGTAGTTTGTAACTAGTTTTATTTTTCCTTCTTTCGTAGTACTTCAACTTAACTTTAGTACCTTTAGAAAATTTGTCTACAGCCACTCATGTTTTTTTAAAAATTGCAAGTTTAGATCATACTCCTGAAGTGGTACAACACCACTTTCTGTTCTGTGGAAATTATAGCTTGTATGTTAATGCTGTTTGATTGATTGGCCTTTCACCCTGTTCAGTTCATCTTTGGAGCAAAAATGCATGAAGTTGCTGCATGGCACGACAAGAGTCAAACCCTTAAAGTGCCTCTTCAATTTACTCGTGTTGTCAGGTGTGTTATCAAGCACTGGTTCTTTCATCTGCGATCTGCCCATGATTTGAAATATCTACCCAAAAAGAATTTTGCTATATACTTCAGAATATTGAAGAGAAAGGAGGAGAGTTTGCGTTAGGTCAATGGCCAGCAGTAAAATAAACATGAATATAGCACTTGATAGAAATCTTTGGCGTAATAGGATTCATGTAGGAGGCCCCAAATAATGGGATAAGGCTCTGATGATGCAATGACTTCAGAATATTGAAATTGAACATGTATAGGATCTCATGTTTGTTACAGAACGTGTGGTCCTCTAATGTCAAAGGAAATTTGCACATCTGTGAACCTCTAAAAGTCATGAACTCCAGTGACATCTTTCCTGAATATGTGCTTCAGTGGCAGTTGAAGCACACATCTTTCACCTCTTTCAAGAAAGTTCTATGTCCGCACTTGGATTTCATTCTTTGTCTTGTTGGCACAAAAGATGGTATGCTACCATAGAATATATTGTAGCAAGAGGCTATAAGCTCTTTATAGATGTACTGCTGGTCCACATAAGCTGGTCTAACGTATTGTATGTTCACTGTCAGTTAAGGTAACCTAGAAATGGTATGTTTGAAATTAAAGAAATAAGTGTGGCATGTAAGAGAGTTTTATTTAATCCTTTATTTTTGCCCTTTCTCCTCATTCTTCTCTCTATTCTTCTCTCCGCTATAGTGGTCAAGCAATATTCATCTACTAAAAAGATGGAAAATAAGGCTCTCAAAGTTTAATCTCTTGATTGAAGACCTTTCTGGCATGCCACAAGCCTTTTGCCATTTTCTTGGCATGATCTTAGGTTTTTCTTGGCTCTATGATTTTGTTTGACTAGTTACTTGTTAGGAAAGGATCTGGACCAACATCTTGCCTGAATGTCCGACTTCTTAGCTTGTTTGATTTGCTTTGATGACCCAATTTCTTTCTTCCCTTCTAAATATCAACAGGATGGTTCGGGATGGTTATTTTGGCTACAAGGACTACTTCAAATCATTGTGCGACACTGTTGAAGGGGGCGGCGATCATTATCTCCTTGGACATGATTTTGCAAGCTACTTAGAAGCCCAGGTGAGCTCCCTCTTTTCTAAAAGGTTTCATACTACTGCGGCCAAGTTGAGTCTGACTTCTGCAAGATCACCCCACAGGCGGCAGCTGACAAGGCCTTTGTTGACCAAAAGAGGTGGACAAAGATGAGCATTCTTAGCTGCGCTGGGTCTGGGAGATTCAGCAGTGATAAGACGGTCGAAGAGTACGCAGCAAAGACTTGGGGGATTGAACCATGCGTATGCCCTTTTTAACTAAAGAGGTGATCCCACTGCATCTTGTGAAGAAATTATTTGGGGAGCTACGGGTTGATCCTTGCGATTTTGTTTCGCATCTGTTTGTTAGACCGGAACATCAGTTAGACATTGTAGCTGAACACCTGCATTTTTGCCTCGCGCAGGGTCTGCTTTTTCTACATCCTACCTGCCTGTCAAAATTGGTCCATTCGTTCCCATCCTGTGAAATCCAGCAGGTGTTTGTAATGCTGAATGAATAATAAGCAGAACCGAGTTCCCCCTCCACATCCATTTATTCAATAATTTTTATTGGGTCTGTCAAGTAAGTTTCTTGGCATATTTTGTTTTCCTTCTAGGTCCCTTCAGAAGTATATCGCTTGGGATACCTTGGCAACTTGAGTGGAACATATTAATAGACGGCAATTCTGTGTGACCGGCCAGTCAAATATCAGAACTTGGGCTTCGGAGTGGGCTGAGCCCAGGTCCACCAGGAAGAAGCATCCAAACTCACGACTCTCACTCGATAGAGGTCGTCGGGATATCAGCAAGTGCGTTGGTTACGTTGCTAAATGTGGCAGACGACATTGCCTCATTTATCATCCTGTTATCGTCCAGGTTGGTTGGTGTAGACAGTTCCTTTTAAAGGATGTGGTTGTCTTTTGACGATAAATACATACATACATACATACATACATACCTCTTGCCGTCAATGAGCTATAATGGTTCACATGTAAAGAGAGGTTATCAATACAAGTGTCCGAAGATTGTTTGTCGATGAATATTGGGGCCCTTGAGATGGTCCTTGTCTGAGGACTCAGCTCTTCTCGTCTTGAAGTTGCCACCCCGTCCTAAGCATAAATCCTTGTCAATGGAACTTCAACTCTGTCTTCCACCATGAGATGCCGTATTAGTTGTTAAGCTGTTTTACTTCGCCATAGAAAGGCCGTTTCCCTTTATTTTACTGAATGCCCCATGGTGTAGTGGGTTTTAATGAGTTCCGACTCTTTTCACACCTATTTTACAAATCAACCTGCCAAATAGATTAGTACACTTCCATTTTTCTCCCTGTTCTGTGTATTAGGGAAGTGATTGCAATTTTTAAATGTTTTGTTTTTCTATTAAATTAATACTTTGATACAGAATTATAGTTAAGAAGATTACATGTTCAAAATATTCATTTTTTTCTCATAATTGACTTTTGTGTATCCTCTCATTGGAAGGAGGAGACTACATTAGCAAATGGACTCTACATCAATTATGGTAATAGACTGAGTGTACCACTGTAAAGAAGTCAACAAAAGTTCTAAGTTTACAAAAGTTCTAGATATTGCATACTAATAATTGATTACATGTTTTTCACTATATGCCTCGATGATAATCGATTAAGTACAAAGTATATGTTGTTGGGCTACTGAAATCTTTTGAAGTTTACAACACTACATTGAAACAATTGATTATGTGAACAAGAGTATTGATTAAGTTTCAAGTGAGTTCCCCAAAAATTTCTGTGTCAGACATGACCTAGCCAAGTGATTTTATTTTTGAGTATTCAAAATTTGATTAGTAAAGAATCGATTAAGTTTTACTATACATATTTGATAGTGGATTATGTTCTTTCTGATATTCTTACTATATCTATGGAGCACGAAAAATTTATAAGTGATGGTTTCACTCGTGTCAAGAATCGACTAAGTCTTCTATAGAGTGAAAAATCGGTAAAGCATTCCATGTGTTAAAATGCCTTAGTTCTTTATAGGGAACTACAATCAATTAAGTTCCTATGTGAGAATGACTCGACTAAGTCTTCCCTTGGAACAAGATGAGTCGTTTATTTGTTTCTGATAATCAATTACTGGATACTTTGTTAGGTTTTGTTTCAATCTTTACTGAAACTGAACTAAAAATGAGAATATCCTGATAAGTTGTAAACACCAATCTTCATGAGTTCCTGATAAAGTTTGATCTCAATTAGTGGAAACTTTTGTTGGTTTGTGTATTAATGCATAATGAAAACTGAAATTAGAAGTGCATATCCTAATAATGAGTAAACATCAACCACCTAATCTTCATGAGTTTCATTAGCTTCAATAATGATCATACTTATCTTGCTAAATCAATTATGTCTTTATACTCAGCAGTGTTGTAATCAATACTTTATAATAACTATCTTTTCACTTGATTATGCACTTGACTATTTCAACCAATGAATGATGTAGTGATGTTTATTAGAAATACTCTTTGAATATTGCACTTGATGCTCATATTATATATGAACAATTGAACTAACATAGGTTCAATGCAATATCTCTTGGATTACCATTTGATGAGTGCTCTATCAAGTAATATTTTATATTTTATATGAGCGGCGCAACAAGTCATACAAAGGTGACTGCCTTGGGTAGTGCAAGGCTAGAAGGTCCTATGCATGTCACCCCATTGTGCAAGGCCATTCTTTATAGGCTACAATGCTATGTTAAAGTGAGATATTTTCAGCTATACTTATAGTTCAAATCTTTTACAATAATGGTCTGCAAAGAGAATAGAAACCCTTTTGTCAAAAAATCTATTCTTTTTGGCTTGACTGAGCATATTAGATAAAGAAGAAAAAATCACACAAGCTAGTTAGAAAGATCAAGTCTCAAGGCTTAGCAAAGCTATCAAGCACTTCAAGGACCGATGCACTCCAACAGTATGGTCAAGTTACAACGGTCATGAAGAGTAACATGTAGCAAGCCTAATGGACAAAAGAAGGATCCACTCAAAAGCTTCAATGGTTAGGACACTCATGCATCTATATATATGACCAAAAAATAGAGAAGAAGAGTTCGAAAGCAGAACAAATAAGAAGTTTGAATAGAGCAAAACTACATCATGAGCATCCTTCAACAAAGAGAGGAGACTGAGCCACCACTCCTACATTACAGTCACTCAAGCTTTTGCTTCGTGTATTCTTAGTATAACTTTTCAAGGAGAATCCTGCTCAGCTACACTACTGCGATCAACTGTGCCAAGCCATCCAACCTTCGACATCGAGCTATTTCTCATTTCTATTATTTCTTATCGAATTGACTTTGAGCTTTTACTGTTTGTCATATCTATCTTGACTAAGATGACATCTGTTGCCTAGGGCGGCACACCAAGAGGGGGGTGAATAGGTGTCCTGAAAATTTTAGATCTCAAAGCAATCCTACAAAATGAGATTTTTTAGTTGTTAGTTAAAGACACATCAGTGAGAAGGATAAGGAGATCAATCACACAAGGGACACGTGGAGATTATCTTGGTTCAGCACTGAGCTCCTTCTTAGTCCTACATCCAAGCCACAAACAACAACTTGGGATTTCACTAACAACGGGGTATAGTTCCCCTTACAACACCCACCCCAGTTGGTCTTCCCTTCTACCCAAGGGGAATAAAGGCCACTTGTAACCACTACAAATCTTCTCTTTATACCAAGAAGAGGAATGCAAGTTTCTTTGAAGAAAAATAAATACTGCCCAACTCGAGACCAAGTCTCATAAAATTGAATAGATTCAACTCTTGGTCTTAAAGAGAAACCTAAGACAAAGATGTAGAAATCAAGGAATTCCTTAGCTCTGAAATTTCTCTCTATCTTAAGGATCTACAAGAAGACTACAAGAGAGAGAGAATCAAGGATGCTTGTATGCAAGAAGCGCAAGATGTTGTTTTGCGCAGAAATTCTTCACTTGTCAAAGTTGTTCATCTTGTTTAAGCTTGACATCCTTTTATATTGAGTTGAACTTGTTTGCCAATCCTCCCATTTGTATTGCATGCAACTTATCGTTATCTCTTAATGTCCATCTTCTGTATCTAACGTATATTATCCCGAAATCTAACATTCTTTTCTCTATATGTAATGTATACTTGTGTGCATTTAATGTCCTAGATACAGAGAGAGAAGAGTATCATGTGTTAGATCTTGAGCCAAGTGTCCACCTACCACGTATGGCTTTTCCCTACACCGCCATATTCATGTATGAGGAGTAGTTACATAGAAAGTTGACACAGAGTATAATATGAAAAAGGTATACTATGTTATAGTTAGCTTAGTCCCAATTGTGTGTGTGTATATATATATATATATATGTATGTATTGAAACTCTGACACATTTTAGCACAAAAGTGGGTAGAATTTATAGTGATAGACTTTTGGTGTGCACATTGAAGTGAACGTGTACGATGGTTAACTAAGAGGGGAGGGGTGAATTGGTTGGTGACAGAATAAAAAAAATCATTTATCATATATTTAAACAATTTAAGCAAAGTCAATGACACAACGAAAACAACACTAAATATGGCGAAATACTCGTGACCAGCTATCCTAGCTTGCGTAGAAGGGAGGTAGATGAAAAAGATCAAACCACAAGTACACACAGGATTTTAGAGTGTTCGGCCATGTTGTATCCCTAGTTTTGATGACGTCATGAGTCAAGTAAAAATGTCATAAATATATAAGAAGTTTTCGAACATAAGTTTTTATATGACAGGAAAATTCATAAAGTAAAAAGATCTCATGTGTGTTGACACTAGTTGCTACATAGGTCGACACATATGTCTCAGTGAGTGAGTTATTGGAGTTAAGTGAAGCACTTGAGTCAACACTACCCAAAGGATAGGTCGACACTTAATAGATTTTCAGTAGTGCAGGAGTCTAAAGTATTGCATAAAGTCGACTCCAGATGAAGATCAGGTCGACTCCACCAGTCTATGAGGTCAACTCTAGATGAAGATCAAGTCAACTCTACCATTCTGTAAGGTCGACACTCAGATGCTACAAGGTAAGCTCTATACTTATGGACAACTAGTCTCTACAGCAGTCAAATGGATAAGGTTGACTCATGAAGGCATGGAGTCGACTCTACTGAAGCATCTGCATTGGTCCAAGTCAAATTCTGTGTGCAGTTCTATGTGCATCGACACTATGCTCAAGTTGTGTCGACTCTCTGACCCTCTTATTCCAGTGATGAAAAGAGTCTGCCAGCTCATTAGTTCCTGGCACGTGACTCGAGGTTTATGATTGGGACTCCAAGCACACTTTACAAGGTTCTAGAAGATACCCTTTTTGGCGGCAAAAGCATCTCCCAATGAATTGGGATTCTGTTGGGGCCCACCATGAAGATTCTGTGATGCTGATCAAAAAGGGGCGCAATGTCCTCTTCAGAAGGTAACACACAGAAAAAGTGCAGAGCGTTAGAGAGATAAAAAGTGTAGAAAGAGTAGAGAGCTTGAGTTCAGAAGAGAAAAGGCTTCGGTGTAGTCAACTCATTAAGAAGAAAGGATACTAGATCTCTTCTTCTACCCATATGAAGACCTATTGCTGATCAACTGAAGCAGAGCATCGGAATTCAACCCAATTCAGAGACAATTGATCCTTAAGTTGCAGCCAGAAGAAGAGTCTGATGAGCTCAAGCCTGGAGAAGATGCAATTGGGAGTTCAAGGAGAATTCTGATCAGTGTTCAACTCCAGTGAAACTGCACGCAGAGTGTTTGCAAAATTTCTGCATTCCTTCAACAATTTCTCTCGTTTGATTTTTCCTATTTCTTCTAAATACCAAACTGCTTGGTTGTTTGCTCCAGTTGGAGTAGATGGACTGATCTTACACTTTGTGTGTGAGGATTGAGAGATTGATACAATCTTGAAGCTGTGAATCAGTAGTTGTGTGAGTGTTCACACTTTTAGGTTGTTGAGTGACCCCTCACTTAGTTTAGTGAGGGGTGGATGTAGGTCTCCACACTGGAGCAGAACCACCTTAAAAATTATGCTTGCATTATGTGGTGTGTTGTGCATTAGCTCAATTGCTTCGTCTGGTTTGATATAAGTAGCTCTTTCATATCCTAAGATCTGTTTCAGGCTCTTAATTTTTTAAGTGGTCAATATCTATTCACCCCCCTCTAGATATTCATTCCATACCCAACACGCCACAGGATTTTAGTTGAACCTTCTCCAAAAACCCTAGCTTTGATGTATGAACTTTCTCTTGCACAATGGAGAGGTATTGTTAGACTTCAGAGCATCTTGTACTTATAGCCCAACACCAAAAAGAACAAGCCTTGGATGAATCCTCGGTCATAGTTCTAATAGAGGAAAGAGTCTTGCCAATTTAGGAAACTTCACGACAGAATCGGTCGAGCGATTTTATAGGATCAGTCGACCATTCTTCAAAACTATCATGTAGTCAAAATAAGTTCTGCACATCGGTCGACGATTATTGGATCTCGGTCGACCGTTCTCTTTAGTCTTTAAATTTGGACTCACTGCACTACAAGAAAAAGCGGTATTTCTGACAGACAAAATCCGTCGAAAATCTGACGGAAATCTGTCGGAAAGGGTGCCTTCCGACAACTTTCCGTCGAACGATCGTCGGAAAATGTCCGTCGGAAAATTTTGGTCAGAAATTACCGACAGAAAACATATCCGTCGGCAATCCGTCAGAAATTCCGACAGAATATTCCGTCGGAAAGTACGTCGGTAACTGCGTCGGTAACTTCCGACGGAAATTAGTCGGAAAATGTTGTCGAAAAATTGGTCAGTGTATTCCGACCGGAGACCGTCAGAAAATCTGTCGGAAAGTTCTGACAGAACGAATCCGTTGGAAACTATTCCGTCAGAACTTCCGACAGAAATGCTGACAGATAAGTTCCGTCGGCCAACTAAACATTTCCGACGGATCACATCCGTTGGAAACTCCGTCGGAAATAAGAATATTTTTTAAAAAATAATACAGATATAACAATGATAAATTACAAAACCTGCTAAAATATTCATGCATTCCACAATAACAGGTACTCACAATGAAGCATAAAATCATAAAACATAACTAATATAAAATTATACATAATAATAAATGCAAAAATCAAGACAGGTCTGCTAGATCGTCCGTCGTCCCCGTCTCATGATCGTCAAGTGCCGGAGGATCCTATATTAAAAAAAATTAATATGAGAAACATTAATAAAAATTAATATATAAACATTATTTTCAAAAATTAAATTTAAAACATGTGATTATTCCTCAAGTTTAATTAGAAAATATTTTGGATTCTTTAGACTTGGGTTTTTTTTAGATTAGTCATTTGAACGCTCAACCCAATCCGGGAATCCAATTCGAATTCCGTCAGTTCGCACACGTCAATTTCACCCACCCGGTCGTGTCGGAGCGAACGGCACGTCGATCGGATCCTATTTTGGGATTTTGGACCCCCGGGTTGCGTGTTTTGATTCTTTAGACTTGGGTTTTTTTTAGATTAGTCATTTGAACGCCCAACCCAATCCGGGAATCCAATTCGGATTCCGTCAGTTTGCACACGTCACTTTCACCCACCGATCGTGTTGGAGCGAACGGCATGCCGATCAGACCCCTATTTGGGATTTTGGACCCCCAAGATTCTTGTTCTGATCTTTTACTTTGGGTATTTTTTAGATTAGTCATTTGAACGCCCAACCCAACCGGGAATCCAATTCGGATTCCGTCAGTTCGCACATGTCAATTTCACCTACCCGGTCGTGTCGGAGTGAACAACACGTCGATCGGATCCCATTTTGGGATTTTGGACCCCCGGGTTGCGTGTTTTGATCCTTTAGACTTGGGTTTTTTTTAGATTAGTCATTTGAACGCCCAACCCAATCCGGGAATCCAATTTGGATTCCGTCAGTTTGCACACGTCAATTTCACCCACCCGTTCATGTCAGAGTGAACGGCACGTTGATCAGATCCCATTTGATATTTTGGACTCCCGAGTTGTGTGTTTTAATTCTTTAGACTTGAGTTTTTTTTAGATTAGGCATTTGAACGCCCAACCCAATCCGAGAATCCAATTCAGATTCTGTCAATTCCCACACGTCAACTTCACCCACCCGATCGTGTCGGAGCGAACGACACGTCTATCGGATCCCATTTTGGGATTTTGAACCTCCGGGTTGCGTGTTTTGATCCTTTAGACTTGGGTTTTTTTTAGATTAGTCATTTAAACGCTCAACCAGATCCGGGAATCCAATTCAGATCGGTCAGTTCGCACATGTCAATTTCACCCACCCGGTCGTGTCGGAGTGAACGACATGTCGATCGAATCCCATTTTGGGATTTTGGACCCCCGGGTTGCGTGTTTTAATCTTTAGACTTCGGTTTTTTTAGATTAGTCATTTGAACGCCCAACCCAATCCGGGAATCCAATTCGGATTCTGTTAGTTCCCACACGTCAATTTCACCTACCCAGTCGTGTCGGAGTGAACGACACGTCGCTCGAATCCCATTTTGGGATTTTGGACCCCCGGGTTGCGTGTGTTTGATCCTTTAGACTTGGGTTTTTTTTAGATTAGTCATTTGAACGCCCAACCCAATCCGGGAATCCAATTTGGATTCCGTCAGTTTGCACACGTCAATTTCACCCACCCGTTCGTGTCAGAGTGAACGGCATGTCGATCGGATCCATTTTGAGATTTTGGACCCCCGGGTTGCGTGGTTTAATTCTTTAGACTTGAGTTTTTTTTAGAATAGTCATTTGAACGCCCAACCCAATCCGAGAATCCAATTCGGATTTTGTCAATTCTCACACGTCAATTTCACCCACCCGATCGTGTCGGAGTGAACGACACGTCCATCGGATCCCATTTTGGGATTTTGAACCCCCGGGTTGGGTGTTTTGATCCTTTAGACTTAGGGTTTTTTTATATTAGTCATTGAAATGTCCAATCAATCCGGGAATCCAATTCAGATTCCGTCAGTTCGCACATGTCAATTTCACCCACCCGGTCGTGTCGGAGCGAACGACACGTCGATCGGATCCCATTTTAGGATTTTGGACCCCCGGATTGCGTGTTTTAATTCTTTAGACTTTGGTTTTTTTAGATTAGTCATTTGAACGCCCAACCCAATCCGAGAATCCAATTCGGATTTTGTCAGTTCTCACACGTCAATTTCACCTACCCAGTCGTGTCGGAGGGAACGACACGTCGCTCGGATTCCATTTTGGGATTTTGGACCCCCGGGTTGCGTGTTGATCCTTTAGACTTGAGTTTTTTAGATTAGTCATTTGAACGCCCAACCCAATCGGGGAATCCAATTCGGATATCGTCAGTTAACACATGTCAATTTTACTCACCCGGTCGTATCGGAGCAAACGACACGTCGATCGGATCCCATTTTGGGATTTTGGACCCTCAGGTTGCATGTTTTAATTCGTTAGACTGAGTTTTTTTTAATTAGTCATTTGAATGCCCAACCCAATCCAGGAATCCAATTCAGATTCCGTCAGTTCGCACACATCAATTCACCCACCCGGTCGTGTCGGAGTGAACGGCACGTCGATCAGATCCTTATTTGTGATTTTGGACCCCCGAGTTGCTTGTTCTGATCCTTTACCTTGGGTATTTTTTAGATCCGTCATTTGAACGCCTAACCCAAATCGGGAATCCAATCAGATTCCGTCAGTTCGCACACGTCAATTTCACCCACCCGGTCGTGTTGGAGCGAACGACACGTCGATCGGATCCATTTTGGGATTTTGGACCCCCTGGGTTGCGTGTTTTGATCCTTTAGGCTTGGGTTTTTTTTAGATTAGTCATTTGAACGCGCTTTACACTTCTGTTTATCTTAGAATAGTAATTTGAGCGCTCATGTGACTTTTTATCCTTCCATAAGTTGATTGTATAAAGGGACCTTCTTTATTGGATTCTTAATTTAGATTTCTTTTTTCCCTTTGACCTTCTTTAGTGGTTTCATTTCATTCAAACTATATGAAATTAATAGTAATACTGACCAGAGGGCCTGGCTGTGAGGAGCGTACTCCCTGCATGGCTGAGATCAAATGCTCGACCATAACGCCAAAGTGCATCCGTAGCTCTTCCCGGATGAGGGTTCTCATCTCCTCTACACCACTACCGAGCGGCGCAGCAGATGAACTCGCGTATGCCGGAGGAGCGATTGAACTTGCATGTGAGGACAACACTGGAGTAGTATCCAGGCTGTCCCCAAAGCCATACACTTGATCCTTCTCGGCCCTCCCGCTGCGTCGACCCAAGCCTCCGGATCCAAGTCTGGCTGGGGATTGCCCTCTGCATAGCGATCTGCCATCGTCCTATCATAGGTCTCCTGCAGAACAAATTAAGACTAAATTATTGAAATCAAATTATTTTAATATCTTAATTGAATTCAAAATTTATATTTTGACTTACAGTAATCGTGCGAGCACTCTCGCTGACATAGTCATCCGTCCCCTTCTGCTTATGAGTCTGATCAAATAACTCGCGAAAAGTAGGGGCATGCTCGAGCTCGTGACTCTTACAATTCAACAAAATTAGTTAGTTTCACAATAATAATTAATGTATTAAGCAATTGAACAATAATATGCTTACCAATTTTTGGCTGTGGGTCGCATAAGATACGAACCCACTAGTATCCACATTCTTCTCCGGATGAGTGATCGGTTGTGTTTTGCCGCCTGTGACCGCTCCTGCCATGGTCTAGTAGCCCAACGCTCACAAAGGGACTCCCAATAGTCCCTCCTCAGCCAAACAGTGTCGTCGTAATCCAGACAAGCCATAGGATCCGGCTGCCTGTGGTTTTCATTGCCTTGTCCCGGGCCTCATACATCGACTTTCTTAAATTAGTCTGGGCAGTAGACTCCCAGATAGCTCGAGCTTGAGGGAGATCCTCGGGTCTCGTAAACGCGTACCTCCGCTATAAAGAAATAAAGTTACTTAACTTTGTGCACTAACAGAGATAGTAATTAAAGAAATGACTTCAAATTAGTAAAAATTAATAATACTGTGAACATGTCAAATAATAAATCCCGGACGGGCACCGGGAACTCTCTCCATGCATCCACTGGTCCTGGAATGTGTGCGTGGACCAGCGTCGTAATATAGTGGGAAGCAGAACCGGATCTATCTTCCCCCTGCAATTGTACATTAATTTTGTACATGAACTGTATAACATAAATAACAAATACAGCTAAAGTTTGAAGTGATCAAATTTACCCTGAAATCCAACATGGCTGCCGTCCAGGTAGCTGAGGCCCCTCCTCATCCGCTACTGGATGCTGGCTCTCCACATCTGTTGAAAACAATTAAGTACACTATTGTTGTATAAATTGGAAGACAAGAAACGTACTAATCTATGGAAACATACATGTACCTAGTGGTGAGGAAGAAGGGAAAGGTGGCGCTACTTGCGTGGTCCGGGAGGCGATCCTGTAAAATTATATACACATTAGAAAATATGAATTTAATATGAACAATAATATATAGAGTTTTGTGTTTACATATACATATACCTGTCGCTGGGACGTTCGGCGTGGACGGGGAGGCAGTCCCTGCAAAATTGCATGTATGTTAGAAAATATGAATTTAATATGAACAATAATATATAGAGTTTTATATTACATATACATATACTTGTCACCGGGACGACCGGCATGGACGAGGAGGCAGTCCCTGCAAAATTGTATGTATGTTAGAAAATATGAATTAATATGAACAATAATATATAGAGTTTTGGGTTTACATATACATATACCTGTCGCCGGGACGACCGATGTGGACGGGGAGGCAGTCCCTACAAAATTGTATGTACGTTAGAAAATATGAATTTAATATGAACAATAATATATAGAGTTTTGTGTTTACATATACATATACCTATCGCCGGGATGACCGGCGTGGACGGGGAGGCAGTCCTGCAAAATTGTATGACGTTAGAAAGATGAATTTAATATGAACAATAATATATAGAGTTTTGTGTTTACATATACATATACCTGTCGTGGACGGGGAGGCGGACCCTCAGCCTGCGGAGGTGGAAACCCTCTGACTGCGTCCTCCACGTACCATATCTCTATTGAGATAAATAAAGATATAACATGTCATCAGCACTCAAATTTGAAATAGCTATTGAATAACATATAATTAGCAACAACACTCAGTTCTTACAAAATTTTATAATATTATCCATATTCATCATTAGATGCTGAAGATATGTTTAATTCAGCGTCATCTTCCATCCTCCTCGAATTCGTCCTCATCATGCCGGGACTCTTCCTCCTCATCAGACTCCACCTCCTGCTCAAGGGCATTTGGGTCAACTTCTTCCTATTCGTTATCCTTATATAAGCAAATTGGTTCATTTATATCATCAACACTGAACTGCGTAGAAGTCGCCAACTCTCGTGCGTCACTCCGATCTGATTGGAAAAAATTGTCATTAACACCTTCGAGCTCATCATCAGCTGGGACAAGCTCATACTCAAGGAATAGCCTTGATTTCACTCTATATGCAGCCCACCAATCTCTCAATTTGAGGGACGAATAATTTGAATAATAAACTTGTTGGGCTTGTGCCGCCAGAATGAATGGCTCATATGTACTCAACTTGGACTTATGCTTGACATTGACAATCCCATATGTTGTGTTATTACGAATAGAGGTCGGATCAAACCAATGACACTTGAAGAGAAATATATTGTTGCCTTGTCCCAAAAATTGCAGTTCAATGACTTCTTCGAGAATGCCATAATAGTTTATTTCATTTTCATTGTAGGCACTTCCCTTCACACATACGCCGCTGTTCATCGTAGACTTATTCCGTCCATAATCTCTCGTGTGAAATCGGTATCTATTCACAATGTAGCCTGGATAGACACGTACAATCTTCGAGGGCCCATAACTGATCTCTTGTACTCTTGAATCAGTAATAAAACCTTGTTCAACCTATTATCAAAAAAATTGACAAACAATGACAAATTACAACAACTAATTATACATAAGAGCATAACATTATGCTTCAAAACATTTAGACACTTACTCGAGATCTTAACTAAGTAGGAAAAGACTTCTCCCATTCCTTTTCAACCTGCAGGTCAGTCAGACGTGGATTCTGTTACAGTATGATCGAGTCAAACTCTCTACAATGTAAATGTCACACAATCTCTAAGTTCTGCAGTATTGCTCGCAAATGATGTACATCATTAGTGTTGAGAGCTTACTCAATGTAGGGGTCTAGTTCTACGCAATTCATGAATATGTAGATCTCCGCAGCTACCAACTCTCTGTCTTCTAGTACGCGAGTAGAAGAATATCCAAATGCTCGTCCGGGACACTTGAATACAGAGAGTCGGTCAGACACATTAGAATCTCCACCATCATCATTACGTGGAGGTTGAGTGCGTCGTGTTCGTATTTCCGTGTCAAAGTACATCGAATAAAAATTCAATATCTCTTCAATAAGGTACGCCTGGGTAATGGAGCCCTCAACTTGTGCTTTGTTGCGGACTTTCATCTTAAGATCGTGCATGCACCTACGATAATAATTCAAATGAATACATATGAAATATAAATGATCATCGTAATGTGAATAAATTGAGACATAGGAATATACCTCTCAAATGGATACATCCATCGAAATTGTACTGGTCCTCCGACCCTAGCCTCATATGGCAAATGGATGATCATGTGCTCTATTGAATCAAAGAATGCTGGAGGAAATATCTTCTCTAATTTGTAGACTGTCTGTATTATATTTGCTCCATATTTTGCAAGTCATGAAGTCTGAGTTCTGATGCAGATAAAATCCTAAAGAATTGACTCAGCTCAGTCATTGCTCCCCATATTTTCTTCGGCAACAACTCATGAAAAGCAATTGGTATCAGTCTTTGCATGAAAACATGGCAGTCACGACTCTTCATTCCGTATATTTTCCCCTCGTTGACATTTACACAACGGGCAATATTCGAGACATATCCATCTGGAAATCTCAATTGCTTCAACCATTGCACACTTCCTTAATCTGTCTGGCCCCAAGCACATATGAAGCTTTAGGTTGCACCACTTTTCCACTAACATGTTGCAGCTCTAGTTTTGGACGTCTGCAAAGTACTTTCAAATCCATTCATGCCTTGACGTTATCCTTTGTTTTCCCTTTGACGTCCATAACTGTTTTGAACACATTATCAAAAACATTCTTCTCTATATGCATGATGTCTAGGTTATGTCGTATCAAAAGTGTTGACCAATAAGGCAATTCCTAAAAGATGCTTTGCTTCACCCAATTGTGATCCTTCCCAAAGCCGGGGATTTTTCGGGTACTACCAGCCAGTTGTGATACAGTCGGTAAGTTCTGGACCCGCCTCGCCATGTTTCCACCAGACACCCGTTCCATATCTACCTCATCCATCACAATTGTTTTTCATAAAAGAATCATTTTGCTTTTGGAAAGGATGGTCACTCAGTAGAAATCGACGATGACAATCGAACCAACATGATTTTCCCACAGATTTCAACACGAATGATTTAGAATCCTCCATGTAATAAAGACATGCCAACCTCCCATGTGTGCTCCAGCCAGATAACATGCCATACGCTGGAAAGTCACTTATTGTCCACATTAATGCAGCCTTCAAATTGAAATTCTATTTTCTGGATGCATCATAAGAGAGAACCCCATCTGACCATAACAATTTCAGCTCATCAATCAACAGTCTGAGATATATGTCTATTTTTTCCTGGACTTTTTGGACCTAGAATCAGCAGTGAAAGGAACAGATTCTCATGCTTCATGCACATGCCTGGCGGAGGTTGTACGGTGTTAGGAATACTGGTCAACATGAATAATGTAGGATCGAATAGATGGATGGATCAGATCTAGAAGGGGGGGGGGTTGAATAGATCTGACCCAATAATGCGGAAGCTTAAGCAATTCAAAATTGCTTCGAATTAGAGATCAATTTACATAACCAATTTGCTGATCTGAAGTGTGAGTGTGTGTAGATGATTGTGAGGCAATTCAACAATTAGTGTGAGTGCAAAATCCTATGCAAGCATCTAATGCAGACAAGCAGATCAAACCATTACACATACGAGATCATTTGGAGGAACATCATTATCTGGAATTTGTGCTTCTCTTCAGGTGCAGTTGGTGGCACAACAACTGGCCCTCGACAAACTTGATCACCCTCAATCCGAAAGCCCATAAATTTTTGCAAATGC